>CM058159.1:16886214-17486214 GCA_030254885.1 Vitis rotundifolia | reverse complement strand
TGACAGATCATAAAAGAGTACAAACTGTTTTAATATGATTTTTAAATGATTATTTATTATCCATATGACTATTTGACTTGACAAACTTTACAACGTGATCTACACTTTCTTTAAAATAAATATTCTTTATTGTGGATTATAATTAAGAAAAAAATTGATTATTATGATTTAATTTTAAATGATTAATCATTGTCTATGATTAAATCTAGACAAATTAAGTTATTAGATATTTGACTCTTACTCTTACTCATTGTCCATAATTAAATCTCAGCCAGAATCACATCCCGTTTTAGAGCCAGTTCTATATGTTGTTTCTCTGACTCTTACTCCTCCATCCATGGGAATTGAGTTTGAGACACCAGCCAATAGAGCCACCTTCATATATATAAAATCCGTCTTTAATATTGTTGAAACCATCCAAAGCTCACGGGTTGATTCAAAGAGACCAAACTTTTGCCACCCTTGGGAAAAGGATTCCAAATATTAAAATTGGCATTAATGTTTCCAACCAACTTTGTCGTGGTTCAATAATAAATAGAAACATATCCATCATGTAAGTCTGATAAATCTTTTTATTTTTTGTAAGGAACAAGGAGATGTATTAATAGAAAGGAGAAAAAAGGTCCATGAACTAAACCAAAAGGAAAGTCAAGCACTGATCATCATTATTACCTGTACATGTAAATTTGAAGATTTTTCTTGGACCCTTATTACGAATCTTCCACCTTTGATATGAGACAAGTAGGGCCTGCAGGCTCATCCAATTCAGAGGTCATCTATCTAATCCTAGGGTATTCTTAGCGATGAGTTTCTCTATCTAATGCCTCTGAAATTCTCTCTACCTTGGATGTTTTGATCTACCACAATCATCAAAAGTAGATTTGCTTCTAAAATTCTGCTGCAGGTAATTTCTATTCCATGGATATTTTGATCTGGAACCATCATTCAGTGCAAACATTCTTGGGTGAGGTGATTCTAATTATTTTTTTCTTAACATGCATAGAAGGATGATGCACTAGTACTCGACAATTTTTCTTATCTAATTAGATCGATGATCTTTCTTACATGTGTTATTGAGTGTCTTGATGCATTTGTCTTCTTTTTATTCGTATATGGGGAAACAAAATTTTTCTTCAATTCATGAAAAGGGATATAACATGTTGCAATTAAATTTTTACAGGTGTTCATAGTCGGTGAATTGCATAATAAATGGAGAGGATTTCAATTCTGGGTTTCCTTTTAGCTCTTCTCTATTTGATGGTGAGAGGAATTGCTTATAAGGATGAAACTCATTTGATAGATTGCCTAGAATCCGATCGAGAAGCCCTTATTGACTTAAAAAGCGATCTCAAATATTCCAAAAATCGATTTTCATCATGGAAAGGAAGTAATTGTTGTCAATGGGAAAGGATTAGTTGTGAAAATAGTACCAGAAGTGTTATTTCCGTAGATCTTCATAATCCAGATTCTCCTTTGTATGAATTTGGGAAAAGGAGCTCAATGAATTTGAGTGGGGAGATTAGTTCTTCATTGTTAAAACTCAAGTCCTTGAAACATTTAGACTTGAGTTTGAACACATTTGAAAGCATCCCAATTCCGGAATTCTTTGGATCTTTGAAGAATTTACAATATCTAAACATATCAAATGCTGGGTTTAGCGGTGTAATCCCTCCAAATTTGGGAAACCTCTCAAGGTTGCAGTATCTTGATCTTTCTTCTCAATATGGGAATGGTCTATCTACCGATAATTTTGAGTGGATGATTGGTCTTATTTCCTTGAAGCATCTCAAGATGAACCAAGTCGACCTTTCATTTGTTAGATCAAATTGGGTGGATGTATTAAACAAGCTTCCATTTTTAACTGAGTTGCATCTATCTGATTGTGGCCTCTCGGGTTCAGTTTCTCTAAGCTCAGTAGTTAATTTTACTACGCTTTCTGTTATATCCATGAGTTGGAACTACCTTGATTCAACAATTTTGGAATTGCTTGTAAATATCAGCAGCCTTACATTCATTGATCTAAGCTACAACAGCTTAAACAGTATTCCTCTTGGTCTCAACCAGCTACCTAATCTGCAATACTTGAACCTGTATGGCAATGGAAATCTTACTGGCAATTGCTCTCAACAATTGAGGGAAGGTTGGAAAAAGATAGAGGTCCTCATTTTGGCTTCAAATAACTTTCATGGTAAACTTCAAATAACCTTTACTGCTCTTCCTTAAATTTATTGCTTATGACTTCATAATTGGTATATACTATTATACTATTTGAAAATAGATGATTTTGTTTTTTTTTTTTCTTTTTTTGTTCTTGGTGATTGCAGGTAGCATTCCTGATTCCATTGGAAGCTTCTGCAACCTAAAATATTTGGACTTAGGCCATAATAACTTGACAGGAAGTTTACCTCAATTTCTGGAAGGAATGGAAAACTGCAGCTCTAAAAGTTATTTTCCTTACTTGACTAATTTGATCCTGCCCAACAATCAATTAGTTGGCAAATTAGCAGAATGGTTGGGACTGCTTGAAAATCTCGTGGAACTAGACCTGTCATATAACAAGTTTGAAGGCCTTATCCCTGCTTCTTTAGGGGCATTGTCAAATCTTGAGAGCCTCAAACTAAACAATAACAGCCTTCAAGGTCCCATCCCTGCAACTTTAGGGTCATTGCAACACTTGACAGATATGTGGCTTGGAACTAACCAACTGAATGGGACTCTCCCAGATAGTTTTGGACAGCTTTCTGAATTACTTTACCTGGAAGTTTCTTTCAATAGTTTGACAGGGATTCTCTCTGCAGAGCATTTCTCAAAGCTAAGTAAGTTGAGACATCTGTACATGCAGTCCAATTCAGGTTTCAATTTGAATGTAAATTCCAGTTGGGTCCCCCCTTTCCAGATCTGGGACCTTGCTTTTGGTTCATGCAGTTTAGGTCCTTTTCCAGCTTGGCTTCAGTCCCAAAAGGAGCTTGTGTCTCTTGATTTCTCAAACACTAGCATTTCAAGTCCCATACCAAACTGGTTTTGGAATCTTTCTTCTAATTTAGATTTCTTAAATCTTTCTCTCAATCACTTGCATGGCCAGTTACCAAATCCATTAAATGTTTCTCAATATGCATTGATTGATTTCAGCTCCAACCTCTTTGAAGGACCTATTCCTCTTCCAACCAAAACTATTGAATCACTAGATTTCTCCAACAATAATTTTTCAGGTCCCATCCCACCGAGCATAGGTGAATCCATTCCGAGCTTGAGGGTCCTTTCTCTTTCGGGTAATCAAATAACAGGAGTCATCCCAGCTTCTATAGGAGATATAAGGGGTCTTGATATCATTGATCTTTCATGGAATAGTTTGACAGGAAGCATTCCCTTGACCATAATCAATTGCTCTTCCTTGAGAGTTCTAGACCTTGGAAACAATGACTTGTCCGGGAGAATTCCAGAACAGTTGGGTCAGTTAAAGTGGCTTCAATCTCTTCACATGGAAAACAACAAGCTTTCAGGAGGGCTGCCCTCATCTTTCCAAAATTTGTCTAGTTTGGAAACTCTTGATCTCAGTTACAACAGATTGTCAGGTAACATTCCAACATGGATTGGAACTGCTTTTATGGGTCTTAAAATCCTTAACTTGAGGTCGAATGGGTTCTCTGGCAGTCTTCCTTCTGAGCTTTCATATCTACGTTCATTGCATGTCCTGGACCTCTCACAAAATAATTTGACTGGCAGCATTCCACCTACATTGGGTGGCCTCAAAGCAATGGCTCAAGAGAAAAATATAAACCAATTTGTGTTATATGGGACCTTTCAAGGCAGACGGTATGGAGGGCAATATTATGAAGAAAGCTTGGTTGTGAACATGAAAGGACAAAGTCTAGAATATACCAGAACTCTCTCCCTTGTTACCAGTATAGACCTGTCTGGCAATGATTTAAGTGGAGAGTTTCCAGAGGCAATAACAGAATTATTTGGTTTGGTGGCTCTCAACCTGTCACGAAACCACATTACTGGCCAAATTCCTGAAAGCATTTCAAGGTTGAAGGAATTGTTATCTCTTGATCTATCAAGCAATAAGCTCTTCGGCACAATTCCTTCTAGCATGGCTTCATTATCTTTTTTGGGTTATTTGAATCTATCAAACAACAACTTCTCTGGTAAGATTCCTTTTACAGGACAGATGACAACTTTTGATGAATTTGCCTTTGATGGAAACCCAGGTCTTTGCGGAGCTCCTCTTGTTGAAAAATGCCAAGATGAGGATTCTGATAAAGAGCACAGCACTGATACCGATGAAAATGACAATCATTTCATTGATCGGTGGTTTTATTTGAGCGTCGGATTAGGGTTTGCAGCAGGTATTTTGGTTCCTTATTTTGTTTTAGTAAGCAGGAAATCTTGGTGTGATGCTTACTTGAATATTGTGGATGAAATCATTGATAAGACATTCTGGTTGAGAAGAAGAAGAAGAAGAGCAGCAACCTATACCAGAAGTCAAGGAAGACGACAATAAATTTTACTTGTAAAGCTATATATGCATACACTTTGAAAGTAAATTTGATCGTTTTCACATACTAGGATGCCAACTTTAGTCATTTTCCATGCATGAAAAGTCTGCAAATCCAGTTTGAGTAAACATAAGACTATATATTGATACCCCATTCATCAATTCTTGGTTTGTTTTTCACAAATAGGAATTGTGAACTCTCTTAATTAATTGCCTTATTGATTTGAGTCTTCTTTCTTTGATAGTGGCTTACCAAATCCTTTAATTATGGGAATAGAAAATGCTTGTATCAATGCCTTGATTCACAAAGTTTGTTTTCTTATCTCTAAGAATTTCAATTCTTCTTAACCCAAGTAACAAGCAATGAGAAAAATAGAAAGAAACACTTTCGTGTGCTCCATGCCTTTGGGTGGAGCTAGGTACAATTATGTCTTCCGTGAATGATGGTATCAATGCGGAAAATTTTCTCCTACTAATGAAATTTCTACCTCCTTAGATGGGAAGTTTATAGGTTTACGAAAATTCTACAACATTAGTGGCAAATTGTCCTCTTTAATCTAGAAAAAAGTCAATTTGATAGCGATTGAACAACTCCTTCACCATGTGCAAAGTTCAATATCATTTTGACCATGCTGATATAAAAGAATTTATAAATATTTTTTTCCTTTTTATTTAAAAATGACCATATTGATAAAATTTTTAAATTTACAATATCAAAATTAACTCTCAAATTGTTGTAGGTAAAATGAAAATTAGTTCTGAAAAAAAGTTGTGGGAATCATTATTATTAAATAGGAATAAATTTAATAAAAATTTAAATTTACATGATTTCTTGTCAATGATTTTTTTTTTAGTATACATTTGATTTCATTTTATTCTCCTACAAAAATATTATTTTCATTTTCAATAAGATTTCAATTAAATTTCATTAATTAATAGGGTATAAATTGAATTTAAAATTTTTTTACAAAAAAAAAAAACAAAAAAATAAAAAAAAATAAAAACAATTTATCCAAACAAGTCGTTATTTTTTATTTTTTTTAAAAGTCCTTTTATAAAAATAACTTGTCAAATATCCTTATTTTTTAAAAACATTAAAAAAAAAAATTGGTTCTTTAACTTAAAAACAATTTCTAATCTCTGACATTTTTTTTTAGCTTAAAAAATATTCAATTTTGACAAAAATATCCTACATTTTTTTTTTCTTGTAAAAATAATCTAATCATCTAAATGTTGAAGGACATTTATTTATATATATATATATACACATTAACTTTTAAGTTCAAATATAAGATGGGTTAAATTTACAAATTTAGAATCACTTCATTCATTTTAATGAATTAATCTTTTCAAAAATGATAAATCTAACTAAAAAACTTAAATAATAATTATTTAAATATCTTCTTTTTTATTTCATTTGGAATTTTTTTTTTGTTTTAATAAAAAGTCGAAGCTAAAGTTTGGTGTAATGAAAGTTTCATTAAGCATGACATAAATTTATGTCCTAGTTAAAAACAAGGCTTCGCCAAAAAGTTAATTTTTATATCATATTATTTTTATGTCTTAAGCTCCTTTTGATAAAACTATTCAAACACATGCGAGGGCCTCTCTCTCTCTCATTCACCACCCCAGGGTGTTCTTAGGGGGAAAAAGAGCTTTAAGTTGCTGAGCTGAACACCTTCCGAATGTTGGAAAGTTGCGTTCAGCTTGCCTTCCTTATCTTTCTCTTCTCCTTGGTTCCCTAACAACCTGTAATACCGTACACCCAATTTAGGGGTAAAATTAATTAATTTAATAATGATAGAAAATTCTTTAACTTTTAAAAACTTTAGGTATAAATTATATTTTTTCAATCTTCTCTATTTAGAAAATCCTTTTATATAAAAATCAGAAAGATCGGAAGAAATAGGGTTGAAGATTTGGAGGTTTAGGGTTTAAAGATTAATTTTTTAGGCAATATTTTAATCATCGGATTAGTATTTTATATTCGTTAATTAGATTTGAATAATTTAGAGATCTCAGATCTCAACTTAGATTAGGGTTTTTTTATTTAAGTTTTTTTAAATTAAAAAGATTAGAAATGGTGTTACAAGTAATTGAAAATAATAATAATAAATGTATATATATATATATATATATATATATATATATATATATATATATATATATATATATATATATATATATATATAATATGGGTGAAATAATGGAATTGTGGTTAAGTGATAGTTGGATGATGGGAATAATAATAATAATAATAATAATAATAGTTTTTTGTACAAGTTTTAATTTAATTTAAGTATATAAAAAAATAAATAGTTAGGGTAAAATTAAAATTAGGAAGGAATATGAATTTTATAAAAATTTGAAAATTTATTAAATTAATTTATTATTATTTAAGAAGTTGAAAATAATATTATCTCTAATAATATTAACATAAGAAATTAATTAGAATTATTGAAAACTATATAAAATATTGTTCGGATTATCAAATTTATATCTTTAGATAAATAATTAATAATAAATGTTGTGTATGATATTATGTTAAGTGATGAGTAAATTCTTTAAGCTAAATTTTTTAAGATCTTGAGTGCTTTTTCAAGGTAAGGGAAATTAAGGCAGATTTTGTAAAATGAAATAATTTTATTTTTATATTATATTTTGAAATGTATAAAAATATTATTTTTATTTATATGCATGGATCAAATATATGTTTTGAAAGGAAAATATGTTTAAATATTTTCTTTGTTTATGAAAAATGAAAATTATGAAGATATGATATTTTGTTTTGTAAGTTTGAATTAATGAAATGAAGTGTTTGACTCAGGTTTCTATGACCTTAATTAAACATATTATAATTGTTGACATATTTGAGTTTAATCAACAGGTTATAATAATTGATATTATATGACCTTAATTAATAGGTTATAATAGTTGATCTTATGGCTCTAATCAACAGGTTATAATTATTGACATTTGGTTTTGTTTACTTTAAATGAAACAAATTTGAAACTAACCACTCATTTGTGAAGTCCCCTAATTAAACATTATTTGTTATTTGATAACCAGAGTAAAGATATTTATAATGTATTTGATTTAATTTTGATGAGAAATTGTTTTTGAATGGATATAAGAAATTTTTGTTGAAAAGTTTGATTGTATTAACATTCTGAACTTAAAAGTTTTTTATGAAAATAATTATATGTTATATCTCCGGTTTGTGATTGTAATTAAAAATGTTTTATCCATGAAACTGTATTAATATTCCTTATTAAGCTTTAAACTCATACTACTTCGTTAATAATTTTTTAGGTACTCTTAGTTCGGGCGATGAGTAATGGTTAGACTAGGGAATTTTTTTTATTTGTTAGGATTTTGGTACAACTTTATTTTGCACATTATTTAGATATTAAAATTTAATTCTCATTCGAATTATTTGAGTTTGGAGTTATTTGGACAATTATACTTTGGTTGATGTATTAGTTTTTAAAATTGAGAATTGAGGATTATAAAATTTATTTATTTTACTGAATAGGAATTTAGTAATTGATAATTTCCAGTTACAAGATGAATGTTTATGTTGTTTTCACTTTAAACCTTTAGGCTTAAGGTGTGAAATGATCGTCATGCCCCTAAAATGGGTTTTGGGGCGTTACACAACCCCCTAATAGTTTCGGATTTGAACTACTACCTGGGTATAGTGTCGTCGTCGGTCGATTAGCATACTTCTCTCTCAATTTTTTAACTCGGTCTGCGGATCGTTGTCCTTGCAGACTTGCAATTAAACCTCCGGGGGTCAGGAGTCACCACTTCTCGTCTCAGTGAGAGATCGGAGCCAATGTGAGCTAAATTGTTCTGTTAGTTGAATCTAACAATTCCTCTTTGATTCCAACTAAGAACTTAAAAGGGAGTCTTCTATTTCACACTCTCAACTAAGTTGTCTCTACAGGGACCATATCAGCCAAAAGCTTCTTTGGCTCAGTTTAAGTTTTATGGTTATATGGTAATTTTGTTAAAAAGAAAAAAAAAAAAAAAGTTGGTATTAAGGTACGGAAACATTACTACATGTGAAATGTATGAATTAATAAATTATTTTTATATAATATCAATATTTATCTTTTAAAATATAAATGGGAAAGATAACTAAACATATAAACATAAGTAATTAAGTCATTACCACAAAGGATTTGCAGAAAAAAAAGGTAAAAATAATAAATATAAATCAATAAATATTTAGAAATGGAATATAACAATAATATAGTTTTTAATAAAAGAAAAAAAAAAAGGGAGAGGGGGGGGGGGGGAGGGGAGGTAGTTCTTGGACAAAAAAAAAAAAAAAAAAAACCCACCAATAATAGACAAAATAAAACCATCGTGAGTGACATAAAAGTTGGAATCATTGTCACTGACCTTTGAAGCAAAGTGTCTAGCCCATCATCATGATTAGTAAAAATCGTATTTTAAAATATATATATATATATATTAGTATTTTAATAAAACTATAAATTATATTTTTTCTATAAAAATAAATAGTAAAATTATTTTATATAGTCAAACTACAATAGGTGAACAAATAACAAAAGGGAAAACACAAACACCCACTTCAAATTAATTCCCTTGGCTTTTCACAGCCAAAACTACAAGACTCCACAATCCATCCATATTAAATTCAAAACAAAAACACTCACTTTCATCAATATTAATTCTTGATCATTATTAACAAATACAAAAGACAAACGCCCACCTCAAAATTTTTTCTGAGTTGTCATACCCATATGTATTACTGTGATTTTATGGTGTTGTAATGACTAATGAGGAAAAAAAACTCAGCGGGTGGTAAGGGTGAGCGGACGAGAACAGATGGCGCAGAAGTATTTGGTCTTGGTTTTGCGGGAGACAGGGATACAGCAGACATGCAAATTGCAGTCAAGAAGCGTTGCAACAACAGGGCCTCCACAGCATGGGCACACTGCACCGGCTCCCTCTCTTTTTATCACCTTCTCTCTCATATCAAACACTTGGAATATACTCATCTTTGTCTTCTTTTTTTATTTCCACCACTGATTCTTAACTTAATTCCTTGGTGTCTCTATGGCTGGTCGAGTACTACATATATATATAGATAGATAGTTAGATCATAAAGCTGAGAAGTTTCTTTGAGATGGGGTTGGCTTATAGAGGAAGTTGCAGATCTGTAAGGAGGATTTTTTCCAGGAAAATTCCAGAGGAAAATGGCTGGCAAGTTCCTTGTCGATGGATGACAGGGCAACAGCATTTTGGTGGGCCCTTCAAAGACAGTGGTTCGGTGCATTGAATTTCGTTCATAAACCATTACAATATTAATTTTTTTTATTTATTATAAAATTGATATATTAAAAATAAGACTGAAATGTTAAAAATAAAATCAACACTCCTTTTCGAGTATTATTTTAAAAAATATTGTAAAATTATTTTATTTTTAAAAATATAAATTTTCAAATTTCCAACCCGAGTTTGGAACGCGTGGATGACTCACGCCTGCATAGATTAATTATTACATCCAACAAACTATTAATTATTGCAAATTTTAATGTTCCCTTTTTTTCCATCCTACTTGGCCACTAGGATTTGACCATTTGGATTTGGATTTTGAATTTGAATTAGGCAATCAACCCACTGTTTTCCCACGTGAAATATGATCTTTCACACGGAAAATAATAGAAGTTATGGAATGATACTTAGAGTACATTTTCTTATTATTTATTTTTATTATATTATATTTATATTATTTTTTTTAGAAAAAATTAATTTAATATACCTATTAATTATATTTTATCATTTATCAAAATTTCATAAAAAATTAGTTTGAAAATATTTATTTTGGAATTGACATCCCAAATATTATAAACAACTTACCATAGTGAGGAAAGAGGAAGAAGAAAAGGGTAATATTGTCTTTTCATATGTATTTTTATTTTTATTTAAAAAAGAAAAAAGAAAAAGTGAGGTGAATATATATAAAAAGAGAAATTGTGGATATGTTTAAAATTTCTCAAAATTAAGATTTGGTGGATGAAAAATTCTAATAAAAATAATGGGTTTTACAGTATATTTCATTTCACATTAATCACACTATGTTATACGTAGTTCCAAGAAATCTAAAAAGGAAAAATTATATTTAAAATATTATTATTTTTATATTTTAATCAAATATAACTAAAATTAATTAAAAATTTTGTCCACTTTGAAGCCATTTAATTTTTGAAAAAAATTGTATTTTTATAGGTTCGTAAAAAAATAATTTTTTTTAAAAATAATTTAAATTTCATACACTCATTAATAAAATATAGTATTTAAGGCAATCAAAAGTAATACTTATTTTGTAATTTTTTTTATATAGAAGTGTATAAAGACACGTTTTTCCCTCAATCTTTAGGTATGACGTTTGATTTGTAAGCGTGTGAAACTTAAATTATTTTAAAAAAATTTATATTTTATAATTATTTTTGGATAAGTATAAAGAAACATACTTTTTCTCGTTAGTGCTGTACTTTTTTTTTAGTCAATAAATTTTTTCCTTACTCGTGTTATCCAAGCATAGAAACAACAATTTTTTTAATATTTTTTCTTTTCCTCATTTTATGGAAATAAAAAGAAGTCTTAAAGGTGAGAAACTTTGGGGAAAAGCACACATCTTTAGAAATTAACATTTCCTTTCTTTCAAGTTTTCCATATTCTCCTTTGAAAATTTTTCCACTCTCCCAAACTTTTCAAAAAGTAGACATTCCACTCGGCGTGGTCGTCTCATTGGGACCGGATCAAACACTTCATTGACCAAACAATTATTCAAGAAGGATTCATTAAGCCTGAAGACATATCTCTTAAGTTTTCCAAGAAAGTTCATTCCTACCAAAGTTTCTTTAACTTCTAAATTGCCATACAAGATCCTCGAAAGTCGCCTCGGGTTTCAAAATTTTCCCACGGTGTCTCCACAGTCCCTAAAAGCAACTTTTAGGTGAAAGGTTTCTACTACAACATGATACGAGCAATTTAGGTGATGTCATGTGTATTGGCGGAGCCAAAAGAAAAGGGTTGAGGGGAGCATATGCCCCTCCTGGTCATTGCCTAGCTCCGCTCCTAGTCACATGTACATTTTTGGATCTTATTTATTCATATTTTTATTATCTACTCTCATGAAAAATATGAAAAGGGAATCAAATATAATTAAAATTTTAGAACTTTCGAATTATTTTATTTTTATATAAAAGAGATAAAAATTAATGAAATGAATTTTTTTAAAAATAACTAAAAATAATTTATTAATTTTATATACATATATTCTCTATTTTTTCTTTTATTTGTTTTTTTTTTTTTTCTCTTTGTTCCAATTACCCTCAAAATTTTCAAGAAGTATATATAAGTATAAGATTTAAAAATGTGGTATGTTTCTTCAAAGTGTTAAGAATGTGTATATTATGTTTAGCCCTTGAAAATAAAATTAAGAGGAAAAAAAAGGAAAAATTATAAATTTTTTCTTGTTTAATTATTTATGAAAAAATTGAGAAAAAAAATAAATTATTTTGATATGTATTTTTTTTTTCCAAACTTTTTTTTTGGTTATGTTTGTTTTCCAAAAAGTACTAAGAGAAAAAATTGGTAAGAAAATTAATTTATCTATATTTGATTATACTATGAAAAAATCAAAGAAAATCAAATATAATTAAAATTAGTTACTGGCTTATTTACTTTTAAATTATTTAATCTTTATATTGAAAATTTAAAATAAATGAAATGAGTTTGAAGTGATATATAGAAATAATTTAGGGTTTATTACACTATATCCCCTAACCTATAATGTGTTTTGCACATTACTCATTCAAGTTTAAAATCAAGCAATATACCCTCAAAACTTTATAATTACATATAATGTGCATTTTTGGAGTGATGATGTTACATTTTTGGATGGAAGACGCAAGTGCTCCCCTTGTAACCTATTTAAGTGATGACAACCTATTTAAGTGATGTCAAAAGGATAATTTTGCAACCAAAACAAAACCCCTCCAGCCTGCTCCTCTTTCTCGTCATTCATTCTCCTCTTCTTGCCATTCCTCTGGCTGAATCTCCAAATTACAGTTAAAGCCCTAAAATCTCATGTAAGTATCGTAGAGCTGACATTGAAGAGAAGACATGGAGTTCAACAATATGTTTTTCGTCTTGTAATCTCTTTAGTGGCTAGAAAAATGTTGGCAAAGAGGGTTAGGGTTTTGTTTCAATGTTTCAAAAAATTTGAAGAAAAATTGGGGAAATGTTTTTTTAAAACTCGACAAAAAATATAGATGAAAAATTCGATGTAATGCTTTAGTTTGTTGTTTTAGAATATGGTTTCGTTTTGATGTTTCAAAAAAGTTAGGAAAAACTTAGGGAAAATGTGGGGAAAGTTTTGGGAAACTTATCAGTAGTTTGTTATGACATTTTTTTCTATGTTTCTATTAGTCATCTTTGTTTTTCATTCATTACTTCCACAATCTGTTACAATTTTGATATCTCGGTTTCATATGGATTTGTGTTTGTTTTGACAAAAAAATGTTTTTTGACGTATATTCCAGGGATTGTTTTTTTTTTTTTTTTGGTTAAGGGCCCCGGTTTCTTTTGGTTAAATTTATTTTTATTTTCTAAATTTTTCTTTTTTTCTATTTTCTTTTCTTTACATTTTTGTTCAAAATTTTCATAAATCAAACATAGTCTTAGTATTTTGCTATATTTCTTTTTCTAATTTTTTAATAATTTTTTCTTTTCTTAATATTGTATAGCTCTTAAAGGTGACAATAGTGCAGGAAAATACATAAGTTTAGACTTTCCTTCTTACCTCTCTCTCTCTCTCTCTTTTTTAATCTTTTGGTCTCCATTCTTTCCTAAACTTTTCATAAACTAAAGATAACATTCATTGGATGTGGTTTTCTCATTGGCACCGGGTCAAACACATCATTGACCAAAGAATTATTCAACAAAAGATTCATCAACCCTGAAGACCCGATCTCTAATTAGTTTTCCTGGAAAATTAATTCCTACCCAAATTTCTGTGACCCCTAAATTACCAAGCAAAATCCTCAAAAGTTGTCTTTGGGTTTCAAAAATTTCCGAAGGTTTCTCCACAATCCTTCCTATGAACAAACAACGCAGAAACACTGGCTATAAGCAATTTTTAGGATGTAGCATCATAGGTTGACTACATCATGAGAATGTCTACTAATTCATAATAAATAAATAAATAAAAGAATGACAAGCCACTTTAGTGGTTTTAGTATATGATGATAGTATATAAATACTGATAGTAAATAAAGAAACCATTGTAGAATCTTTTCAGGTGATGTCAAAAGGATACTACTATAATATTGAAAGGTATTTTTTAAAGTAGGTATCAAAAGGACACCAATAAATTAGATGATGTTGTGTATATATTTAAATCTTATTCGCTTGTATTCTTATTCTTTGATCTCATTTGTTTATATCATTATTTAATAGTGTAAATTGCACTACATATTCAATAACCAGGAAGGAAATTTCGATATTCAATGGGTACTAATTCAATAACTTAATTAGTACTTTGAAGATATGATTTTGTGTGAAGATTACCATTGAACTCAACAATCAAGCAACATGTTGCTAGGGGCAAGTACATCCCTAATTATTATTTATTTATTATATTATATTTATATTATTTTTTTTAGAAAAAATTAATTTAACATACCTATTAATTATATTTTATCATTTATCAAAATTACATAAAAAATTAGTTTGAAAATATTTATTTTGGAATTGACATCCCAAATATTATAAATAACTTACTATAGTGAGGAAAGAGGAAGAAGAAAAAGGTAATATTATCTTTTTATATTTATATTTATTTTTATCTTTATTTAAAAAAGAAAAAAAAAAGTGAGGTGAATACATATAAAAACAGAAATCATGGATATGTTTAAAATTTCTCGAAATTAAGATTTGGTGGATGAAAAATTCTAATGAAAATAATGGGTTTTATGGTATATTTCCTTTCACATTAATCACATTATGCTATATGCAGTTCCAAGAAATTTCAAAAGGAAAAACTATATTTAAAATATTATTTTTCATATTTTAATCAAATATAATTAAAATTAATTAAAAATATTGTACACTTTGAACGGTTTAATCTCCGAAAAAAATATTTTTATACATTCGTATAAAAATAATTATAAAATAATAATTTTTAAAAAATAATTATAAAATAATAATTTTTAAAAAATAATTCAAATTTTATATACTCATTAATAAAATATAGTATTTAAGGCAATCAAAAATAGTACTTATTTTGTAACTTTTTTTTTATATATAAGTGTATAAAGACACGTTTTTTCCTCATTTGATCTGTAAGCGTGTGAAACTTAAATTATTTTTAAAAAATTTATATTTTATAATTATTTTTAGAAAAGTATAAAGAAACATACTTTTTCTCGTTAGTGCTCTACTTTTTTTTGAGTCAATAAATTTTTTCCTTACTCGTGTTATCCAAGCATAGAAACAACAATTTTTTTAATATTCTTTCTTTTCCTCATTTTATGGAAATAAAAAGAAGTCTTAAAGGTGAGAAACTTCGGGGAAAAGCACATATCTTTAGAAATTAACATTTCCTTTCTTTCAAGTTTTCCATATTCTCCTTTGAAAATTTTTCCACTCTCCGAAACTTTTCAAAAAGTAGACATTACTTCCACTCGGCGTGATCGTCTCATTGGGACCGGATCAAACACTTCATTGACCAAATAATTATTCAAAAAGGATTCATTAAGCCTGAAGACATATCTCTTAAGTTTTCCAAGAAAGTTCATTCCTACCAAAGTTTCTTTAACTTCTAAATTGCCATACAAGATCCTCGAAAGTCGCCTCGGGTTTCAAAATTTTCCCACGGTGTCTCCACAGTCCCTAAAAGCAACTTTTAGGTGAAAGGTTTCTACTACAACATGATACGAGCAATTTAGGTGATGTCATGTGTATTGGCGGAGCCAAAAGAAAAGGGTTGAGGGGAGCATATGCCCCTCCTGGTCATTGGCTAGCTCCGCTCCTAGTCACATGAACATTTTTGGATCTTATTTATTTGTATTTTTATTATCTACTCTCATGAAAAATATGAAAAGGAAATCAAATATAATTAAAATTTTATGAACTTTCAAATTATTTTATTTTTATATAAAAGGGATAAAAATTAATGAAATGAATTTTTTAAAAAGTAACTAAAAATAATTTATTAATTTTATATACATATATTCTCTATTTTTTCTTTTATTTGTTTTTTTTTTTTTTTCTCTTTGTTCCAATTACCCTCAAAATTTTCAAGAAGTAAATATAAGTATAAGATTTAAAAATGTGGTATGTTTCTTCAAAGTGTTAAGAATGTGTATATTATGTTTAGCTCTTGAAAATAAAATTAAGAGGAAAAAAAGAGGAAAAATTATAAATTTTTTCATGTTTAATTATTTATGAAAAAATTGAGAAAAAAAAAATATTAAGAAATGTATTTTTTTTTCCAAACTTTCTTTTTGGTTATGTTTGTTTTCCAAAAAGTACTAAGAGAAAAAATTGGTAAGAAAAGTAATTTATCTATATTTGATTATACTATGAAAAAATAAAAGAAAATCAAATATAATTAAAATTAGTTACCGGCTTATTTACTTTTAAATTATTTAATCTTTATATTGAAAATTTAAAATAAATGAAATGAGCTTGAAGTGGTATATAGAAATAATTTAGGGTTTATTACACTTTACCCCCTAACCTATAATGTGTTTTGCACATTACTCATTCAAGTTTAAAATCAAGTAATATACCCTCAAAACTTTATAATTACATATAATGTGCATTTTTGGAGTGATGATGTTACATTTTTGGATGGAAGACGCAAGTGCTCCCCTTGTAACCTATTTAAGTGATGGCAACCTATTTAAGTGATGGCAAAAGGATAATTTTGCAACCAAAACAAAACCCCTCCAGCCTGCTCCTCTTTCTCGTCATTCATTCTCCTCTTCTTGCCATTCCTCTGACTGAATCTCCAAATTACAGTTAAAGCCCTAAAATCTCATGCAAGTATCGCAGAGTTGACATTGAAGAGAAAACATGGAGTTCAACAATATGTTTTTTGTCTTGTAATCTCTTTAGTGGCTAGAAAAATATTGGCAAAGAGGGTTAGGGTTTTGTTTCAATGTTTCAAAAAATTTGAAGAAAAATTGGGGAAATGTTTTTTTAAAACTCGACAAAGAATATAGATGAAAAATTTTATGTAATGCTTTAGTTTGTTGTTTTAGAATATGGTTTCATTTTGATGTTTCAAAAAAGTTGGGAAAAACTTAGGGAAAATGTGGGGGAAGTTTTGGGAAACTTATTAGTAGTTTGTTATGACATTTTTTTCTTTGTTTCTATTAGTCATCTTTGTTTTTCATTCATTACTTCCACAATCTATTACAATTTTGATCTCTCGGTTTCATATGAATTTGTGTTCGTTTTGACAAAAAATGTTTTTTGACATACATTCCAAGGATTTTTTTTTTTGGTTAAGGGCCCTGGTTTCTTTTGGTTAAATTTATTTTTAATTTCTAAATTTTTCTTTTTTTCTATTTTCTTTTTTTTACATTTTTTTTCAAATTTTCCATAAATCAAACATAATCTTACTATTTTGCTATATTTCTTTTTCTAATTTTTTAATAATTTTTTCTTTTCTTAATATTGTACAGCTCTTAAAGGTGACAAAAGTGCAGGAAAATACATAAGTTTAGACTTTCCTTCTTACTTCTCTCTCTCTCTCTCTCTCTCTCTTTTTAATCTTTTGGTCTCCATTATTTCCTAAACTTTTCAGAAACTAAAGATGACATTCACTGGATGTGGTTTTCTCATTGGCATCGGGTCAAACACTTCATTGACCAAAGAATTATTCAACAAAAGATTCATCAACCCTGAAGACCCGATCTCTAATTAGTTTTCCTGGAAAATTAATTCTTACCCAAATTTCTGTGACCCCTAAATTACCAAGCAAAATCCTCAAAAGTTGTCTTGGGGTTTCAAAAATTCCCAAAGGTTTCTCCACAACCCTTCCTATGAACAAACAACGCAGAAACAATGGCTATAAGCAATTTTTAGGATGTAGCATCATAGGTTGACTACATCATGAGAATGTCTACTAATTCATAATAAATAAATAAATAAAAGAATGACAAGCCACTTTAGTGGTTTTAGTATATGATGATGGTATATAAATAGTGATAGTAAATAAAGAAACCAGTGTAGAATCTTTTCAGGTGATGTCAAAAGGTTACTACTATAATATTGAAATGTATTTTTTCAAGTAGGTATCAAAAGGACACCAATAAATTAGGTGATGTTGTGTATATATTTAAATCTTATTCGCTTGTATTTTTATTTTTTGATCTCATTTATTTATATCATTATTTAATAGTCTAAATTTCACTACACATTCAATGATCAGGAAGGAAATTTCGATATTCAATGGGTACTAATTCAATAACTTAATTAGTACTTTGAAGATATGATTTTGTGTGAAGATTATCATTGAACTCAACAATCAAGCAACATAGTGCTAGGGGCAAGTGCATCCCTAATTATTATTATTATTATTATTATTATTATTATTATTATTGTTTTAAATGACAATAAGGGGAAAGACCTTCTTGATTAGCCCTAACTTATATGATAAGTCGGAACCCAACCCATCACTTATAAACTCAACTATCCAATGTAGTTACTCAAAAGTTATAGGTATGAACAAGATTTTGGACTTCAATATATATCTACATGTTGAATGTCAGGATCAAGTTTTTGGATCTCCTTTTCTTGTTTGTCAAAACTTGATTCCCCATAACTGTGACATGTTGTGTCATGAAGACTAAATTCAACTTGGGGATGTCATTTAATGTAGGGAATCACCTACATTACCAAAGTGTACAAGAGGTAGTTTCATGTCCCATTATTTATACCTCAATTTCAATTGTTGTTACTTTTGTATCTTGGTCGTATTTTTTTGTATTTTCATTGAATGACCCAAATCATATCATACACATTCGACAATATTAATTTGGAATTCAATAGGTATTACTTTGATACCTTTGCATTTTCCTTAACATAAACATCTCATTATTCATGAGCGTTCCTACCATGCATGGTTAGGCATTATATATCTTATTGATTAGATATGTATACTACTTCCACCACCAAACCACACAAAGAATTTCTCCCAAAGAATTTGTATACCAAGAAAAAAAAATATTTTGGAATTATGTCATATGGATTGAAATATCAAAAGATTGATTGATAGTTCTGCATATATTTTCAAATGAGCTCATGAAAACACACTTCTCCCAAAAAGGGAGTAAACCCCTTGATAGCCCCAATTTCATTGTTAATGAACCTAGCAAAATGCTCTCATGAAAATTTGAGAAGAGTACGTACATTTCTCAAAGTCATAGTTAGGATTATTGTGCATATTAAAAAAATAATTGAAAAATTTGTGAAAAAGAAGCGAGGACATGTTTGACAACAATTTTTTTTTTTTTATATAATTCCATTTTGAGAACAATTCTTTAATTCTTAATTATTTTTAAAAACATAATTCTATTTAGAGATTCAAAAATAAAAAATATTTCTTTATTTTTTTTTTCATCAAGGTAATATATACTCATATATAATAGAAAAATTCTCAAGATATATTATATATTTTTAATTGTTTCTCAAAACATTCTTAAAACACCTCAAATCCACTTTCCAATAAAATAATGTCTTGATCTTCCCCATCAATCTTAATCTCTACATTTAGTTCTTGGGTGACATATTTATTAGATTTATTTATATGATCCCCTTTAATCATTTCATCTTTAACTTAAATAGTTGTTTCTTCACATATAACCTATTTATAATAGATTTTGATTTATAAATTTTTTTCTAACTTCTCTCATAAATTAGAAGGATACTCCTCATTTAAAATATTATACTTTATTTCAAAAGTTAGACTTATATGAACAATACTTACTACTTTTGCTTCTAATTTTTCCCATTAGATTTTGTCTTATAAATTTTTTCTAACTTCTCTCATAAATTAGAAGGATACTCATTTAAAATATTATGTTTTATTTCAAAAGCCAGACTTATACAAACAATACTTACTACTTTTGCTTCTAATTTTTCCCATTAGATTTTGACTTATAAATTTTTTCTAACTTCTCTCATAAATTAGATACTCCTCATTTAAAATATTATACTTTATTTCAAAAGTCAGACTTATAGAACAATACTTACTACTTTTGCTTCTAATTCTTCCCATTCTTCATCAATCATGCTCTCTAATTTCTAGTCTTGTAATGCTTTGAAAAGTTCTTATTGCACTAAAATATCTTTGATAGCCCTCTACAAGATACTAAAATTATTATTTCCATTAAAAGGCTTAATATCATATTTTATCCCTAACATCATATTTAAAGAAAATTTCCCACGATCTTTACTCCGCAGCTCTAGTACCACTTGTTCTCACAATAAAAGCTTTGATACAACTTGCTGACAAAACAAAAGTTTATATACCATTTGTTGAGTATGTAGAAGCTTTGATATCACTTGTTGGGAAAAATCACAACATCCAAAATGCAGTAAGAAAAATAAATTACAACACCCAAATGCCACGTGAAAAATATAAAAGAAAAGAGAAGACAAAATATTTATGTGGCTTGGTGTAATTAGCTACATCCATGGGAAAGGGAGGTTGAATTTATTATAAACATTAAGAAAGCACACTCCAAAATTTCTCAACCTTCCTCTACCTAAAACCTAATACATCTTTTACCTATCTCTCTTCACTCTTTCCTCCTCCTTCTCTCTCTATAAATCTATTATAAAACCACATATTTATGGGGTTCTATGAATTAACCTTGAACCAACAATTTTCTAATCTTAGTCAAACTTAAAAAAGGATAATTTACTAAAATACAAATATTATAAATATTGACTTGCCTAAAAAAAAAAACTAAATAATTTGAGTTCAATCTCAATATTAATAACTTCCTTTTCACATTAATGACTCTATACCCATGACTCAATTTTTATAATAGATATTTTATAATTATATTATAATAGAAATATTTAACAAATAAATTTATTATTTGAGTTTAATAAAAATATATATTAGTTATAATTAAAGGGTAAAACATTAAGAAAAACTAATGAGAGTAAATACATTGATTTAATTTTTTTTTAAAATTAAGCTAGTTTTACAAAACAAACTTAATACCCAATTAAAAAAATAATTTAATAGTAACTTTTAAGTCAATGAATAAAAAATATTTTTATTTTTATTTTTTATTCATCATTCATATTAATAAACTAAATGAAAGAGTTATATGATTAAGATCTAGCAATGATGGAATTTATATTCTCTTACTCAATCACATGAAATTTTACCCAACTTCATATATCTAATATAATGTATAAAAAAATATGACAACATCATCTTTTCTCATGAGTTGGACTGTTTAATATACCCTCTACCACTAATCTAATGATATTTATTTAACAACTAATGAATTAATAATTAATTTTATACACTACATAACTATCTCTCTTTAAATAAATTTATAACAAAGTAGTTTATCTAAATAAAAAATGCTTCGATAAAATGGTTTATCAACGATTTCATTATGATTTGTATTTGTTTTGATTATGCTTCTTAAAAAAAAAAAAATTACATTTTCTATAAATGAAGACTATGTTATAATGTTATTGTCGAGTCGAAAAGCTATGCCTTGACTTAGACTTGGACTTGTATCTCATTAAAGTCATTTTTCCACTCACAATAGTATTAACAACTTGGTACCTAATTACACGGCATCTATCCATATTTGCAAGGTTTGAATTATTACAATTGTAAAGGGTCAAGGCCTATGTTAATCTTACACATTTGTCTAAAAATGGGTATTATTGAATCATGTATGTAACTAACTACATGTATGGAGATATACTTGCTCCTCAAGCTCATGGCTGATGACTCTCAACCCAGTTGACTTGGGGTATTGAGATTGGTGACCTTCAAATTTGTTGGTTTTGGGGCACAAAGGGTTGGAATACCACTAAACACCCTTTCCTGGGTGTTGTTTGGTTTTTTAAAGTTTTTGATGAAAGTACCTTTGCTTTCATGTTTTTAATTTATTAATTATTTTTAATTAAATAGAAAAAATAAAATTATTTAATTTTTTCTAAGTGATAAAAATAAAAAATAACTTTTCGGTTTTTCTTTACTTCTTAATTCTTAATAAAAATAAAACATTAAATAAACAAATAATTTAATACTTAACATTATTCAATACTATTTAGGTTTAAATTCTATTTAAAATTAAGGAAAAAAACAAACATTACATTAGTCAAATAAAAATAGTTGGCAGTTTAATTTAAGTTATTTTATAAGTCAACTAAGTATGATTAATAAAACAACTTTAAATATTAAGTTAAAATAATTAATGTATTCTAAATTTCAAATCTCTTTTATCATATTCATCCATATATTTATACCCTTGAGTATTAATTTTATAATTATTTTATGTATTTATAATGATTTTAATATGGATGTTTAATAAATAAATTTATTACTTAATTTTAATAAAGATAAATATTAATTAAAATTAATAAAAATAAATGTTAGTCAAAATTAACTAAAGTACATATGTCAAATTGATAATTTGAAAATTTTAAATTAACCTTACTAAATAATCTTAATACCTAAAATAAAAATTAAATTAGTATTATTTTGCAATATTAATATTACGATCTTTAAAGAATTGGGCAAAGGTTTAATATTATTTCTAGGTAAGTCTGGTGTTTTTGTTTTTTTGTTTTTTTCTGTTTGACTCCCAAGTCTCTGAACCAAAATGTGGACTGCATTTGCTGTGTAATGTTTTCATTCAATACTATATATGAGTAGGACATTAAATGATGGATGAAGTTCTGACTTCTTACATACGAATAGCACACTTTGATTAATCAAAGAATTTTTTCCTTCTTGGAATTCCATATCCCCGGCACAAATTCTTGAAAGAAAACAGATAAAACAAAAAAAGAAAAAAAAAGAGAGTGATCGTCTCTAAACGAAAGTAATGGGAAAGAGCTTAAAGTCTAAAAGTGAAATGTAGAGAAAAGAAACTTTTGACTTGTGAAAATATAGCTTTCTTGAATTGATTAGAAATCTGTCCCTCTTTAGCAGAAAATTTCCTGCTTTTTGGGAAAATTGCGTTCCCATTTTAATAAGCAATTTGTTAATTTGTTTCAAACTTCACTTGAGTGATGAGTCCCAGGAATTCGGTGGCATATTCCTAAAAAAAAAATTGGATTTTTGATAAAAGTACGACAATTTTAAAAAATAATTTATATATTACCGTAATAGAAAAAATAATTCTAAATCTACCGTAGTTTTGTATAGATAAGAAAGAGAAAATAAATTATAAGTGAAAAATTGTCTTTTCAAAAGACGATTTATGAACTTTTAAAAAAATTATAAAAAAAATCATCTTTCCAAAACACGATTTCTAAAATTCTATTTTTTTATATGAGAAATCGTCTCTTTTAAAAAATGAGAAATCGTTTCTTCAAGAGACTATTTCAAAAAAATAAAAAATAAAAAATAAAATCAAGTGAAAAATCATCTCTTAAGGAGACAATTTCCACATAAAAAAAATATTTATGTGAGAAATTCTCACTAAAAAAAAAAAAAAAAAGGGAAATCGTCTCTTAAAGATATGACAACAAAAGTGAGAAATTTTCACTTAAATTGAAAAAAAAAAAAAAAAAAACCACCTAAGTGGGAAATCATCTCTTGAAAAGACAATTTTCACACAAAAGTGAGAAATTCTCACTTAAAATAAAATAATAATAATAAAAAATTCAAAAAAGCCAAAGTGGGAAATCGTCTCTTTCCACACCACTTTTAAAAGTGAGAAATTCTCGCTTAAAACCACTTTTAAAAGAGAGAAATTCTCACTTTAAAAAAAAAAAAAAAAAAAAAAACCCTTCAAAAATCCACTTTTTCATTGTTTATTCTATTTATACAATAATACAATTATTATGAATATATATTATAAAATTAATTAATTTTATTTACTAAATTTAATATATAAATAACATACTAAATTTAATATAAAATAAATAATCTATTATTTTTTTTCTCTTACTTTGGAATTAAAAAAAAATTATTATTAATTTATGTGAAAAATGAGTTTTAAAAAAATTGTTATTAATTTATCAAATAATTATTTATAAAATACATAATTTTGTTTTGTTTTAATTTTTAAATTAATTTTATTTTATAAATTTTAAGATTAAAAATATTAATCTTTTAAGTTAAAATTTGATTCTAAAAGGAATAATTTCACATCTTTTTTAGGAGAATTTAACTTACCATAAAGCCTCCTGTACATGCATCATATTATTTCTCCAACTTCCCAAGTCCAACAATCTACTATACCTATAGCACATAGGAGAATCTTACCTATTGCACCTCATCACTTCACACACTATTACACTACAATTGGAAGACCATTTGACACTGCAATATTATTTATCTTATTTTTCACATAAAATTGATAGTAGGTTTTTTTATTTTTTTAATTCCAAAGTGAAAGAAAAAAATAATAAATAAATATTATTTATCTTATATTAAATTTTGTATACTATTAATAAATTAAATTTAGTAAATAAAATTAATTAATTTTATAATATATATTTTTAATAATTATATTATTGTATAAGTATAATAAGGAATGAAAAAATTGATTTTTAAAGTTTTTTTTTTTTTTTTTTTTGAAAATCGTTTCTTGAAGACACAATTTTTGACGTCTTTGTTTTTTTATTTTTTATTTAATAAATTAATAATATTTTTTTTTAAACTCAATTTTCACATAAAATTGATAATAGTTTTTTTTTTTTTTTTTAAATTCCAAAGTGAAATAAAAAAATAATATATAAATATTATTTATCTTATATTAAATTTAATATATTATTTATATATTAAATTTAGTAAATAAAATTAATTAATTTTATAATATATATTTATAATAATTGTATTATTGTATAAATTAAATAAAGAATGAAAAAAAAAGGACTTTTTAAGGTTTTTATTTTTTATTTTTTATTTATTTATTTTTTTTAAGTGAGAATTTCTCACATATATATTGAAATCGTCTATTGAAGAGACAATTTATCACTTCTTAATTTTTTTTTGATTTCTCACTTCTTTCTCATGTGAAAATTGTCTCTTCTAGAGACGATTTCTCATTTCTTAAATTTTTTGAAATCGTCTCTTTAAGAGAAGATTTCTCATATAAAAAATGGAATTTTAGAAATGTGTCTTGGAAAGACAATTTTTTTTTATAATTTTTTTTAAAAGTTCATAAATTTTCTTTTGAAGAGACAATTTTTCATTTGCAATTTATTTTTTCTTTCTTATCCGGACAAAACTATATTAGATTTGGAATTATTTTTCCTATTACGATAATTTAGGAATTATTTTTTAAAATTATTGTACTCTTATAAAAAATCCCAGAAAATCAGCCATATAGGAAATGGTTTGTATGATTCCAGCTACCATGACCCACTTGTTTTTTTCTTTTTTCTTTTTTCTTTTTCCTTTTTGTCCCTTTTTTTTTTTTTTTTTTTTTTTTTAAATTTTTGGTTTCATTGGAAAAATGGAATCAGGAGTAGGTAAGACAGGGACACTCCACCTAGCACCTCAAGTTAGAACCATATTGGAGAGTAGTGGCACCCTATGGATTTGACTCCACAAAGTGGTGGATCCTGTTAATTTGTCAATAGTTCCGATTGGTACTGTTAGTCAATTCCACTAGTTTGAATGAAATAACCTAGTCATGATCATGTGTGATTACCACGAAGTCAATAAATTATTGGCTAGATCATTTCTAGCATTAGTTGTATTGGTCTTAGATTTCAACCAGACACCTCGTTTCTATGGTCAAGGTAGTCACTAGTCATTTTCCATTCAATTAGTTAAAATTTAAAGTGGAACAACTCATATGGTACTCTGACGTAACTAAGAAAAAGTGGGATTTGTCATCACTCACTCATATAGTACTATACAATACTAAGAAAGAAGGAAAAGCTGAGTAGTCATCGTGTTCACTTTGGATAAGCTGAGTAGTCATTGCGTTCACTCTGGTTCATCTTCTAGGATCATCTTCTATATATTTCTCTTGAATCAAATACACAAGGAACAAGGAGGAGATATCAGGTAAGGTTGTTCACCACTGATGTCGATAAAGTATTGCTCATATGCTTCTCCATCTAATGATTCTAACTCTCTTGCAAGTGATTTTAGTTTTGATTGATTAAATTAGGCTTCATCTGTGAGATGATTCTTACTGGATTTTCTTGATATATATCCAAGTATGCTGTGCTTGTAGGTTTTTTCAAATCATATTAGATGGATGGCCTTTGTTAAATGTATCTTATAAACGAGTTATTTTTGTTGACACAATATTCTTTTAAATTTTGTCAACTTTTTTATTTTTATGTTGAAGTTAAAATTTTAATTCAATTCAAGAAAAATATTAACTACATATTGGAATAAAATTTTTACAGGTGCTTTCTTCTAGAGAATTGAATATTGTCATGGAGAGAACTTCGATTATGGGTTTCATTTTACCCATTCTCTATTTAATGACGATTCAACTTGCTTGCAATGGTGATACTCATTTTGATAGTTTACAATCTGATCGAGAAGCTCTTATTGATTTCAAACAAGGTCTTGAAGATCCCAACAATCGACTTTCATCATGGAATGGAAGTAATTATTGTCATTGGGAAGGAATTACTTGTGAAAATGAGACGGGAGTTGTCATTTCAATTGATCTTCACAACCCTTATTCTCTTGAGGATGCATATGAGAATTGGAGCTCTATGAGCTTGGGTGGAGAAATTAGACCATCATTGGTAAAACTCAAGTTTTTGAAATATCTGGATTTGAGTCTTAACTCATTCGAAGAAATCCTAATTCCTCCATTCTTTGGGTCATTGAAAAATTTACAATATCTAAATTTATCGAATGCTGGGTTTAGTGGTGCAATTTCTTCAAATTTAGGAAATCTTTCCAATTTGCAGCATCTTGATATTTCTTCTAATGATTTATTTGTCGATAACATTGAATGGATGGTTGGTCTTGTTTCTTTGAAACATCTTGACATGAATTTTGTTAACCTTTCATTGGTAGGACCTCAATGGGTGGAGGTATTAAACAAACATCCAGTTTTAACTGAGTTGCATCTAACTAATTGTAGCCTCTTTGGCTCAATTCCAATGCCAAGCTTTCTTAATTTTACCTCACTTGCTATTATAACTCTCAGTGACAACAATTTCAATTCCAAGTTTCCTAAATGGCTTGTAAATGTTAGTAGTCTTGTATCCATTGATATAAGCTATAATACATTACGTGGGAGGCTTCCACTTGGTCTTGGTGAATTACCCAATTTGGAATATTTGGATTTATCTGGGAGCAAGAATCTTAGAGGCAGTATCTTTCAACTATTGAAGAAGAGTTGGAAAAAGATAGAAGTTCTCAATTTCGGTGCAAATAACTTTCATGGTAAGCTTCCTGCATGAGTAGAAAATTTGATATTATTTATTAATTTACTAATATGTAGTTAAATGTAGTTGATGATTGTATATGTATGCTCCTGTTGAATATGTATTAGTACATAATACTAGATAATTACTATTTTTTTTTTACTCATTAAAAACAATTTTCTACTTATAAAAAAATGTTATTTTGAATTGCAAATTTCTTAAAAGGAAATTTATTTTCCTTTTATCAAACAAAAAAGTTTATAATTTAGCAATATATGCTTGTCAAGAATATCTATTATTTAATAATTTGTGTGTAATGATAAACGATTATAGTAGGTGTTTATTTGAGTAACTTTGAAAAAGGATTATGTCTACTAGTAATAAATTTTTTTTCATCCTTTGCCTCATTTTTATTTTAGATTACTTGATCAGAGATTTACTACTGTTAATAATAATAATGTTAATAATAATAATAATTATTATTATAAAATTAAACAGTAAAACCACTAACTACTTTGAATTAAATAAATTAAAATTTAGGCAATCTATGTATACACCCTTTTTTTGTTTTTTGGGTTTTTAAACATAAAAAATAATATTACTTTTGTAGTAACTTTTATATAAAAAGGTAGAACTTTATGTTTTTAAAAACTATTCTTAAAATTTTTAAATTTAAAATAGTAATTTTTTTTTATAATATTTTTTTGAATAGCTTTTTAATCGATTATAAGGTAAATCATTATTATTTGTATAAAAAGAGTACGAAAAATTATCCGAACACTTGGTTTTCTTTTATCTAATTAGGGAATCCACTAAAATCCAAATTAAGAAGCAATTAATGAGTTCAAAGTAGTGTTAAAAATAGTAGGGACTAACTTTTTACAACAAAAAAAGTGATTGTTGTCATAACAGTTGTTATTTTGATAGATCGTCCCATATAAACTTTATTGATTAAATTAGACCTAATTGTTATTTTGATAGATTGTCCATTGTCCCTTATAAGTTTTATTGATTAGATTAGACCTTTTTTTTTTTTGGATAGATTGTCCCTTATAAACTTTATTTATTAGATTAGACTTAATTGTTATTGTAATAGATTATCTTATAAACTTTATTGATTAAATTAGACCTCTATTGATAAAACTAATTTTTTAAAAATATTTAGATTTGAGTGAGTACAAGGACATCCTCATTCATCAATTCATTTAAATGATTTTATTTTATAGCATATCCCTATACATTTGAGCCAAATTAACTATAGACCAAGTTAGTTGCTTTATCATTTTATCATAATTAACTTAGTAGAAGCTTTTCACACCGTTTATTATTATTTTTTTTTCTGTCTTAGTTTCTTATACAAGTTATTGTTTCAAAAAATTATATTAAGTTGAATTCTTAAGTTGTGTTTTTTTTAGTCTTAGTCTCTTCTTTAAGTTATAGTTTCAAAATATTCTTGAATTCTTAAAAGGAATTTAGTTAATCAATTCAATGACTTAACAACTTAATGACTTAATTTAATTTATTAAATAGATTAAATATGTTTTGTAAAATTATTTAATATCACAATTTAAAGCAAAAATAACTTTAACTATTAAGATAAAATAAACAACTTATTATTAATCTTAAATCTCTTTTACCTCATTCAACTATATTTAATGAGAGTATACTTTAAAATTATAATTTTACATTCAAAACTAATTTTTTTAGTTATCTTATATATCTATAATATGAATGTTTAACAAATAAACTTATTACGAAGATTAGTGAAAATATAAATATGACATAAAATTAATGAGGATAAATATGTTAATTTAATAATTTAGAATGAATTTTAAGTTAACCTATTAGTGTAGGTCTAGCAGATGATCTGTGTTGGAATCAAATTACGTGCAACCCAATGTTAATTTACTAAATAACCTTAATAATTAAAGTAAAAAATAAATAAAAAAAGAAGTAATTAATAAGTTTTAAGTCAATATAATTTTTATTTTTATTTAAAGAAGAAAAAAGTAATATCCTTGCTATTTTTATTCACCAATGCATCAAGAATATATATATATATATATATTTACTTTTTATTTAAATATTAATTGTTTCATGAATTAATTTGTTTTCTTGCTTATTATTTTTATTCACTAAATAATTTTAATCAATATTTATATATATATATTTCTAATCCTGGTCATTGCAGGTTCAATTCCAAGCTCCATTGGAAAGTTTTGCCACTTGAGATATTTGGATTTGAGTTCCAACCACTTGGATGGAAATTTACCAGAGGCCATCAAAGGACTTGAAAACTGCAGTTCTAGAAGCCCTTTGCCTGATCTGATGGAGTTACGCTTGAATGACAATCAGTTGACGGGAAAATTGCCAAACTGGTTGGGTGGGCTTAAAAATCTTGTGAGACTCGATTTATCCAACAACAAACTTGAAGGTCCCATCCCCTCTTCTTTAGTGACACTGCAACATCTGGAGTATTTGATGCTTGGAGGGAATCAGCTTAATGGAAGTCTCCCGTACAGTATTGGACAGCTTTCTCTATTGAATACCTTGGATGTTTCTTCCAATCATTTGACTGGAACTCTCTCTGAACAACATTTCTCAAAGCTGAGGAAGTTGGAGGATCTGAACTTGAACTTTAATTCTTTCCGTTTGAATGTCAGTTCCGATTGGGTTCCTCCTTTCCAGGCGAATTCTATTGCCATGGCTTCATGCCATGTAGGCCCTTCATTTCCAGCTTGGATTCAGTCTCAAAAGAACCTCTGGATATTTGATTTCGCCAATGCTAGCATTTCAAGTTATATTCCGGACTGGTTCTGGGATATTTCTTTTGATCTGCTGGACTTGACTCTCTCCCACAACCAATTGCAGGGTCGGTTACCAGATATATTAACATTTTCTGGTGTTCTATATGTTAATTTCAGCTTCAATCTCCTTGAAGGGCCTATTCCTCTTTCCGCTTTCGGGGTCGGTATACTTGATCTCTCCCATAATAATTTTTCTGGCCATATCCCATTGAGCCAAGGTGAATCCATGTCTTCCTTGACTTCCCTCACTCTTTCTAACAATCAAATAACAGGCCCCATCCCATCCAACATTGGTGAATCCATGCCAAACTTGTATTTCATTTCGCTTTCAGGTAACCAAATAACAGGAACTATCCCAGATTCCATAGGGCTACTGAATGGTCTTCAAGTGATTGATTTTTCAAGGAATAATTTGACTGGAAGTATTCCTTCTACCATGAATAATTGCACCGACCTGACTGTTTTGGACCTGGGAAATAACGGTTTGTCTGGGACGATACCAAATAATTTTCATCAGTTATGGCGGCTCAAATCACTGCACCTGAACCACAACAAGCTTTCAGGAGAGTTTCCCTCATCTTTAAAAAATTTGTCAAGATTGGTAACCCTTGATCTTAGCTATAACAACCTTTCTGGGAAAATTCCAAAATGGATTGGAACTGGAGCTGCATTCACGCGTCTGAGTATTCTAAGTTTGAGGTCCAATGCATTCACTGGAGGGCTTCCTGTTCAGCTTGCAAATTTAAGTTCATTACATGTCCTGGACCTCGCCGGAAACCATCTGACCGGCAGCATCCCACCTGCCTTGGGTGATCTCAAGGCCATGGCTCAAGAGCAAAACATCAACCGAGAGATGTTGTATGGGGTGACTGCAGGCTACTACTACCAAGAAAGGTTTGATGTGAGTTCAAAAAGCCAGATTCTACAATACACCACGACTCTTTCTCTGGTTGTTAGCATAGATCTATCCAACAACAAATTTAGTGGAGAGTTTCCCAAGGAAATGACAAACTTACATGGTTTGGTGATTCTGAACTTGTCAAGAAACTGCATCACTGGCTCAATTCCAGAAAACATTTCAAGTTTACGTCAATTATCATCTCTGGATCTCTCAAATAATAGGCTTTCCGGTGTTCTTCCTCGGAGCATGTCTTTGTTGACATTTTTGGGCTATTTGAACCTGTCCAACAACAATTTCTCAGGTATGATTCCTTTTATAGGACAGATGACAACTTTCAATGCATCTATTTTTTATGGAAACCCAGGTCTTTGTGGAGCTCCGCTTGTTAGAAAATGTGGAGATAATCCCGGAGGAAAAACTGCTAATCATGATAAGGATGAGGATCACAATGGCTTCATTGATGAGTGGTTTTATTTGAGTGTTGGTTTGGGATTTGCAGTGGGTATTTTAGGCCCTTTTTTTGTTTTGGCATTGAAGAGATCTTGGTCTGAGGCATACTTTAGTTTTGTGGATGAAATTGTATATAATCTGGGGTTAGAAAGAAGAAGAAGCTGGAGAAGAAGAAGAACCCATGGCTGAAACTAAAAGAGAGTGACAATAAATTGTATTTGTATTGTTGTGTGTCCTTTATGTATGAATACAAGCTTTGGAAATGTATTTCATCATGAAATCTGCAAACAAGCCTTTGAAATTTGGGAATAAGAAACTTGGCCTTTGTTTTGTTTTTGTAGATTTATTTTGCATCATGATTAGAAAATCTATGCCTTTTCATGTTTATCACAATTGCATGACAATAATATATATTGAAATTTCTTGATTTAAAAATTCATTCTGCATTTTCAATTTCATATTGACTTAGCTTATAAATATGTAATGTGGAAATAGTCTCTTGAAATTTTAAAATATGTTGTTGTAAGTGTATTTATGTATTAGCAATTTTGTGCCAAAATTCTCACTACGTCTCTTAGGTTATATTTTTCAAATCCTCCCTTGGACATTTGTCTTTTTGGAATTGTTCATGTTTGAAGATGGTTAGAGGAGACGGTAAATACTTTTAGGGTGTTGGATGATGGTAAACATTGATCATCCGTGATTTAAACTCCTATCATTTTATTGAAAAATGGAATGATTGCTTAAGGAGTGTAAAACATAATGTTTAAATCATTTGGGTTGATTTCTTATCAATCAAACTTAAAGGTAACAATCTCTGCTTTACCCAATTCTTTTTATTTTTCTCTAATCGATCAAACTTCGATCATATCATTTTCAACCATTGAATGGGTACAAAAATATTAGGGTTTAGGGTTTTGGAGGAAGATGATCTACAAAAATATTAAAGGCTGGAGGAATGTACCCTAGGATAAAAGTTGAGCATAAATAATTAAATATTTAGCAAGAAATGGTTGAACATACATCAAAAGAATATATTGTTTTCTTAGTAGTATTTAAGAAATGATCGCTTAAACAAAGGACAACATTGGAGCTTATGAAGGAAGTGATCATAAGAACGCTTGATTGTCAAGAAGCCATATGATTGTCCTAACTATTTGACAATGATCAACCGCCCTACATCAAGTCTTCAATCATTCTACTTAGGAACCTTGACACGATCTCCTAAGAAGGAAGAACTAGATCCAAAGGCCAAAAATGATCATGACAGCATCTTATCATGATTCCACAACTTATGATCATTCTTGTACAACGAAGAAATGATTGAACATTTAGAGATAAGTTTCCTTAATTGTCTTGGGTATATGAAGGCAATAATCAATGCATAATAGAACCACAATTAATTATCCCGTTTAGTATGTTTCAATGCATAATGAAACATTTAATCATTAAGATCAACTTTAATCATCTTAAAGCACAAACAATCCATATAGAGGAATCTTTTAGTTACTCTTTGGGATTGGTAAGAGGACATATGGAGCATGTTGATGAATTTGGTTAATGCTTGCTTGCGTTGATCTAAGCATAATGGGAAGAGTATATAAGGCAATTAAATTGAACAAGAGAGGGAACCTATCTATCTATGCATCTTCATCTTCCTCATCATCTTCTTCCTTGAGAGTTTTAATTTGGTTTTCATTTTAATGGCATAATTGTCTTTAATTTTGTATTAAATTTTATTTGATTAATACAATTCTCATTTTTAATTTCAGTTCCTAGTGTTCTTTTCTCTCATTTAATTTACGTCATTTAGTCTTCAATTATTTCAATTTTTCCATGAATAGCAATTTTCCTAATACCAAAAGGTGGGTGAAGATGAGATTTACCCATGCTAAAATTTTGAACGAGCACTTTTTCTCATTAGGAGTGATGGAAAGAACATGTCTATCATAGTGAGTCACCCTCCTATGTGATCCATTAAACCTTGCTTGTGATGAAAGTAGAATACGTAAGGAAAGAAACAAAAGTAAGAAAATGGCTTCAATCCCTATGAGTTGCAGCCCATGGGGTAATTTTAACCATGATAAATTTAATAAAAATTTTAAATTAATATTTATATAAAAATATAATAAATTAAAAAAAAAATTTAACCCTCTAATATATATATACTTTAATTAGAAATTGACACTAAAAAAAATTAAATAAAAAAAATGTCGCCTAAATTGAACGTAGATGCACATAAAGCTTGGTCGTCTCCACAAGTGTTGTGGAGTCAAAACTTGATGAGAAAATCTTTCCATTCCCATCATGGCAAATCTTGCATATGATAAGTACATTTTATTAAAATACTTTTTATAGAATTTTTTTCTTTGATAATTTTTTCAAGAGAATCAGCTATCAACCGCTTACTTTAGAAAGTACTATAAATGATTTTTAAAATTTTTAAAAATATTTTTAAAATTTTATCAAACACCTAATTTTTAAAAAAAATATTTTTTTTTTACATTAAAAGTGTTTTTTTAAATCATTATTTGTTATAAAATATGAGATTCTGTACCACTATGGTAACTTGTGGATGATCTTCCATAAGTATCTTTTGTAACTCTCTATAAAAGGGAGAGACCCCTAATGAAATTCAATAGAGTCTTCCTACATTCTATTCTCTCTTTCTTGCTTTCGTCTTCTCTCACTTTATAATTTTACAATATTATTAAATATATTCTACATTCCTTTTGAAAATATTCACCAAATTAGTACTTTAAGTAGATGCGGATGGGGCATGAGAGTACTAGTTTGATGAATATTTTGAAATCTAGATTTAGATTTTTTTTTTTTATAAAAAAAAATAAAAAAAATAAAACCTTATACTACAAAACCCATGGAGATGTGCCATAGTCTTGATTCGTTGTTTTCACAACTCAATAGCTTGTTTCTTAGGATGCCACTATTCAAATACTTTGTTTGGATGGTCAAAAACCAAAAGAAAATGCAAGTTATTGCAATATTTGGATCCTAGGTCTTCATTGTTTGTAAACATGAGACATGAGACATCACAAACCTCAACTCCTCTGTGCTAATATAATTACCTAGTTTTAATTAATACCTTTATTTTTCAATTTTTGGAAACCAAAAACATACCACGGGAAAATCACCAAGCAAATAATTCTCTAAGAAACATTATATATGGTTTTTCAAAATTTTAAAAATATTTTCTAAATTTTTTAAAACACTTGATTTTTCTTGAAAAATAATCTTTAAATTAAAAATATTTTTTAAAAAAATTGTCAAACAAACTCTTCATGCTAAATCAATTAACTTTTTAGATTAAGAAAAAATTATTATATTTTTTGTTTTCCTATTCAATTAAAAATACTGACAAATAAGTAAAAAGGTCAAAAAAAAAAAAAAAAACTTAAAACCAATTGAAATTCAAAAGCAAATTACGTTCAGCATTAAGTTAAAAAGGCAAACAACACGAAGTGTTTGACTATGGTGACTTTGAAAATTCGGATAGCATTAGTGACTGAATTTGGTTACATTGCATTTAATTTTCCAGTCCTTTGATTGTGTTCTCATTGTTTTATGTCATTTTAATAGTGCGTTTGACAGTGATTTTAGAAAATATTTTTAGTCTTTTTAACATTCGAAAACTTTTATCTTTTAAGTATTAAAGATGTCAAGAAATGCTCATAAAATCACTGTCAAACACACTTGAAAACCATTGCATGCTAGACAACCTTTCAATGGAATATATGACAAAGAAGGTCTTTCGTCTGGCAAGTGTCCAAAAAATCTGGCTTAGAATCTTGGTATATTTTTTTTTAACATTATACCTTTAATTTTTATTTTTATTTATTTAAATCAAACATCCCCTGATATCACCACACAAATAGCATTGGGGAAAAGTGGTTTTCACTTTTCCCAATTGCACTAAAAAACAACAACCCCTTACGTTCATCAATTCCACTCCAAACTATTACCAAACACATAATACAAACACTCACTTCAAATTTTCCAAGTCTTTAACCACATATCACTGTGATTTTATGGCGTTTAATTGAGGGAAAAACCTTGAAAAAAATCAGCGGGTGATGATTAGAGAACGGGAGCAGATGACGCAAAAGTACTTGGTCTTGATTTTGCAGGAGACAGGGACACAACACACACATAAATTGTAGTCAAGATGCGTTGTGTTAGGATTATAAAATAATGTATTAAGCTATTAGTTTGCTACTGTTAAGTTGTTAGTTTGTTATGTTGTTAGATGTTGTTAGTTTGCTATAACATGTTGTTAGTGTTGTACATGTGTAAACAAGTTTGTTAGTAGGTATAAACAATTGTGGTATAAATATTGAGTTTGCTCTGTAAAGGAAATAGAGGATTTGATAAGAACTTCTTCCAGATTTCATCTAGGTCCTTTCTCTTTCTCTCGCTTCTTTCTCTCTTTATTCTCCCAATTCTAATATGGTATCAGAGCACTCAACTTCATCAATGGAGAAAAATCAACAAACCCTACAATCTTCTTCCTTTAGACATTTTGTCCCTATTTCATTCAATCATTCTACCTCAGTTAAGCTCGAAAATCATAATTTTTTGATTTGGAGAAAATAGATTTTCTTAGCAATTCGTGGTTACAATCTTTCGCATTTTGTCACTAGAGTTCATGATCCACTGTTAAAATTTCGAAGTTCAGAAGATCGATCTCGAGGAATAGTGAATCAAGATTTTCTTGATTGGAAACAACAAGATCAGCTCTTAGTTTCTTGGCTTCTTTCATCAATGTCTGAAGGAGTCTTCTCGAGGTGTGTAAATTGTGAATTTCCTTTTCAAATTTGGAAGACATTGGAGGTATATTTTGCTTCTCAAACACGTGCTAAAATCCCAAAGTATAAAACCTTGCTTCAGAACACCAAAAAAGAATCTCTGAGCATGAATGAATATTTGCTTAAAATATGCGGTTTTATTGATTTACTTGCTCTTGTTGGTGTGAATCTCTTTATAAAATATCACATTGATGCTATCATAGATGGACTACCTAGTGAATACGACACATTCTCTCTCACAATTAATTCTTGAACTGAGGATTATTCCGTAGAAGAAATTGAGTCTCTTTTATTAGAACAAGAGGCTAGGATTAAGAAACACAGTAAAAGTTTAGACTCTGAAACTACTTCTATTAATATTACACAAGGTCCGGGTAACTTTGGTAGAGGCAATTTTTCTCAAGGCAGAGGTTTTACTAGTAGCAATCAGTTTAACCTTAATTTTGGCAGAGATAATTTTTCTCCTAGAAGAAGGGGTGGTTTTCAAGGTAGAGGTGGTTTTAACAATGGTGGTTGGAGATCTTGGAATACTTGGAATAATAATGCTATTGCTAATGCTGAAAAACTGGTATGCCAAGTTTGCATGAAGTTTAGTCATTCTACAGATAGATGTTACTACATATATGATCCTAGTTTTCAAGGTCCTCGTACTCCTAGTTTCACTCCTAGTTTTCAAAGGTCACCTCAAACACAGATTCAGGGTGGCAACAAGCCTAACATGCAAGTCCTGATGGCTACACCAGAAAACATTTGTGATACCAATTGGTATCCAGACTCAGGTGTCTTCGAACCATGTGATTACAAATGCCAATAATCTGGTTGAACACACACCATATCATGGCAATGAGCAACTTTGTGTTGGCAATGGTATGGGACTCTCTATTAAACATATTGGTCTTTCATAGTTTTCCTTTCCTTTCACTTCTTAGCTTGTCTTTAAATCATTTTCTTCATGTTCCTAAAATCACAAAGAATTTGTTGAGTGTATCTAAATTTGTTAGAGACAACAATGTATTCTTTGAATTTCATCCTAATTTTTGTCTTGTCAAAGATCAGGTTTCCAAAATTGTGGTTCTGGAGGGCAAACTTAAAGGTGACCTTTATGCATTTGATTCATCACAAATTTAGCTTCAAAAATCTGCTCCATATCAAGCTTCTCTTTCACAAAGTGTCACTTCCCTTCAATCCGGTCCTAGTTCAAACTGTCGAGTGTTCGTACATGTTTCAGATCCCAAATCTCAGAATGGTAGCTCTACAGTTGGCCTTTGGCATGACAGACTTGGTCATCCATCTATCAAGATTGTACAAACTATTATGAGTCTTTGTAAACTTTCCAAATTCCATAAAATTCTACCTAATTTTGTGTGTAAAGCTTGTTGTCTTGGCAAAATGCATATGCTCCCATTTCCTACTTCTATATCTGAATATCAAGAACCTTTACAACTAGTGTACTCAGATTTATGGGGACCATCACTTGTTCAATCATCCAGTGGCTATAAGTACTATATCTGTTTTGTGAATGCCTTTTTTAGGTATACTTGGATCTATCTCTTAAGAAACAAATCAGATTTGTTTCAAACCTTTCAAAATTTCAAGGCTCAAGCTGAATTACAGTTAGGGTTCCAAATTAAATGCCTACAATCTGATTGAGGGGGTGAATTTTGTGCTTTTATTGATTACCTTACTATAAATGGCATTATTCATAGAATTTCTTGTCCTCACACTCACCAACAAAACGGTGTAGCTGAAAGGAAGCATAGACATATTGTTGACAATAGTCTTACCTTACTTGCTAGAGCCTCAATGCCTTTCAAATATTTGGATGAATCATTCAGAACAGTCGTGTTTTTGCATAACAGGCTGCCCTCTCCAGTTTCACAAGGTAAGTCTCCCTTACAACTTCTTTTTAATCATGTTCCTAATTACAAGGCTCTTAGAATATTTGGTTGTGCCTACTATCCCAACACTAGACCATATAACAACCATAAACTTGTCTTTCGGTCTATACAATGTACATTTCTTGGTTATAACCTCACTCAAAAAGGTTATAAGTGTTTAGACCCCTACGATAAAATTTTCATATCTAGATATGTTATTTTTTATGAGCATCTATTTCCATTTCCAAAATCTCTTTCCTCTCAACCTCAACATTCTTCCATTTCTCAACCTCTCTCATTTAGTCAATCACCACCAATTCTTTCTTTTGAACAACCTGCCTATTCTATTTCTACAGCCTCATAACCCACTCCCATTGCTCTCATTCCTCTTGTCAACACAACCACTCACTTGGAAAATTGTCAAGACTCTAATGCTCCCATTGTATCATCATCTATCCTAAATACTACTAGAAATACACACTCTATGATCACCAGATCTAAGAAAGGCATCTTTAAACCAAAAGTATACAGTGTTACCAAAGAGCCTTAGTCTGTTGATGAAGCCTTGCAAAACGAGAACTGGAAAATAGCCATGATAGATGAATATTCTGCTCTCTTGATAAACAATACGTGGTCTTTGGTTGACCTTCTAGCTGGTAGAAAAGTAATAGGATGCAAGTGGATTTTTAGAGTTAAAGAAAATTCAAATGGTTCTATTAACAAATATAAAGCTAAACTTGTTGCAAAGGGGTTTCACCAAACAGCTAGCTTTGATTATACAAAAACATTTAGCCCTGTGGTGAAGCCTATTACAATCAGGTTGGTTCTCACTATAGCATTATCAACGAACTGGAAAATTCAACAACTTGATATCAACAATGCCTTTTTGAATGGAGATCTACAAGAAGAAGTTTATATGGAACAACCTAAAGGCTTCATTGAAAAGTCCACTTCTCACTTAGTATGCAAGCTCCACAAATCTCTATATGGTCTCAAACAGGCACCACGTGCCTGGTTTGAGAAACTCTATGAAGCACTTGTAGGTCTTGGTTTTACATCTGCTAAATTTGATTGGTCTTTATTCACAAGGTTCACTATGGATCACACTACTCTTCTTCTAGTAGATGTTGATGATATACTAGTTACTGGCAGCATCCTTGAGTAATTCAACAATTAATCTCACAATTAAATAAGAGTTTTTCTCTTAAAGATCTTGGTGAGATAAACTATTTCTTGGGCATACAGGTGAAACATACTATTGAAGGTCTACACTTGTCTTAGACTAAGTATGTGCATGATCTCTTATGCAAAGCCAAAATGAACAATGCAAATGGCATTAATACTCCCATGATTAGTGGTCAACAACTTACAATATCTAGAAGTGGTACTGTGAAAGACGTTTAACTCTATAGGAGTGTTGTAGGTGCACTTCAATATGCCACTATCACCAGGCTAGAAATTTCGTTTTGTGTCAATTAAGTTTGTCAATATTTGAAGGATCCACAAGAAGAACACCGGCAAGCAGCAAAGAGGATACTTAGATACTTGAAAAACACTATTCAGTATGGACTTCATTTGACCTATTCAAGTACTTTAAATCTGGTGGGATTTTGTGATGCTGATTGGGCATCAAGTCGAGAGATAGAAGATCTACACTATTAAGAACTAAGAGTTTGCTTTTAAGCAAAGGAAATCTGGACTTGATGTTAGGACACACAACCCCAACTCCTTCTCTTTTGATCACCTTTTCTCTCATATCAAACACTTGCAACATACTCATATTCTCCTTCAGCTACTACTTCTACTACTGCTTCTTCCTTTGTTTTTCCACCGCTTGGTTTGTCCTTTTCTAGATTTTCTTGGGTGGTATTTGGGATTGTTTCAGGGTTTCAAAAGGTTACTACTATAAAGAATATTTACATAAAAGATTACTATTATAATATTGAAAGGTATTTTTTCAAGTAAGTATTAGAAGGACACCAGTAAATTAGGTGATGTCATGTATATATATTTAGATCTTATTTGTTTGTATTCTTAATCTTTGATTTCATTTGTTTATATCCTTAATTTCACTACACATCAATGATCAGGAAGGAAATTTCAATATTCGATGGGTACTAATTCAATAACTTAATTAGTACTTTGAAGATATGATTTTGTGTGAAGATTACCATTGAAGTCAACACTCTAGCAACATAGTGCTAGGGGCAAGTGCATCCCTAATTATTATTATTGTTATTATTATTGTTTTTAAATGACATTAAATGGAAAGACCTCCTTGATTAGCCCTAAATTATATGATAAGTCGGAGCCCAACCCAACACTTATAAACTCAACTATCCAATGTAGTTACTCAAAAGTTATAGGTATGAACAAGATTTTGGGCTTCAATATCTACATGTTGAATGTTAGCATCAAGTTCTTGAATCTCCTCTTCTTGTCTGTCAAACCTTGGTTTGCTAAAACTGTGACACGAGATGGTGTCATGAAGACTAAATTCAACTTGGGGATGCCATTTAATGTAGGGGGACTGCCTACATAACCTAAGTGTACAAAAGGTGGTGTCATGTCCCATCGATTGTACCTAAATTTCAATTGTTTGTACTTCGTATTTTGGACGTAATTTTTTGTACTTTCATTGAATGACCCAAATTTTATCACACATTCAACAATATCAATTTGGAGTTCAATAGGTATTACTTCAATACCTTTGCATTTTCCTTAATGTAAACATCTCATGATTTATGACTATTCGTACCATGCATGGTTAGACATCATATATCTTATTGGTTAGATATGGGTACTACTTCCACCACCTAACCACACAAACAATTTCTCCCAAAGAATTTGTATTAAGAACCAAAAAAAAAGGAAACGTGTTTTGATTAATAAGTTAGGAAAAAAATAATAATAATCTCTAAACATAATTAGGATTTTATGTAATTTTAAATTTAAATAAAAGCTACCACACATTCAAGTCAAAGATAATCAATACCTATAATATTACATTTGACTTAAAATATATATAATAATAAATATTTTGGAATCATGTCATATGGATTGAAATATAAAAAGATTGATTGATATTTTTGCATATATTTTCAAATGAGCTCATGAAAACACACTTCTCCCGTATAGGGAGTAAGTCCCTTGATAGGCCCAATTTCATTGTTAATGGACCTTGCAAAATGCTCTCATGAAAATTTGATAAGAGTATGTACATTACTCAAAGTCATAGTTAGGATTATTGTGCATCTTAAAAAAATAGAAAAATTTGTGAAAAAGAAGCAAGGACATGTTTGACAACAATTTTTTTTTTCTTTTTCTTTTTTTTAAATTCCATTTTGAGAACAATTCTTTAATTCTTAATTATTTTTAAAAACATAATTCTATTTAGAAATTCAAAAAAAAAAATATTTCTTTATTTTTTTTTCATCAAGGTAATATATACTCATATATAATACAAAAATTCTCCAAATATATTATATATTTTTTATTGTTTCTCAAAACATTCTCAAAACACCTCAAATCCACTTTCTAATAAAATAATGACTTAATCTTTCTCGTCAATCTTAATCTCTACATTTAATTGTTGGGTGACACATTTATTAGATTAATTTACATGATCCCCAATAATCATTTCATCTTTAAATCAAATAGTTGTTTCTTCAAATATAACCTATTTATAATAGATTTTAACTTATAAATTTTTTCTAACTTCTCTCATAAATTAGAAGGATACTCCTCATTTAAAAGACTGTACTTTATTTTAAAAGCCAAACTTATACAAACAATACTTACTACTTTTGATTCTAATTCTTCATATTCTTCATCTATTATGGTCTCTAATTTCTTGCCTTGTAATGCTTTAAGAAGTTCTTCTTGCACTAAAATATCTTTGATAGTCCTCTACAAGATACTAAAATTATTATTTCCCTTAAAAGGCTCAATGTCATATTTTATCCCTAACATCATATTCAAAGAGATTTTCCCACATTCTTTACTTCATAACTCTAGTACCACTTGTTCTCACAACAAAAGCTTTGATACCACTTGTTGAAAAAACAAAAGTTCAGATACCATTTGTGAAGTATGCAGAATCTTTGATACCACTTGTTGCGACAAATCACAATACCTAAACATAATAGCAAAAATAAATTACAACACCCAAATGCCATGGGAAAAGTATAATGGAAAAGAGAAGACAAAATATTTATATGGCTCAATGTAATCACTTACCTCCATGGGAAAGGGAGGTTGAATTTTTTATAAACATGAAGAATGCACATTTCAAAATTTCTCAACCTTTCTCTACCTAAAACCCAATACATCTTTTACCTATCTCCCTTCACCGTTTCCTTCTCCCTCTCTCTCTCTCTAAAACTATTATAAAATCACATATTTATAGGATTCTATGAACTAACCTTGAACCAATAGTTTTCCGACCTTAGTCAAACTTAAAAAAGAGCAATTTCCTAAAATACAAACATTATAAATATTGACTTACCTAAAAATAAAAAATAAATAATTTGAGTTCAATCTCAACATTAATAACTTAATTTAGACTATTAAATATATTTAAGCACTTGTGATAAAATAACTTAAAATTAAAAATAACATAAAATGTTAAATCAAAATAATTAATTTATTTTGAATCTCAATTCTTTTTTATCCTATTTTTCCATTTCTAATAAGAGTTTCTTTTACATTAATGACTCTATATCCATGACTCATTTATAATTGGTATTTTATAATTATACATTTATAATCTAAATTATTGTTTGAGTTAAATGAAAATAAATATTAGTTATAATTAAAGAGTATAAACATTAACGAAAACTAATGAGAATAAATACATTGTTTTGAATTTTATTTTTAAAAAAATTTAATTTAGTTTTACCAAGCAACCTTAATACCCAAAGTAAAAATCAAACTGTAACTTCTAAGTCAATGAAAAAAAAAAATTAACTTGAAGCCCATAAAAGTAGTTAAGTGATAAATATTAAGTTTTATTAAATGCCCTAAATCTTTACTTAGAACTCATTACTTGGGTTTTGGGTTATATGTTTATAGAGGTTGTAGTTTTTGTAGTTACAATAATTTCTTTTTTATTTTTTTCTAGTGAAAAAGTTGAATAAATTAAATAAACGCCCGGCAATTTTATACACCATTCATATTAATAAACTAAATGAAATAGTTATATGGTTAAGATCTAGCAATGATGGAATTTATATTCTCTTACTCATTGATATGAAATTTTACCCAACTTCATATATCTAATATAATGTATAAAAAAAATATGACAACATCATCTTTTCTCATGAGGTGGACTGTTTAATATTCCCTCTACCACTAATCTAATGATATTTATTTAACAACTAATGAATTAATAATTTTATACACTTTACATAACTATCTCTCTTTAAATAAATTTATAACGGAAGTAGTTTATCTAAATAAAAAATGCTTCGATAAAATAGTTTATCTAAGATTTCATTATGATTTGTATTTGTTTTGATTATGCTTCTTAAAAAAAAAAAAAATTACATTTTCTATAAATGAAGACTATGTTATAATGTTATTTTTGAGTCGAAAAGCTATGCCTTGACTTAGACTTGGACTTGTATCTCATTAAAGTCATTTTTCCTCTCACAATAGTATTAACAACTTGGTACCTAATTACACGGCATCTATCCATATTTGCAAGGTTTGAATTATTACAATTGTAAAGGGTCAAGGCCTATGTTAATCTTACACATTTGTCTAAAAATGGGTATTATTGAATCATGTGTGTAACTAACTACATGTACTGAGATATACTTGCTCCTCAAGCTCAAGGCTGATGACTCTCAACCCAGTTGAGTTGGGCTATTGAGATTGGTGACTTTCAAATTTGTTGGTTTTGGAGCACAAAGGGTTGGAATACCACTAAACACCCTTTCCCTGGGTGTTCTTTGGTTTTCAAAAGTTTTTGATGAAAGAAACTTTGTTTTTATTTTTTTAATTTATTAATTATTTTTAAATTTTTTTAATTAAATAGGAAAAATAAAATTATTTGATTTTTTCTAAATGATAAAAATAACTCTTCGGTTTTTCTTTACTTCTTAATTCTTAATAAAAATAAAATATAAAATAAAAAAATAATTTAATACTTAACATTATTAAATACTATTTAGGTTTAAATTCTATTTAAAATTAAGCGAAAAAACAAACATTACATTAGTCAAATAAAAATAGTTGACAATTTAATTTCAGTTATTTTATAAGTCAATTAAATATGATTTATAAAACAATTTTAAATTTTTAATTAATTTATTCTAAATTTCTAATTTTTTTTTTTATCATATTCATCCATATATATATATAAATTAATGAAAATAAATATTAGTCAAAATTAACTAAAGTACATATGTCAAATTGATAATTTGAAAATTTTAAATTAACCTTACTAAATAATCTTAATACCTAAAATAAAAATTAAATTAGTATTATTTTACAATATTTATATTACGGATCTTTAAAGAATTGGGCAAAGGTTTAATATTATTTCTAGGTAAGTTTGGTGTTTTTGTTTTGTTTTTTTTTTTTTTTTTTTTTTTTTTCTGTTTGACTTCCAAGTCTCTGAACCAAAATGTGGACTACATTTGATATGCAATGTTTTCATTCAATTCTATATATGAGTAGGAAATTAATTGATGGATGAAGTACTGACCTGTTACATACGAATAGCACACTTTGATTAATCAAAGATTTTTTTTCCTTCTTGGAATTCCATATCCCCGGCACAAATTCTTGAAAGAAAACAGATAAAACAAAAAAAAAAAAAGAAAAAAACAAATAAGAAAAAAGAAAGAGTAATAGTCTCCAAACGAAAGTAATGGGAAAGAGCTTAAAGTCTAAAAGTAAAATGTAGAGAAAAGAAACTTTTGACTTGATAAGCAATTTGTTAATTTGTTTCAAACTTCACTGTGATGAGTCCCAGGAATTCGGTGGCATATTCCCTCAGAAAATCAGCCATGTAGTAAGTGGTTTGGATGATTACAGCTACCATGACCGTCTTGGTTTTTCATTTTTCTTTGTCCTTTTTCTTCTTTTATAATTTTTTTAATTCTTATATATATATATATTTTTAATTTTTTGTTTCATTGGAAAAATGGAATGAGGAGTAGGTAAGACAGGGACCCTCCACCCACCATCTCAAGTTAGAACCATATTGTAGAGTAGTACCACCCTATGGATTTGACCCCACAAAGTGATGGGTCCTGTTAATTTGTCAACTGTTCCTCATGGTACTGTTATTCAATTCCACTAGTTTGAGTGAAAGAACCTAGTCATGATCATGTGTTATTACCACGGAGTCAATAAATTATTGGCTAGATCATTTCTAGCATTAGCTGTATTGGTCTTAGATTTCAATCAAGACACCTCGTTTCTATGGTCAAGGTAGTCACTAGTCATTTTCCATTCAATTAATTAAAATTTAAATTAAAGTGGAACAACTCATATAGTACTATAATGTGACTAAGAAAAAGTGGGTTTGTCTTTGTCTTTACTCACTCGTATAGTACTATTCAATAATAAGAAAGAAGGAAAAGCTGAGCAGTCATTGCGTTCACTCTGGATCATCTCCTAGGATCGTCTTCTATATATTTCTCTTGAATCAAATAAACAAGGAACAAGGAAGAGATATCAGGTAAGGTTATTCTCCACTGATGTTGATAAAGTATTGCTCATATGCTTCTCTGTCTAATGATTCTAACTCTCTTGCAGGTGATTTTAGTTTTGATTGATTAAATTAGGCTTGATCTGAGATATGATTCTTACTGGTTTTTCTTGATATATATCTAAGTATGCTGTGCTTGTATGTTTTTTCGAATCATATTAGATGGATGGCCTTTGTTAAATGTATCTTATAAATGAGTTATTTTTGTTGACACAATAGTCTTCTAAATTTTGTCAGCTTTTTTATTTTTATGTTGAAGCTAAAATTTTAATTCAATTCAAGAAAAATATTAACTTTATATTGGAATAAAAATTTTACAGGTGCTCTCTTCTGGAGAATTGAATATTGTCATGGAGAGAACTTCTTCGATTATGGGTTTCATTTTACCCATTCTTTATTTAATGACAATACAACTTGCTTGCAATGGTGATACTCATTTTGATAGTTTACAATTTGATCGAGAAGCTCTTATTGATTTCAAACGTGGCCTCAAAGATCCCAACAACCGACTTTCATCATGGAATGAAAGTAATTATTGTCACTGGGAAGGAATTACTTGTGAAAATGACACGGAAGTTGTCATTTCAATTGATCTTCATAACCCTTATTCTCTGGAAGATGCATATGAGAATTGGAGCTCTATGAGATTGGGTGGAGAAATTAGACCATCATTGGTAAAACTCAAGTCTTTAAAATATCTAGATTTAAGTCTTAACTCATTCGAAGACATCCTAATTCCTTCATTCTTTGGGTCATTAAAAAATTTACAATATCTAAACTTATCGAATGCTGGATTTGGAGGTGTAATTTCTTCAAGTTTAGGAAATCTCTCCAACTTGCAGTATCTTGATATTTCTTCTAATGATTTTTTTGTTGATAATATTGAATGGATGGTTGGTCTTGTTTCTTTGAAACATCTTGATATGAATTTTGTTAACCTTTCATTGGTAGGACCTCAATGGGTGGAGATATTAAATAAACATCCAGTTTTAATTGAGTTGCATCTAGCTAATTGTAACCTCTTTGGCTCAATTCCAACACCAAGCTTTCTTAATTTTACTTCACTTGCTGTTATAACTCTCAGTGACAACAATTTCAATTCCAAGTTTCCCGAATGGCTTGTAAATGTAAGTAGTCTTGTATCAATTGATATAAGCTATAATACATTACATGGGAGGCTTCCACTTGGCCTTGGTGAACTACCCAATTTGAAATATTTGGATCTATATGGGAACAACGATCTTAGAGGCAGTATCTTTCAACTATTGAAGAAGAGTTGGAAAAAGATAGAAGTTCTCAATTTTGGTGCAAATAACTTTCATGGTAAGCTTCTTGCATGAGTAGAAAATTTGATATTATTTATTCATTTGCTAATATATAGTTAAATGTAGTTGATGATTGTATATGTATGCTCTTGTTGAATATGTATTAGTATAGAATACTAGATAATTGCTGTATTTTTTTTACTTATTAAAAACAAATTTCTACCAATAAAAAAAATGTTATTTTGAATTGCAAATTTCTTAAAAGGAAATTTGTTTTCTTTTTATCAAATAAAAAAGTATATAATTTAGCAATTTAAGCATGTCAAGAATCTTTATTATTTAATAATTTATGTGTAATGACAAACGATTATGTTAGTATTTATTTGAGTAACTTTGAAAAAGGATCGTGTCTACAGGTGATAGAAATTTTTTCATCCTACCTCATTATTTGATCAAGTAATCTAAAATAAAAATGCAGCTAGATTGAAAAAATTTCTATTACCGGTAGACACGATCCTTTTTCAAAGTTGCTCAAATAAACACCTACTATAATAGTTTGTCATTACACACATAAATTATTAAATAATAGAGATTCTTGATATTCTTGTCATTATTATTATTGTAATAAAATTAAACGATAAAACAACTAGCTACTTTGAATTAAATAAAATAATACTTAGGCAATCAATGTATAAAAAATTATATTACTTTTGTAGTAACTTTTGTAAAAAAAAGTAGAACTTCATGTTTTTAAAAACTATTATTAAAATTTTTAAATTTAAAATAGGAAAATTTTTTAATATTGTTTTTACAGACAACTTTTTAATCAATTATAAGATAAATCATTATTATTTGAATAAAAAGAGTATGAAAAATTATCCAAACACTTATTAAGAATCAATTACCGAGGTCAAAGTAGTGTTAAAAATAGTAGGGATTAACTTCTATACAACAAAAAAAAGTGATTGTTGTCATAACAATTGTTATTTTGATATATAGTCCTTTATAAACTTTATTGATTAGATTAGATCTAACTTATATTTTGATAGATTGTCTCGTATAAACTTTATCAATTAGATTAGACCTAATTATTTTTTGATTGATTGTCCCTTATAAACTTTATTGATTAGATTAGACCTAATTGTCATTTTGATAATTGTCCCTTATAAGTTTTATTGATTAGATTAGACCTAAATGTTATTTTGGTAGATTGTCTCTTATAAACTTTATTGATTAGACCTAATTATTTTTTGATAGATTGTTCCTTATAAATTTTATTGATTAGATTAGACCTCCATTGATAAAATGAATTTCTTTAAAACATTTAGATTTGAGTGAGTACAAGGACATCCTCATTCATCAATTCATTAAATGATTCTATTTTATACCATATCTCCTCTACATTTGAGCCAAATTAACCATAGACCAAATTACTTGCTTTATCATTTTATCATATTCAATTTATTAGAAGCTTTTTGCTCTTTTTTTTTTTTTTTTTCCCCTAGTTTCTTATACAAGTTCTTGTTTCAAAAAATTATATTAAGTTGAATTCTTAGTTTTTCTTTTAGTCTTAGTTTCTTCTATAAATTATTGTCTCAAAGTACCATATTCGGTTGAATTCTTAAGAGGTATTTAGTAAATTAATTTAATGACTTAACAACTTAATGACTTAATTTAATTCATTAAATAGATTAAACAAATTTAGTAAAATTATTTAATATCGTAATTTAAAGCAAAAATAACTTTAACTATTAAGATCAAACAAACACCTTATTTTTAATGACTTAACAACTTAATGACTTAATTTAATTCGTTAAATAGATTAAACAAATTTAGTAAAATTATTTAATATCGTAATTTAAAGCAAAAATAACTTTAACTATTAAGATCAAACAAACACCTTATTTTTAATCTCAAATCTCTTTTACTTCATTTATCAAAATTTAATGAGCGTATATTTTATAATAAATATTTTTATAGTTATCTTATATGTCTATAGTATGAATGCTTAACAAATCAATTTATTACTAAGATTAATGAAAATATAATTATGGCATAAAATTAATGATGATTTAAAATAAAAATTTAATGTTAAACTTTATTGAATAACCTTAATACTTAAAGTAAAAAAAAAAAAGTAAAAAAAAAATTTAAAAAAAAATTAAAAAAAAATAATAAGTTTTAAGTTATTTTTCTTTTTTTTTAGAAAAGAAAAAAGTAATATCCTTGCTATTTTTATTCACCAATGCATCAAGAATTTTTTTTAAAAAAAAAAAAAACTTTTTCTTTCAATATTAATTGTTCATGAATTAATTTGTTTTCTTGCTTTTTTTTTTTTTATTCACTAAATAATTTTAATCAATATTTATATATATATTTCTAATCCTGGTCATTGCAGGTTCAATTCCAAGCTCCATTGGAAACTTTTGCCAGTTGAGATATTTGGATTTGAGTTCCAACCACTTGGATGGAAATTTACCAGAGGCCATCAAAGGACTCGAAAACTGCAGTTCTAGAAGCCCTTTGCCTGATCTGATGGAGTTACGCTTGAATGACAATCAGTTGACGGGAAAATTGCCAAACTGGTTGGGTGGGCTTGAAAATCTTGTGAGACTCAATTTATCCAACAACAAACTTGAAGGTCCCATCCCCTCTTCTTTAGGGACACTGCAACATCTGGAGTATATGGTGCTTGGAGGGAATCAGCTTAATGGAAGTCTCCCGTACAGTATTGGACAGCTTTCTCTATTGAATACCTTGGATGTTTCTTCCAATCATTTGACTGGAACTCTCTCTGAACAACATTTCTCAAAGCTGAGGAAGTTGGAGGATCTCAACTTGAATTTCAATTCTTTCCGTTTGAATGTTAGTTCCGATTGGGTTCCTCCTTTCCAGGCGAATTCTATTGCCATGGCTTCATGCCATGTAGGCCCTTCATTTCCAGCTTGGATTCAGTCTCAAAAGAACCTCGGGATATTTGATTTCGCCAATGCTAGCATTTCAAGTTATATCCCAGACTGGTTCTGGGATGTTTCTTTTGATCTGCTGGACTTGACTCTCTCCCACAACCAATTGCAGGGTCGGTTACCAGATATATTAACATTTTCTGGTGTTCTATATGTTAATTTCAGCTTCAATCTCCTTGAAGGGCCTATTCCTCTTTCCGCTTTCGGGGTCGGTATACTTGATCTCTCCCATAATAATTTTTCTGGCCATATCCCATTGAGCCAAGGTGAATCCATGTCTTCCTTGACTTCCCTCACTCTTTCTAACAATCAAATAACAGGCCCCATCCCATCCAACATTGGTGAATCCATGCCAAACTTGTATTTCATTTCGCTTTCAGGTAACCAAATAACAGGAACTATCCCAGATTCCATAGGGCTACTGAATGGTCTTCAAGTGATTGATTTTTCAAGGAATAATTTGACTGGAAGTATTCCTTCTACCATGAATAATTGCACCGACCTGACTGTTTTGGACCTGGGAAATAACGGTTTGTCTGGGACGATACCAAATAATTTTCATCAGTTATGGCGGCTCAAATCACTGCACCTGAACCACAACAAGCTTTCAGGAGAGTTTCCCTCATCTTTAAAAAATTTGTCAAGATTGGTAACCCTTGATCTTAGCTATAACAACCTTTCTGGGAAAATTCCAAAATGGATTGGAACTGGAGCTGCATTCACGCGTCTGAGTATTCTAAGTTTGAGGTCCAATGCATTCACTGGAGGGCTTCCTGTTCAGCTTGCAAATTTAAGTTCATTACATGTCCTGGACCTCGCCGGAAACCATCTGACCGGCAGCATCCCACCTGCCTTGGGTGATCTCAAGGCCATGGCTCAAGAGCAAAACATCAACCGAGAGATGTTGTATGGGGTGACTGCAGGCTACTACTACCAAGAAAGGTTTGATGTGAGTTCAAAAAGCCAGATTCTACAATACACCACGACTCTTTCTCTGGTTGTTAGCATAGATCTATCCAACAACAAATTTAGTGGAGAGTTTCCCAAGGAAATGACAAACTTACATGGTTTGGTGATTCTGAACTTGTCAAGAAACTGCATCACTGGCTCAATTCCAGAAAACATTTCAAGTTTACGTCAATTATCATCTCTGGATCTCTCAAATAATAGGCTTTCCGGTGTTCTTCCTCGGAGCATGTCTTTGTTGACATTTTTGGGCTATTTGAACCTGTCCAACAACAATTTCTCAGGTATGATTCCTTTTATAGGACAGATGACAACTTTCAATGCATCTATTTTTTATGGAAACCCAGGTCTTTGTGGAGCTCCGCTTGTTAGAAAATGTGGAGATAATCCTGGAGGAAAAACTGCTAATGATGATAAGGATGAGGATCACAATGGCTTCATTGATGAGTGGTTTTATTTGAGTGTTGGTTTGGGATTTGCAGTGGGTATTTTAGGCCCTTTTTTTGTTTTGGCATTGAAGAGATCTTGGTCTGAGGCATACTTTAGTTTTGTGGATGAAATTGTATATAATCTGGGGTTAGAAAGAAGAAGAAGCTGGAGAAGAAGAAGAACCCATGGCTGAAACTAAAAGAGAGTGACAATAAATTGTATTTGTATTGTTGTGTGTCCTTTATGTATGAATACAAGCTTTGGAAATGTATTTCATCATGAAATCTGCAAACAAGCCTTTGAAATTTGGGAATAAGAAACTTGGCCTTTGTTTTGTTTTTGTAGATTTATTTTGCATCATGATTAGAAAATCTATGCCTTTTCATGTTTATCACAATTGCATGACAATAATATATATTGAAATTTCTTGATTTAAAAATTCATTCTGCATTTTCAATTTCATATTGACTTAGCTTATAAATATGTAATGTGGAAATAGTCTCTTGAAATTTTAAAATATGTTGTTGTAAGTGTATTTATGTATTAGCAATTCTAGGCCAAAATTCTCATTGTGTCTCTTAGCTTATACTCTTCAAATCCTCCCTTGAACACTTGTCTTTTTCAAATTGTTCATGTTTGAAAATGGCTAGAGGAGATGGTAAATACTTTTGGGGTACTGTTGGATGATGGTAAACATTGATCAACCATGTTTTAAACTCTTATCATTTTATTGAAAAATGGAGTGGTTGCTTAAGAAGTGTAAAACATAATGTTTAAATCATTTGGGTTGATTTCTTATCAATCAAACTTAAGGGTAACAGTCTTTGCTTTACCCAATTCTTTTTATTTTTCTTTGATTGATCAAACTTCGATCATATCTCTATTCCTTCAATTTTTCCCAATAATTTTCAACCATTGAATGGGTACAAAAATATTAGGGTTTAGGGTTTAGAGGAAGATGATCTACAAAAATATTAAATGCTAAATGAATGTACAGTAGGATAAAACCTGAGCATAAATAATGATATATTTAATTAGCAAGAAATGGTCAACCATACATCAAAAGAATATATAGTTTTCTTACTCTGATTTAAGAAATGATCACTTAAACAAAGGACAAAATTGGAGCTTATGAAGAAAGTGATCATGAGAACACTTGATTGTCAAGAAGCCATATGATTGTCCTAACTATTTGACAATGATCAATTGCCCGACATCAAGTCTTCAATCATTCTACTTAGAAACCTTGACACGATCTCTTAAGAAGGAAGAAGTAGATCCAAAGGCCAAAAATGATCATGACAGCATCTTGTCATGATTCCACAACTTATGATCATCCTTGTACAATGAAGAAATGATTGAACATCTAGAGATAAGTTTCCTTAATTGTCTTAGGTATATGAAGGCAACAATCAATGCATAATAGAACCACAATTAATCATCCCATTCAAAATGTTTCAATGCATAATGAAACATTTAATCATTAAGATCAACTTTAATCATCTTAAAGCACAAACAATCCACATAGAGGAATCTTTCAATTACTCTTTGGGATTGGTAAGAGGACACATGGAGCATGTTGATGAATTTGTTGGGCTATATTTGTCCAGCTCATGAGCCCATAAATTAGGCTATTTTATATCTGAGTATTCCCTAAACTCAAATATAGATATATAAATAGCATTAGGGCTTTGACATTACGAGAGAAGGAGCATTTGACTAAGAAAAAAGATCAGGGTTGTTTTCTCAGCACTATTTTAGGGCTCAAGGTGAAGTTACAAGTTCTTTCATCAATCTTTTGGGGAAGTCCCTATGGTATGTTTTCTCCCTGATTTCTTTCTGTTCATGTATCCTAGGGTGATGGATTCTCACCTCAAGTGAGAACTTAATTATTGTATCCCTATTTATTAAAGTGGAATAAATTTTCTCCGTGATTTTTTACCTCCATTAAGAGGGTTTTTCCACATTATATTTGGTGTCCTTTTTTGGTTGAATGATCTTGTTTCTTATTAGGTTATTATTATTCTTGAGAGGTGATTATTATTGTTGAGTGATTGTTATTCTTATGGAGGAATCTTTTAACCTTAGTAGGTTAATACTCTAGATCTCTCCCTTTATTTTCCCAACAAGTGATATCAGAATTTGGTTGTGGGAATATTTATTCTTGAAAAGGATGGGGATAGAAGGGAACTCAACCTCCATGATAAAACTTAACAATTCAAATTGGGCTATGTGGAAGTCCATGATGGAAGATTTTCTCAGCATCAAATATATGTCAGATACTCTTAAGGGTGAAGAAGCCAAGCCCAAAGATATTTCTAATTTGGAATGGAATAAGATGAACAAAAAGGCAATTGCCTATATTAGGCAATGGATTGACCCATCCTCACATCATTATGTGGCAAATGAAACAAATGTCTATAATCTCTAGAAAAAATTGGAATTAGTGTTTGAACAAAAAATTGTTGGGAATAAAATTTTCTTATTAAAGAAGTTAGTGAACATGAAGTTAAAGGAATGAATATTAATGACATATCACTTGAATGCTTTTTGGAGTATTGTTAATTAGTTGGCTACTATGAAAATGGTTATGGATGATGAGATGCAAGCATCTTTGTTGTTGTGTTCACTACCAGACCATTGGGAAACCTTTGTTGTGACTATTAGCAACTCTATTCCAAATGGTCCATTGATTATGGAGCTTGTGAAAGGAAATTTGTTCAATGAAGAAACAAGGAAAAAGGCTTATGAGACAAAAAAAGAAACAAGAATAGAATAAAGAAAGCTCATGACAAGTTTGAGGGAAGGTCCCAATCTAGAGATAAAATCAAATGTTTCCATTATGGAAAAGAGGAGCATATGAAAAAGAATTGTTGAATTTGGAAAATGGAACATAATAGGTAGAATCAGGAAAAAGAAGATGACAAGAACGTCATAGCCTCTATATCTAACAATGATGAAGTTTTAATGCTCTTAGATGAATGTTTGCATGTAGATGAGTAAGAAGTTAAGTGGATTACAAACACTGCCAGCCTCCTACCATGCTACTCCTCACTTAGAGTTGTTTTCTAATTATAGAGTTGGAGACTTTGGCACAATCAAGATAGGAAACTCTAGTCACTCCAAGATTGTAGGGATAGGTGATGTTTGCTTTGAAACCAACAAAGAAGTTAACATTGAAATATGTAAGGCATGTTCCAAATTTATGCCTTAATCTGATGTCAAGTTTTGTCTTAGACAAGCAAGGTTATGAAAACCACTTTGGCAAAGGAAAATTGAAGCTCACTAAGGGTTCATTGGTTGTTGCGAAATGAGAAGCATGTTGCACTTTGTACAAGACCCAAGGGAAAGTTTGTAATGATGAGTTATATGTTATAGAGGGTACTTCCTTGGAGTTATGGCATAAAAGGTTGGGGCATATGAGTGCAAAAGGGTTGCAAGTTTTGGAAAGGAAGTTCTTAATTCCCTTGGCCAAAAATGAATCCTTGTCTTCTTGTGATCATTGTTTGGTTGGAAAATAACATAGGGTTTCCTTTAGTAGCAGATTTAAGAAGAAGTTAAAGACGTTAGAGTTAGTATACTCTGATGTTTGTGGTCCCATGGATGTGGAAACTCTTGGAGGAAACAGATGCTTTGTCACTTTTATTGATGATGCTACCAGGAAAGTATGGATTTATTTGCTCAAATAAAAGGATCAAGTCTTTTAATATTTTTTATAGTTTCATGACATGGTTGAGAGAGAAACTAGAAGGAAATTGAAGTGTCTCAGGTCTGATAATGGAGGTGAGTACACCTCAAGGGAGTTTGAAACTTACTGCACTAAGAATGATATAAGGCATGAGAAAACAGTCCCTAGCACTCCACAGCATAATGGTGTGGATGAAAGGATGAATCGTACCGTCATTGAGAAGGTTAGGTGTATGCTAAAGACTGTAAAGTTGTCTAAGGAGTTTTGGGGTGAAGCTGCTTAGACTACCTACTATTTGAGGTCCATTGAACTTTGAGGTTCCAAAGAAGGCGTGAATAGGAAAAGATGTTTCTTATTCCCACTTGAGGGTCTTTGGGTGTAAAACTTTTGTGTATGTTCCCAAATAACAAAGATCCAAACTTGATGATAAGATAGTTCCACATGTCTTTGTTAGGTATGGTGATGAAGAGTTTGGATTCAGATTATGGGATTCAACCAAGAAGAAATTCATGAGAAGTAAAGATGTGGTCTTCCAAGAGGATCAAACCTTGGAAGATTTTAACAAAGCTAATCAATCTAAAGGTACAAGTGATGACTTCATTAAGTTGGTACCTATTCCTCTATCATTAGAGTAGCCCATAAATGAAGAAGAGGAAATTGATGAGCTACCAAGAGATGATAGTGCAAGTGACATACTTGCACAAGAGCTAGTTGAGCATGAGGAGCAAGGGAAGCAAGAGGATTTGATACCCCAAGCTAGGAGGTCTACTAGAGAGCATCATCCCTCTACTAGATATCCTTCTTTTGAGTACATGTTAGTAATTGATGAGGGAAAGCCATTGAGTTTTCAGGAAGCTATGCAAGATGAGATGCATTTCTTATAGAAAAATGAAAACTGTGAGTTGGTACAACCAATGTTTTTAGAATCGGACTGGTCATTGAACCGGAAAAATGACCGGTTCACGGTTCACTAGTCGGATCAATGGTCAAACTGCAGTCGAACTAGTGATGTCATAAATATATAATTTATATTTTATTAAAATTAAAAATAATTTAAAGAAATTTATATAATATTAAAATTATAGCATTTCATTTTTTTGTATTTGATATGTCTATTAAATGATAAACATAAATATAAATGTATTAATATATCAAATTTTATTAAATAAAATATGTATAATATTTACATATGAGAAGAAAATTATAACATTTAATTTTATCTACATATCTATGCATTTTATTATTTTAAAATTTTAAAAATATTATATTAATTAATTTATATTATTTAATATATTTCCATATTTATTGTTAATAATTATTATAAAAATAAACATGAATATAAATATTTATATTTGTTTAAATGTTTTATATTATAAAAATTTGCAAACAGCATTAATATAAAATATTGTTACCTATATCTATCAAAGGAATTGTGTAGCATAATGGTTAGCATCTTTCTTTTGTAAACCTTTGATCCGAGGTTCAAATCATCACAATGCAACACAATTGCATTTATTATTTTTTATAACCAAATCCAATCCCACATCCCACATCAAAAACTCACAAATATAATGAGTTCCATAAATAACCCATACTTGAAGGAACAGAAAAGCTGCTCAATGGGCTAGTTGGTGGGTGGGAAGATTGAAGGCCCAATGCATCAGACAAAGCTCAAGGCTGTTTTGGTCAACCCATATGTTGACCGACTCACAGAAAATCGGACTATTCGTCCAATTCGTCCGGTTTAATGCCGGTCCAAAGTCCCTTTCGCTTCAAAAGCTGAACTAGATCAGGGTCTAATCGACGGTTCAACCAATCCGGTCTAGTCCAATTGGGTTCAACTTTTTAAAGGAAGAAAATCATTGAAAAACAAATTGGTGTTCAAGTCTAAGTTGAAGAAGATTCACATAAATCCCTCAAACATGTTAACAAAGGTTGTTCCCAAGAAGAAGCTTCAATTGTGCATTGTGACAATAGGTTTGAACTCTATGTAATGGAGTTATAGATTGACATTCCTCCCTTATGTGCTGAAGTGGAAGATTATTGGGCTATGTTTGTCCAGCCCATGAACTCATAAATTAGGCTATTTTATATATGGGTATTCCCTCAACCCAAATATAGATATATAAATAGCATTAGGGCTTTGGTATTATGAGAGAAGGAGTATTTGATTGAGAAAATGAAAGAAGATCAAGGTTGTTTTCTTGGCACTGTTTTGGGGCTCAAGGTGAAGTTACAGGTTCTTTCATCAACCTTTTGGGGAAGTCCCTGTGGTATGTTTTCTCCCTGATTTCTTTCTATTCATATTTCCTAGGGTGATGAATTCCCACCTCAAGTGAGAACTTAATTATTGTATCCCAATTTATTGAAGTGGAAGAAATTTTCTCCATTGTTTTTTACCTCTATTAGGAGGGTTTTTCCACGTTATATTTGGTAACGTTTTTTTTTTGTTGAACGTTCTTGATTACCATTATTGATTCTTATTAGGTTATTATTCTTGAGAGGTAGTTATTATTATTGAGTGGTTGTTATTCTTGTGAAAGAATCTTTTAATCTTGGCATATTAATACTCTAGATCTCTCCCTTTATCTTCCCAACAAAATTTTGTTAATGCTTGCTTGTGATGAAAGCATAATGGAAAGAGCATATAAGGCAATTAAATTGATCAAGAGAAAGAATCTATCTATGCATCTTCATCTTCCTCATCATCTTCTTCCTTGAGAGTTTTTAGTTTAGTTATAATCATTCATTTTCATTTTCTAGCTCTAGTATTAGGCTTAATTTTGGTTTTCATTTTAATGTCATAATTGTCTTTAATTTTGTATTAAATTTTATTTAGTTAATACAATTCTCACTTTTAATTTCAGTTCCTAGTGTTCTTTTCTCTCATTTAATTTACGTCATTTAGTCTTCAATTATTTCAATTTTTCCATGAATAGCAATTTTCATACACCAAGACGTGGGCGAAGATGAGATTTACACAAGCTAAAATTTTTGGACGAACACTTCTCATTAGGAGTGATGGAAGGAACAAATAGGGACTTTTCTCAATAGTACGGTAATTTTAAAAAGTTATGCTTAAATTATTGTAGTAGAAGAAGTTATTACAAATATATGGTAGTTTTTGCCACCTAGGAGAGAGGAGATAGGAGAGAGGAGAGAGGGTGAACGGATAAATTTTTTTTAAAACCAAAATCATCTTTTCAAATTTCAAAAGACGAAATTGTCTTTTCAAAAGACGATTTTAAAAAAATTTCAAAAGGGAAATCGTCTCTTGAAGAGACGAGTTCCATGAAAAAAAATATATATTTTTTTAAAAAAAAAAATTCCCAAATTAAAAAAAAAAAAAAAAAAAAAAAAAAAAAAAAAAAACAATTTCTCAAGGGAACTCGTATCTTCAAGAGACGAGTTCCATGAAAATATATATATATATTTAAAAAAATTCCCAAATTATAAAATAATAATAATAATAATAATTCCTCAAGGGAACTCGTCTCTTCAAGAGACGAGTTCCCATGGAAAAAAAAAAATTCCCAAATTAAAAAAAAAAAAAAAAAAAGACGAGTTCCATGAAAAAAAATATATATGTATTTTTTTAAAAAAAAATCTCAAATTATTTAAAAAAAAAAAAGAGATGAGTTCCATGAAAATATATATATATATATATATATATATATATATATATATATATATATATATATATATATATATATATATATATATATATATATATATATATATATATAAATATATATATATAAATTCCCAAATTATAAAAAATAAAAATAAAAAAACAATTCCTCAAGGGAACTTGTCTCTTCAAGAGACGAGTTCCCATGGAAAAAAAAATATTTAAAAAAAAAAAAATTCCCAAATTAAAAAAAAAAAAAAAAAAAAAAGAATTCCTCAAGGGAACTGGTCTCTTTTCATGGGAACTTGTTTCTTGAAGAGACGAGTTCCCTTGAGAAATTTTTTTTTATTTTTTTTATGTGAACTCTTCTCTTCAAGAGACGAGTTCCCTTGAGGAATTTTATATATATATTTTGTAATTTGGGATTTTTTTTTTTTTTTATGGGAACTCGTCTCTTCAAGAGACGAGTTCGCATGAGGGATTTTTTATTTTTATTTTTTATATAATTTGGGAATTTTTTTTTTTTATAAAATATAAAAAAATATTTTTTTTTTCATGGGAACTCGTATCTTCAAGAGATGAGTTCCCTTGAGGAATTGTTTTTTTTTTTTTTTTTAATATAATTTGGGAATTTTTAAAAAATATATATATATAAAAAAAAAAAATTTTTTTTTTCAAGAGACGAGTTCCTTGAGGAATTTTTTTTTTTTTTTTTTTAATTTGGGAATTTTTTTTAAAAAAAAATATTTTTTTTTTCATGGAACTCATCTCTTGAAGAAACGAGTTCCGTTGAGGATTTTTTTTTTTTTTTTTTTTAATTTGGGAATTTTTAAATATATATATATATATATATATATATATATATTTTCATGGAACTCGTCTCTTGAAGAGACGAGTTCCTTTGAGGAATTTTTTTTTTTTTTTTTTTTTTTTTTTTTTTTTATAATTTGGGAATTTTTAAAAAAAAAATATTTTTTTTTCAAGGGAACTCGTCTCTTGAAGAGACGACTTCCTTGAGGAATTTTTTATTTTATTTTATTTTTTTAATAATTTAGGAATTTTTTAAAAAAATATATATTTTTTTTCATAGGAACTCGTCTCTTGAAGAGACGAGTTCCTTGAGGAATTTTTTTTTCATGGGAACTCGTCTCTTGAAGAGACGATTTCCCTTTTTGAAATTTTTTTAAAATCGTCTTTTGAAAAGACGATTTCGTCTTTTGAAATTCGAAAAGATGATTTTGGTTTTAAAAAAAAATTATCCGTTCACCCTCTCTCCTCTCTCTTAAGTGGCAAAAACTATCATATATTTGTAATAACTTCTTCTACTACAATAATTTAAGTATAATTTTTTTAAATTATCGTACTATTGAGAAAAGTTCCAACAAATAGTGAGTCACCTCCTATGTGATTCATTAAACCTTGCTTGTGATGAAAATAGCATACTTAAGGAAAGAAACAAAAGTAAGAAAATGGCTTCAATCCTTATGAGTTGCAGCCCATGGGGTCATTTTAACCATGATAAATTTAATAAAAATTTTAAATTAATATTTATATAGAAATATAATAAATTTTCAAATTTATTTAACAGTCCAATATTGATTTTTTTTTTTTCTTTTTGGATACTTTAATTAGAAATTGACACTATAAAAAAAATAAGTCAAAAAAAGCGGCGCCGAAATAGAACATGTTGATGCACACAAAGCTTTGTTGTCTCCACATGTGTGTTGGAATCAAAACTTGATGAGAAAATTTTTCCACTAAGGTATATAGTACCCATCATGGCAAGTCTTTATTTAGAATTTTTTTTTTTTTTGAAAAAAAAAACAAAAAAAAAAAAAAAAAAAAAAACAACTTATACTACAAAACTCATGGAGATGTGCAATAATCTTCTTGATATGCTATTTTTTCCACTCAATAGCTTGTTTCTTAGTTTGCCACTATTCAAATACTTTGTTTGGATGGTCAAAAACCAAGAGAAAATGCAAGTTATTACAATATCCGGATCCTAGGTCTTCATTGTTTGTAAACATGAGACATCACAAACCTCGACTCTTCTGTGCTAATACAATTACCTAGTTTCAAATACCTCTATTTTTCATTTTTTGGAAACCAAAAACATACCATAGGAAAATCATTAATCAAAAAATTCTTTAAGAAACATTATATGTGTTTTTTTAATGTGATTTTTCAAAATTTTAAAAATATATTCTAAATTTTTCTAAACACCTGATTTTTCTTTAAAAATGATCTTTAAATTAAAAATACTTTTTAAAAACACAGTCAAATAAATTTTTCATGCTAAATCAATTAATTTTTTAAATTAAGAAAAAAAATTTATATTTTAGTTTTTTTTATTCAATTAAAAATAATAATAAATAAATTAAAAAGTAAAAAAAAAAAAAATTAAAACCAATTGAAATTCAAAAGCAAATTACGTTCAGTATTAAGTTAAAAAGACAAACACCTCGAATTGTTTGACTCTGGAGACTTTGAAAATTTCGATAGTGTTAGTGAATACATTGTATTTTAAGACTATTGCATGTTAGGCAACCTTTGGGTGGAATATATGACAAAGAAGGCCTTGTGTCTTGCAAGTGTCCAAAAATTCTGGCTTGGAATCTTAGTCTACTCTTTTGAACATTATACCTGTAATTTTTATTTTTTATTTTTATTATTTATTTTTTAAAATCAAACATCCCCTAGTCTCTCTATATGTTCAATTACAACACTCTTGAAAGACCAACTCAAAACATCCCATATAAAATATCACCAAACAAATAGCATTCGGAAAAGTGGTTTCCACTTTTCCCAAATCCACTCCAAGACAACAACCCTTACATTCATCAATTCCACTCCTAACTATTACCAAACGCATAATACAAACACCCACTTCAAATTTTACAAGTCTTGAACCACATATTATTGTGATTTTATGGAGTTTTAATGAGGGAAAAACCCTGAAAAAATCAGCGGGTGACGATTAGGGAACGGGAGCAGATGGCGCAGAAGTACTTGGTCTTGGTTTTGTGGGAGACAGGGATACAACACACATGTAAATTGCAGTCAAGATGCGTTGCAACAACAGGGCCTCCACAGCAAGGGCACACAGCCCCGGCTCCTTCTCTTTTGATCACCTTTTCTCTCATATCAAACACTTGGAATATACTCATGTTTCTCCTGCTGCTGCTTCTGCTTCTTTGTTTTTCCACCGCTTGGTCTCTGTCTTTTTCTGGGATTTTCTTGGGTGGTGTTTGGGATTGTTTCGGGGTTTCATTTGGTGGGTTTGGTTCCCTTCCTATTTATAGCGCTTTTACAAGGCAGAAAAGTCGAGGAATTCAATGCGAATGCCTGCTGCTGTGTTTTTCTGAGATGGCTCCTGGAAATCGAGACGAAAGGGGGCGACTCTCAATGGAAAAGGACAAGATGAATCTTGTTAGGTTGGGGAAAGTTGGATTGGCCCATCCTGAAGCCCACTGGGCTCGTTAGGCTGGGCCCAACACTACGAACTTGACGCGGACAAGTTAGTTTTATTACGGTGCCGACTAACCTAATTAGAACACATACATTTGTCTCATACGCTAAGGAGACAGTGAGATGAGATACATTTTACATCCCATATAAAAGCTATAATTGAATATACTCCTTTTTTTAACATCGAAGTTCTAACTATTAATTTCCGTAGTTGGAAGTAATCAATTAGGTTTACGATGAAACTTAGAAATCGATAGACCTCAATAGAATCTTAAAGAGTAACGACAAAAAGTGATCAAGTTTAATAGTTTTTTATATAAAATTATTGACTCTAAAAATATAGTAATATGAATAAGACATAATTGTGTTCGGTTTTTTTTTTCAAAGAAAACATAAGTTACTTACAATAAGATATTTAAATGATGTTTTACCATTTTTATCAAGAGAGCCTAGAAATGAAAAATAATTTAAAATACAATTTTTCCTTTTTTTTTTTATAATATTCAAATATAATAATTTTTTTTCTTTCTTTTGTACTTTCTAAGATGAAACATATTAAGGAAAATAATTTTCTTATATTTTAATGTCATTAAAAAAAATTGTTATTTTTATTTAGTTGCTTTTGAAATAGTTAAGGAAACAATTGAATTTAAGTAGTCACAAAATTATTTCTAAAAATGTTTATATTAAAATATGAAATGATTTCACCTTGCAATTATTCACATCAAAATTATAAATTAATATATGTTTATACTAAAATCTCATTTTAAAATGATAATTTATCTACGTAAAATTATTTTTCAAAAAATACGATATGAGAAATATTGCATTTTTATAAATATTTTATAAATATCATTTCTTAAGACTATGTTTGGTTCCTAGAAAAACAGTAAAAAATAATAATAATAATAATAATTTTCTTATATTTCTTTTTACTATGAAAAATTCGAAAGGAAGTTATATATAATTAAAATTATTAAAAAATTTATATATTTTTAAATAATTTAATCAATATATAAAAGAGTTAAATTCGTAAAAAAAAAAAAAAAAAAAAGTAATATATAAAAATAATTTATCAATTTTATTTTTTTTTCTTTCCCTCATATATATATTTTTTTTAAGTTTTCTCCAAACCGAATATAACCTTAATATGATTTTAAAATAAAAAAATCCTCCACTATCCCGCTAATCCGACAAGATTGAATGGAATCCGATCCCCTAATCCGACAAGATTGACTGGAATGAGAGGAATACAACAAGAGATTTTCCATGGAATCCGAGGAATTTTCCAGGGCTGGTCAATTTTCATTGCTGTTAATTTACCTGGAAATTTGACAGCCATGAGAATCCCGTCCGGAGAAAAAAACATTGTGATCACATGGGAAACTTTTGCCTGTCCAAGGTACCTTGGAATTAGTCAAGGAAAAAGACACATTTCAATGATTTCATACACGCCAGGATATGAATTTCCTGGAAAATGTTCCCACTTCCAATCAGATCAGTTTCCGCGTTGACCGAAAGTGGGTCAAATGCGTGTCAATGAATTTCATTTGAAGATTCGTTCCGGTTCTCAATCATTATTATATTTGAATTGTATAATGATTTGAATTGTTTTTTGAAATAGGAATTAAAATAAAAAATTAAAAATTAAAAATAAAAATTCATGCTCATAGCCCACTCATTGTAATCACCCTAAGATGATATCTTGTGACCCGAAAAGATAATAGAATTAGGTTACGAAGTCTCAGGTGATCGAGATTAAGTGGGTATTTAATAAACCAACTTAACAACTTAAAGTAACTTAATAATTTAATTTAAATTATTAAATAAATTAAATATATCTGGTAAAATAATTTAACGATAAAATTTAAAGTTAGAAATAAATTTAAATAATAAGTAAAAATAATTAATTTATTATTAAATTAATATAAGTAATTTATTTTTTTACTTTCATTTATCCTATTTATTTCTATAAACTCTTTTACTATTCCAAAACTTTCACTATCACTTAACCTCTTTTATCCTAGTTATAATTTATGAAAATAAATATATTAATTTTATTATTTATGATTAGTTTTAAGTTAATTTTATTAAATAAGTTTAATACTTAAAATAAAAATTAAGTAATAAATTTTAACTTAAGTATAATTTAACTTAAAGTCAATTTAAGTCATTAAATAATAAGTATTAAGTTTTATCAAATACCCCCTAAACCTAGATTGATCCAAATTATTAACTAGATCCCTGAGCTTAAGTCAATTGCATGTAGGATCGAAAGGGTTATTTGGAGATAAAATAACTATCAAATGATAAAAAATGACCTCTTCTTTTTAATTATATTGAGAAATAACCCGCTTTGAATACACGTCTCTATTCACTTTGTTTGCCTTCAAAAACATTATCTTCTCACTCATTTTATTCATTCTACTCATTTCATTCTTCTACTCGATGTTCACCTGAATTAAATTTTATTTATTATAAATTTAATTAAAAAAAAAGAACTTCTTAATTAAAATATTTATCTAGGCTTTAATGTTAGAAATCAAGACTCCATGATCTCGTCTTCACATTTTAGAAATTTAAATGAAACCAAAATAAAATCTAAACCAAAAAATTTACAAGAACAACCCCAAAAAACCCCCCAACCAAAATCCCACTACAAAAAGTCTTCAAGATCCCTATAGAAAACATCTGCAAAAAAAACCCTAATAAAAAATAATTGTAAAAAATCCGTAAAAATAAAAAATAAAAATAAAAATAAAATTAAAATTAAAAACAATAAAAACCCCCAACCAAAATCCCATTGCAAAAAATCCCTCAACCATAATTGTGTCGCTAAAAACCTTAACCAAAAACAATAAAACAAAAATAGCTGCAAAAAATCACAAAAACCTTAATAAAAAATAAAGAGAAAGATGAAGAATTTTGAAGAAGAGAAAAGGATGAGAAAGTTGTGGTTAATATTGGTTATGATTCCCCTGCAAAATTCATTAGAAGAAGGGAGAGAGCATGGAGAAAACTGGGCTTAAGAATTGAGAGGGAAAAGGCTTGAAAATGAGTTTAAGGAAATGAATGGGTCATTTCTTTAAAGAAAAAATTAAGAGAAATCATTCTTCCAATTTCAATGTCTTTTAACCAAATATCTCAAATTTAAAAGAAATAATATATAATTAATTATTTATTAAAAATATAAAACACTATCATAATAATCTTCTTAATAAGTCTTTCTTTTCGTGGATATTTTCTATTCAAATTAATTTCTTAAGTAATTTTTCTTTCGTGTATATTTTCTATTCAAATTCTCAGTTATGATATTTTGAATGTTTCCATAAAATTCAACCGTTAGTATTTTCACAATTTCTGATATTTTAATCATTATTACCATGAAAATAAGAAAATAAAAAGATGAGAAATCTTTTCCTCAAACACAACCACTACATAATTCTAATCAAGGAAAAACCAACCAAGCAAACAAATTATTTACTCTAAATATCAATAGATCTGCACAACTACAAAGTCAAAACTTATGGTTAGAAAAATCTCACTGTCCTCCTCATGGTCGGAAAAAATTTGAAAGAAAATATGAAGAAAAAAAAAAATAGAGAAAAAATATAAATTAAAAGAAAATAAAAAAAATAAATTTAAAATCAATAAATTATTTTTTAAATAAATTTAAAATGTATAAATTTTTAATTAATTTTAATCATATTTAATATTTTTTTATTATATTTTTTATAATTGAATAAAAAATAAAGTTATATTTAATTTTCAAAAATTTTGTTAGAAACTAAAACAAAAATAAAATAAAAAATAGATTTAAAATTAATAAATTATTTTATATGTTACTTTAAAATTTTTCACTTCTTTTTAACCCTTCGAAATAAGGATTAAATAATTTAAAAATATATAAAATTTTAATTAATTTAATTATATTTCATATTTTTCATGATACTACAAAACATAAAAAAAAAAATCAGTTTTTTTTTTATTTTTTTTTATTTTATAATATTTCTTCTTTCCTTATACTTTCGGAACTACACATAATCTCAACATTGAATTCTTTATTAATATTTTCCCACAACCAAATACAGCATAAAGCAATTTCAAAAACTCAGCACAACCAACCATCAAACGGACACAAGCATCTCTCCTTATAGGACTGACTGCAGAATCTTCCTCTACTAAATGGTTGGAAGAACCAGCTGAGACAATGAACGAAAATTCAGTAGTAAGTTGACACATACTAATGGTTCCATTGTTTTTCCAGGAAAATTAGATAATAATATATAGGAACTGAAATTCAGTAGGTAAAGTAGATGCAGACACAAGAATCCATTGGTAAAAACAAACCAAAATATTTGTCTTTTATTTTGTGCTATACTAACCTCCCTCTTTTCTCAGAATCCCCAAGTTTTCCTAGAAAACTCATGACCCAAACATAATACCAAGAAAGATACAAATACAGAACCAAAACCTAATCCCCAAGTTTTCCAGGAAAATTTGTTGACCCAAACATGCTCCTCAGAATCCCCAAGTTTCTCTAGAAAATTCATTGATTCAAACATACTGAGAAAGATACAGAAGGAGCACAAAAACTTAATCCCCAAGTTTTCCTACAAAATCCACTCCAGTCTCTGTCTATGTAACTGCTTGATCACCAAGTAAATCTTCAAAACTTCTCTGATTTCCAAAATTCTACCAGAATTTCTTGAAAACCCCTCTATGAATATAGAATGCAGAAGGAATTGACTAGAGACATTGTGGTTTAGTTGATATGCAAAATAGCATAGTTGATGGGGAGAAGACGGGAAAATATATCAAACTCAGGAAAGCATATATTGATTGAAGGATTTTGAGATCTCATTATTAACATTTCCTGATACAATAACTACAAACATTTTTCAGATATAAGATCATAGTCGGGCTACTGGCAACACAGAGAAGCACCCGGTATAACATTTTTCTGTTAAAATGTTTATAATTCATCAACTATATAAAGAAAAGAATGGGCATAAACAATAGTGCTTACGCATCAAAAAACTGTGGATCATGGAGATGGTCCTGTCGGATTGTGGGCCTCAATATCTACATGCCGAATGCCAGGAACAAGCTCCTGGATCTCCTTTTCTAGCCTGTCAACTTCACTACCCAGAGCTGTAACCACTTCTTCACCTGCCATGAGAATTCAAGTGAGTTATTTTCATGTTGTTGGTAGACTTCAGTGTAAATGTTAATTGTTAGTTTATTACAGTGCATACCATAGTTTGACATCATCCGCAGCAGTGCAGAATCGTCCTCCTCCTTTGCAGCTTCCCGAAACTGAATATCATTAATCCTGTTGGTTAGATACCCATCCTACAGAGTCCAAACCACACAAACAATTTCCCTAATGATTTTGTACAGGCCCAACCTGCTGGAGCAAGCCATCAAGATGGCCTCTATTTTGATCTAAACCCAACAAAAAATGAGTTGTCCTCCGGATGTGATGAACAGAAAGGAACTTTTCATTTATTTATCCTTTTTTTTAGAGCAGGGGATTAGAACAAAATTTGTACTTGCAGGGCACACGCTTCCTAAGCAATTCCCACATAATCCACAGTGAGACTAGATTCTCTCATGTATTTGCATGGATAATTGGTAATATAGATTTCTATTTAAGAAATGGGTAAGATTAATATGCATTCACCCTTCTCAATCTTATCCCAACCCAAATCCCAGAAGCAAAATAAGAGAGTAACAGGTCCATATTGACTGGATGACATTTATATACAAGCTTAAAACAATACAATTTTAGGAGACATGTAACATTCATTTCAGAACATCTAGGGATCACAGGGACTTCTAATTGTTTGAAATATCGCAGAACTAAAAGCACCTACAGGAGTGTGATGCCATGTAACCTCAGTTTCCTGACCACCCTTTTCAAGGAAACACTTGTATTTGTAAAAAACTGACAGCATTCACCCATGCAAGAAAAAACGGCCGACAGTACCAAATTCACTGACTGTTATATGAAAAAGAAATGTGGAATGTCAAGTACCTTGCCAAGGGTACTTACATGTGACACAATTGAAAAGCAGTTACAGCTTCCCCAAGAAAATTTATAAAAATAAAAACACCAGTTGGTAAAAACTAACCTGTCTGGCCCATGTTTCACGTCCTGTCCTTTTCAAATAATTTTGCACCACCACCACGCCATTGAAATCTGTTGCATACAACTTGCCACCATCAACACACTGAGATCCAAATAGTGCTAATTTAAAGTCTAATTGAGAGTTTATTCTTAAATGGTTAGAAGCGTTTTCTAATGCTTGAACAACCATCCATAACAAAATTAGGTGTCGGACAAAGTTGCAGAAATGACATTTGAAAATCTAGAGAATCACTTCAACTGAATCTACAATTAACACATGGTAGTTGTTTCTACTAAATATCTTTTTTTTGTTATATAACATATTCTCAAAAACATTATCAAAAGCATTTTTGGTTTATATCCAAACACTAATTTGATTCTCTTTGGAAAACCAATTGGCTGCTAGTGAGAAAATGTTAAACCTCTTTCTATAGTTTGAATAATACTAATCAACCTCAAGAGAGCACAATTCAGAAGCAAACACCAAATTCTGAGCCAATACCATCTTAGGCTTGGTTCCTAGTCAACCACAAACAACAAGCCAACATAACCTCAGCTTACTTATTGAGCTAACACAAAATCCTAAAGCCAATACAATCTTAGGTTTAATTCATGAGCAGAACACCAAATCTTGAGCCAAACAATCTCAACCTTACTTCTTAGGTCATTATTTCCTCAGGAGCGGCAATCTTGGCTCTAGCACCACTTGCTAAGACTAATGCATTGGTTTTTTACATCTGAAAAACCAATTCATATTCATTAAGGTCAAGCTCAACCTCTTTATATGGTTTGAACCACACAACATTAGCATCAAGCTAACACAATCTTGGTACCAACGCCATTGGAATCATATAAAAAACTTTAGCTTGATCCCATTGGTAGTTAATTGGTCTTCAGCCGGTTTGAACTGCACAACATTAGCATCAAGCTAACACAATTTTGATACCAAAACCTTTGGAATCATATGAAAAAGCTTAGCTTGACCTCAATGGTAGATAATTGATCTGTGGCTAACACTGCTCGAACCATATGAAGAGGTTGAATTGACATCATTTGTAGTCACTTGATTTTCAGATAAGGTGGCTAATATCTTGATTCTAACAATAAGATGCATAATAGTGCATGGTAAACCAAAGCACAAAATGAAAATATATCATCAATGATGTATGCATATGGGTGTGGAGATGTTAGATATCCTCATAGAGATATTGACCTCTAGATAACCAAACCACATAAAAATCTGAAAAATAAGTAACTGTGGCAAAGGTTACCTATTTCTGCCTTAAACCTAAAGAACCCAGGTCCAATCACCTCACTTTTACAATCATATAGAGCATCAACTACCTACAAAAAAAATAAATAAATAGAGTCGTACCCGTCAAACAGGGACAAATGTGTATAACAGTAGCTAATTGGTATAGAGTTATTCAGTGTAGAAAACAATACCGGATCATTTTTCAACAAATTAAGAACCTTTTCCATATCATGAGCATCAATTGCTCTACCAATCAATGCATGCCGATTCCTCTGGATGAGAAATATAGCTACCTGAATAAAAAGTTCAACTCAAACACATCACTTTAAACCATGCTAATAAGTCATACGTTTTGTTCTTATAGAACATAAATAATATATTCTCATACTAATTAACCTTGATAGATATCTATAGCTCTTTCAATGTCTCCAAACACTTTGAACACTTCGTAGTTGTAAGTTTTACAAATAGCCCTTTAATTAAACCCTGATCTGAACTTTCACAGCCATATCAACAACTTCCCTCATCAACTAGAAGTTGGGTCATGCTACCAATTCTCCATCAATATACCACTTGTCTCTTTTTCTTTAGGTTTCTATATTCCAAATGCCAGTGGCAAGTTTGTGCTAAGGTAAAACACAATAAAAGCCAATGGTACATTTGGAAAATGATATGGCCATACTTTTGTAAAGGAATTGATTACCTTTAGGCTAGTGCATACAATTGCAAGCATTTGCATCTATTTCACTTGATGGGAATATTTTAGTGCTATATAAATTTTTAGGTAAGAAAAAAATGGAAGGTAAATACTACTTACCATTCCAAGTAAATTACCAACCACAATTGAACCTATTGGGTCATAAATTGGATTTCCAGTCGTATTTACAGCAACTAGTGATGCTCCTGCAATAATAAGACCAGTAACTGCAGCACCATCCTGCTTATTTAAAGTCATTTGTTAAGAGAAAGACAACAATAGAACAAGCAATAAGATAAAATGAATTGCTTAAAGAGCAGACAACCACTAGCTTGCCAAACTATAGTAAGCACCGAGCACCAGCAACAATAATATGCATAATCAGCATACATATATTCACACAATAAAGAAAAGGACAAAAATTTGAGAAAAAAAAGAAGAAAAATCGACTAGTCAAAAAGGAGAGTGCCTTGAACTTCTGAGAGTTTTCAAAAGCAGAAAAAGAGGCCAAACAGGTGATCTTTTGTTCAGAATCCTGATGTTAAGAAAAGTTGCCAAATTACATGAGCACCACAAACTTCATGATAGCACATTTTCCCAACTTAAGCTGGAAATGGATTCTAGATAATGAATTTCTATGCATACAACAACTTTCTCAGCACTAGAATTGTCTTCAATGCTTCAAGCATCCTCGAAGGTAACATCTTGATCTTGTACAAATCCATAGCACAAGAATATGATAGAGTACATGATAAATGGGTCGATCCTCAAATGATAATGAGGTATTGAATGGTGTAGCTTCTAATGGGGGTTATCACATATTAGAGGCAGGCACTGGGAACGGAAAAGCAATCAATTTTGGGGAAGATTCTTTTATATAAATGTTAGGAGGATTTACCCAAACCTTAACCACCATAGATAAGTAGGTGGAGTGTGATGTTATTTTGATATGCCACAAAGTTGACACAGAAATTTCCAAGATTTGGAGTCAAAAAAGCACCTCAAATCCTTTTTCCTGTCCCTAGATCAATATGTAAGATTGCTCCTTCCCCAAGGAGCTACATTAGAACTTTTCAGTTTCATCAAAAGTGGCTTTCATCAGTTTAGTAACTCTTAGAAGAAACAGGTGGTGATTGGTGGATATTTTCTTTACTCCAAAATGCTATATGAGATAACTCTGAAATGTTATGTGCTTTTTTAGTCTCAATTGGAGGTGGGCAGTAGGCTATTATTTGCTCCTCAAACTGTTGGCTCTCCATGACTACTTGGTTCACATTTTATTTATGGATTCAGGCTCTATTGGGTTATGCCCAACTATATAACAGGTTTTGCTAATGGGTGTGGCCATGCAACATGAAAGATAACCATTTCTGCGGTTCTACAATTGATGTGGAAGAAAAGAAGTAAAATATTATTAATAGGATGAAAAAGAAGCTAAGGATTGAGCATCTTGCATTATCATTTGCGGAAGAACCCTAATTATTCATCCTGGAAAGTTCCAATGATTCTACATCCTATGGTGTCAAGTCCCTTCTTCTGCAAACTGTATTTATAATAAAAAAAATTATTATTAGAAAGAAACAGTTTGTGCTCTTGAACTTGGAAATCTGAGCAAGAAAGCTATTACCTTGATCTCTAGAAAATTTTTCATGTTACATTCACCATTAGATACTTATTATAGCTTTCCCTGTACTACAAACCATTTTTAGAAATGAAAAAGAGAACTTGGAGTCTCACAAGCTTGTGAGCAAGGAGCATATATTCCAAAACCAAGATCAAAGCTTCACTTGGTAAGGAATGTTACAACCAGATTTAAATCCTAATCCTAAGAAGCATTTTTTTCTTTTTTCCTTTTCCACTGGAGAAATAAGAGTTACATATTTATGTTAGAAAAAAGGATGTTAGCAAACAAGGGGGAGTAACTCTAGTACACAGAATTTATAGAAGACTTAATCTTAAAGTAATACTGTCATTATTTCCAACCATTGAAAGTGAACAAGGCACAGGCAATTACCTCTGTCATGACTGCAACAGATGTAGGATCATGACCACGCCAAACATAATCTCTCACCTTCATTCCCTCTGCAGCTGCCCCTTTCTTGACAGCATGTATGGCTACTACAAGAGAAGCACCTAAAGAAAAGCCACTGTTAAGGGGAAAGATGAAGAAAGATAAACTAAAGAAACTCTTGAAACAACCCTATATCACAAAATAATTATGCAATGAGTTGTACCTTCAATGAGGAATGAACCACCAATAACCAAAGCCGCATACTGAATATTTGCAGGAGGCTGGAAAGGACATGCTCACAAATCAATAAACCATATACCAAAGCAACTGGTAAGAATCTGGAAGGAGAGAACCAGAGAAGTTCTAAGTTACATGTGAAGTCCACAAATTTTGTACTCCATGAACAATTGTAGCACCAGAACCAAGACAAAATATACCAACGGCAGAAATCAGAGACCAAACGAATCTTTCCTTTGAATAGCCATAACTGAAGAACACAAAAATAAAAATTTCAGATTATTCATATAGTCTATGAACAAAAGAAACAAGTTGTAAGCCTCAATATGAATATCCTTCATGCATGCGCCTGTGTGTGAATTTTCCCAATAGAAAATGCACAGTTCACTGGCTGGTGTATGTAATTAAGGGTTCAAGTTGTGTCAGATGAATCCATTCTTTTGCATCCAGAGTGGCAATGTGATCATAATGAATTCATTCCATGATTCTGTTCTCAACTGAAACACCATCCAATTTGAACTATCAATTGAATTCAAGTGCTTTAAAACCAGTCTAGTACTTGGATCAAATCAGGTGATAACCAATCCCATTCTGAATTCATAGAAGAAAAGTGCACAGAAGTATTCACTCCAAGGTGAAAATCCAAGATTCATCCAAATAATTATAATTTTTCTATTGAAGGTTTCTCAGACAAAATGATGATGATGATGATGATGAAATTGCACAGAAGTATTCAGTCCAAGGCATAAGTCCAAGATTTATCTAAATAATTATAATTTTTCTATTCAAGGTTGCTTAGACAAAATGATGATGAAGAAACATGGACAAGTACTTTATATCTAGATCATAGTTGTTAACTTGTAAAACATATCGTGTATCATTTTTCCATTTTTCTATATTGAATATTTTATCATATCATATATATATATATATAGTGAAAAATAAATAGAATAAATATGTATACAAGTGCATATATATTGTAAATATAAAGTAAAAAGTAATATACAACCAATTTCATGAAAGATAGTAGGATTTAAAGAATTAAACTATGTCATACCATATGAAAACATTGAATGCTAGAGTTTTAAAAAGTTCAATTTAACAAAATATAAGTTTAATATAAAATTTCATCACAAAATCCATAAAAACAAACTTCTTAGATTTTTACATTTAGGTTTTAGTTCCAAATTCTACCAAGGCATAAGTACTTGTATGTGTTGTTGATATAAATGTCTCTTTGTGCCATCTCCAAAGTTCCAACTTTTCATGTTCGTCATTATCTCTTCCTCGCCTAAAAAAAACCTAATAAATTAAGTAAAAAAATTTTATTCACTATTCACCATCATTTTCATTGTCAATATCAAAACCATCCAAATGGAAATTCTCCGATATTCATTATAAGAATAAATTTATTTAACTTCCACTTTGGCCTTTGACAACATGAATATAGCTTTCATGTAGGATTATCTTTACTCTTTCTCCTTTTATGATCAATTTCTAACCTTTTTGTATATATTTCCTTTAACAAAATACTTTTGCTAAAAATTATGAAAAATAGCTAAAAGAGTATATATCATTTTATCAAGCATTGGATGATGTATCATATATGTATCATAAGATACACTTAAAATAAGATACGGGTTGCTAAATGCCTCGTATCATGTATCCTAAGTTTTTAACAACTATGATCTAGATAAAGTTTGATCCATATGCTGAATGGTGAAGTCAATGTAAATATAACAAAGACAAAAACATTGATGCCAAAGGTGACCTCTGAAATGAAATACTCACGGGTGGATAGCATCTGGAGCACGCCTTGAGCTACTCAGACCATATGCAAGAAGAGCCTACATTGTGACTATGTATTAGTTTCTCTGCGTTCAATAACTACAAAATCAACACAAATGTAAAACAAGAGTAAAAGATAAGAATGTCAGGAAGATGAACAATTAGACTAACAGGAGTACCTGATTTGCAAAATCTGCGGCTGAGTGCACAACTTCAGCCAACATAACATGGCTAGAGGTTGTTAACCAGACCCCAAACTTGAGAGAAAAGACGAGGAAGTTACACCATAATGCAGTTCTGACTGCTCGTTGGCTAGAATAAACATGTTAGGCAGACACAAAAGAAAACAAAAAAGGTCAGATGGTGAAAAGTGGGAGCTAAATTTCTGGTCCCTAATTGCAAAAAAGGCTCAAAATTCTTGATAGGTTTGGATTCAGTGCAGTTCATTAATATGCAGCTTGGATTGACGTCATCCACAATCACTCCACATCCTAAGAAAGTCACCCATAAAATCACACTAGAGGAGAGAATCAAGAAACAAAGGAATCAAAAGAATGAAAAGCTTTCTCTTTCATGACTGCTTGCATCAACTAGTTAATTTACTCTTTTCTTGTATTAAATCAAAGATAATGTTACAGAAGATTAAGAATTTCCAAAACCATAAATATACACACTCCTAAAGGTTTTGTAGCCTATTTCTGTGAACTGGGACATTCCAACTGACCCCATTTTCATTTTCAGGTTGCTATAAAATAGTGCCCCAAAATAAAACATTCCCATAAATCTTGCCTTACTTTCCCAAAACCAAAATACATGTACTCCGACTCTTATTTGCAAGTCAACCACACAAATGCTCACATGATCAATCAACAAACCAACTTACAGCCCCAAAAATGGCCAGAAAACAACTCAATTTACCTGTCCTATAGTAAGCCCTTAACATGAACTGAATAGTCCCAAAAATGCAATTCAATTCAATTTGTTTATCTTATGGTAAACTATTAACATGAATCAAATAGGCCCCAGAAACTTAATATACTATGGTAAGCCATTAATATAGCTCAACTAGGACCCGCAAATTCAATTCAATATAATTCCACAGTAAGCTATAAAATCCAATCATGATTAGAACAATAGCAATAAGGAAACAATGTAGGTCAATAAAAGAAACCAATGAAAACTAATAATATCAATATCACCTGTGCTGATCATTGATTTCAATGTTCTTAACTTCCTTGGCTCTAGTAAAAAAATCTGCAAAGATCAAAGAAAGCCAACATCAACCCACAAAATGGAATAAGAATAAAAATAAAACCACACCATTCATCCACCTTCAAAGAAAAAAATACTCACTACGATTGATATAGTGGCGATTAGAATCTAAAGAGGTCCCACAACTGCACAGAAAATTCCGCAATATGGGCCTTGGAGCCAAGAAAAGGGCTCCATTTTCTGGGAATTTACAGTAAGAGCTGGGTTGTTGAAGGTTGTGGTTGAAGGATGGAGAGGAATGTAGGAATTGGGAGAGAGTGAGGAGGCGAGAGAGGGGGAAATGGGAGTTGTGGTGGCGCGTGAGGAGAGCTGGAGATGGGTTAGGCGTGAATCGAAGAAGGCAAGAGCCTATCTTCTTGTTGATGCTTCTCTGCATGCTCCTTGCTACTCCACCTCCATGGAAGCCCTCGTTTCAGAGATTTCAGGGTTTTGAGGTTTTTGGTTTTGTGAGTTGGAAGGGTTTTTGGAGAAACGGGAGGAGAGGGGTTTCTGGATTTGGAACATGCTTTCTGATGTGTTTTTCCACTTTTGGGTAAAAATAAAAATAATAAAATAAATAAATTTATTATTATTATTAATATTATTATTATTATATGACTCTATATGTTCAAGTTAAAATTTATTTTATAATACCATTTATTTTATAAAATTTAAAATATTTATATTATAGCTAAAATAAATATTATATAAAAATTTATTTGAGAAAAAAGGTAAAAAAAAGTTGGTATTTATGTTAAGGAAAAATTTTCCCAATTTTAAATTTTAGGTTTTTTCATATAATAATTATAGAAAAATACTTCATTATCTAAAATACTTCAAACGTTGGCTTCTCTTGCTACTTATGTTTTTATTATTTAAACAATGATTTTTCTTCCAAAAAAAAAACCCTACTCTTAAACATTATTTTAAATAATAAATATTGTATATAAATAAAATAAATATTGCACAAAAAATATAGTATATAAGAATATTATGGTTAAAAATAACTATAGTACTTTTTTTTTTGGATAAATATGTATACAACATATTCATTATACTAATTGTATTTTTATTATAATATTATAAATCAATATCAATTTTAACTTAGTTTTATGTTGTTTGGTTGTGAATGAGAAATTTGCTGGAAAGAAAATTAAATTTATTAGGCATGACCTAAAAACAAAGGACAAAATCCATTTTATCCCCTCAACCTTTTGTGTCTCTTCCACTTCGTCCCACACTCAAAATCCAACACCCTTCAAACTTCTTAATGGGTAGCACTCAAGGATAATTTTTATTTTCATTTTCATTAAATGGATGTGCTCCACACGTGATGTAATATGAGAGGGTAAAAATGTCATTTAAAAGATATTCATGGCTCTAAAATCTATTCCTTCATTTTTCTTTCTCAGACAACCTTGAAATCCTCAAGTCTAAAAAAACACACCTCCTTTTAATCGATCCTCCTATTTTGCTAAGACAATAAGTCTAGTACATTATATGTTGACAATTTTGTTTCAATATATTTTGGCTCATGAAAGTTTTTAAATAGTGACTTACTCTTTTTTGAAAATTCAAGGTTGTTGTTGATTAAACCAGAAAGTTACAAGAAAGTCTAAAAATGTTTATTTAGTGGCAAGTTAAATGATTAAAGGGTTAAAGTGGATCAATATGTTTTTTTATAAGCTAAAAATACTTGAATTAATGTTTTGGAAAAACAAGAGACACGAGCGGTGGAACCAGCACTCAAGTGCTTATCTAACACTTAAGCACACAAGGCGTTCAAGCGATGGTTAAGTGCGTTCAAGTGGTTGTCCCAAATCTACTAGAATATGGCAGATTTCTTTTTGAAATTTTACAAGTATTCTTTATGGGAAATTCTATATATTGATCTCTTAGGCCTGTAGACCTATATAAACCCTCTATTAACCCCTTTTAGGGTTAGACACCTTGAAAGAGTTCACCAACTTACCCTATCATTCCTAATCTCTCAAGAAAAAATTCATAGTATTGAATTCCGAGTTGTTGAAAGAACTTACATCCCCTTAGAGGTCGAGAAGAATCTACTAGAGCATTAGAGGTGTTATGTCGTGGATGTGGATCAAGGTATAGATGCTAGAGAATAAGTTTTTAGGATAAAATGGTCAAGTAAATTTATGTACTTTGATCTAAAATAATAGATTGTAGATTAAAGGTCTTAGACCTCATGGTTTTTATTTCCACAATTAGTGTTAGGTTTTTCCACATAAAAAATTATTATGTCTCTTGTTTGATATTTGATTACTTTGATTATCCCTAATATATTCAAGTTTTATTTTGGGTTAATTTTTCATCGCTGATATTGTATTATTTAAAACCACCTATTCCCTCCTCCCTCCTCTCTCCTCCCTCCTCTCAGGTGTTATCCTATTGGACAAAAGGTTTTTTCAATTGGTATTAGAGCAAGCTTTTCTAAATAAAAATCATATTTTTATTGATCTTGCAAGTCCAATATGAAACATCCAAGGTCTGAAGCTCCCCTAAATAGTCTACCCTATTTCGATAGGAGTAATTATCCCAATTAAAAGGCCCAAATGATTTTATGAAAATGCAAGGAGAACAAGTCTAGAATGCAATGGAATATGGATGAAGACTTCATTGAAACTAGATGTGAATGGGAAATCTACTAATGAATTAAAACCCAAAAAAGAATGGCATAAATTAGATAATGAAAAAAGTGAGGCCAATGCTCGAGCTCTCTTTAGCATATTCAATAAGGTAAGTCCTAATGAGTTTTGCAAGATAGCCACTTGTAAACATGCTAAAAAAGCCTAGGACATTCTCTAGGTTACTCATAAAGGCACTTTAGTTGTGAGGTTGGCTAAATTGCAAATGTTAGCCTTCAGGTTTGAAAGCATTAAAATGCAAGAGAATCAAACTTTCTCTGCATTCTATGTTGAATTAAGTGACATTGTGAACTTTTCTTTTAACTTAAGAGAACAAATCCCTGACTTTAAAGTAATTAGAAAAATCTTGAGATCCCTTCCTAAAAGGTTTGGACTTAAAGTCATCGCAAGAGAGGAAAACAAGGACATTGACTCCATGAGGGTTGATGAACTTGTTGGTTCTTTTCAAACATATGAAATGACCCTTCTAGACTCTCACAAGCCTAAAGAGTCTACTTTTAAGGCTACTGAAATTGAAGAAAAAGAATTTGAAAATCATAATGAGGTAACTAGGGATGAACTAGTGCACATGGCTAAATGTATTAAATGGGTTTTGAAACTTAACAATAGACCTAATAAGAACAAGGTCTTAGGAAAGGAAAAAAAATTGGTAGGTCTTCTAAAGAAAAAGATAAGGAAGTTACTATAGAGAAAAAAGGTAAAGTGTTTTAATTATGGAGATTTGGGACATTTTTCTACTGACTATCCTAGTCTCAATGACATTAAAAAAATTCATGCAGGCTACATGGAGCGACACTTACTCTAGTGAGAGTGACTCTATGACTTTTGAAGATGCAAGGTATGAGCAAAATGATTATTTAGCTTTTACTGCATCTGTTGATTCTGAGCATGGTACTGATAGTCATGAGAGTGAGTATACTAATGAATAGAATGCTAGTTTTCTTAGAAATATTGCCATTGAATATCAAAAACTGGCTGAACAATATTTGAAGACTCATAATGTTCTTATCTCATAAAAAACTAAAATTGAATATTTTTAGTGAAAAAAAGACGAATTATTTTGAGAAAATTTGATTCGTTGAGTTTGAATATCATTCTCTCATTGAGAGAAACAATATTCTAACTTAAAAAATTGAGACTAAAAAACCATTAATAAGGCTTTTCACCTTAGGACTAGTGTTGGATGAAATTCTTGAGAAGTGCAAGTCCCAAGGAGATAAGAGAGGCCTCGACTATATTAACAAAACTAAGACTTCCACAAGTGGAGGCATAGTATTAGTTAAAGGTAAGGAGGACACTCCTAACCAAGCAACATCTTCTAGTACTCTCTCACCATGCACACACCGTAAGAAGACTGAACATACTCAAAGTAGGTGTCACACTAGATTTCTTAAGAGGTATGAGTCTCAACTAAATAGGCTTGTGAATGAGTTTAAATCTCTAAAGAATAATATTTTGAACACTAGGAGAGGGAAGGAAACCAATACAAAGCCTAAGACTCAACAAAACTCCTCTGAGTCACCACCTAAAACAAGTGTGGATGAGAAAAGATAAGCCTAAGTGTCAAGTTATTTTCATAGCCTTTAGAGCTAGAGCCCTTAGTGAAGCTTTAGGCATAGGACAGGTGATAAGTCTTTGGTCACCTCTCTTGAGGATTTTAATGGAGGAAACATCACCTTTAGGGATGGTAGTGTAGCTCGTGTGAGAGGTAAGAGTAGTATCTCTATCCCCGGATGCCTAGATTTAGTTGGAGTCCTTTATGTTGATGAACTTAAGGGTAATCTTCTTAGCATTAGCCAAATTTATGACAGTGACTATAAGGTAAACTTCTTTCAAAGTTTGTGTGAAGTGATAAACAAAGAGGGAGAAGTCATTTTCATCATGCATAGAACAACGGATAATTGCTATGCAATAAATTCTAGTTCTAAAACACCTTTGGTTTGTAGTAGGGCTAAGCTTGATATCATTGAGTTATGGCATAGGGGGCTAGATCACATAAACTATAGATGTTTGGTCCACATAACTAACAAAGACCCAATTAGAGGTATCCCTAAGTTGAGTAGTCAACCTAAATCTATTTGTGGAGAGTGCCTGAAAGGTAAACAAGTAAAAAACTCACGCAAAAATATTCAAGGGAATAACACTTCTAGGCCTTTAAGCCTTCTCCACATGGATCTCATGGACCCTATATGCAAATAAAGAGTAAAGGATGTCCTTGTCATAGTTGATGATTTTCCAGGTATTCCTTCGTAAGTTTTCTAAAGGAAAAATATGAAACATTGAGCACTTGAAGTCCTTGTGCACTAGAATTCAGGTGGAAATAGGTAATCCTATTGTTAGGCTTAGGAATGATAGTGGGAGAGAGTTTGACAATGTAAAGTTGATCTCTTTTATGAATTAAAGGAGATTAAACATAATATTTTGCCCCTAGAACTCCTCAACAAAATGGAGTGGTAGAAAAGAAGAACCGTATTTTTTAAGAAATGACCTGAGTAATGATTAACATGCATGATACTCCTATGTAGTTTTGGGCTGAAATAATTAACACGACTTGCTATACTGCCAATAGGGTTTTCCTTAGGCATGGAACAAAGAAAACATCTTATAAATTGTGGATTGGAACAAAGAAAACATCCAACGAATTATGGATTGACAATGAGTGTTATATTTTCAAGGATAGAGAAAACCTAGGTAAATTTTATTCTAAGTCTAATTTGGGTATTTTCCTAGGTTATTCCAATAAAAGTAAAACCTATAAGGTTTATAATCATAATACTAAAGTTATCCAAGAATCTTCAAATGTAGTCATTAATGATTCTGGATATGATTAGGAAGTGGTTGACTTTGAAAGTTTAACCTAAGAATCAATTGGGAATAACCCTGAAAAATGGTTTGACTTAGATGATAGTCCTAAAAGTATCTTAAAGAGGTAATTGACCCCAACAAGAATGAAAAACCACTTGAAATTGCTAAGTTAGGTGAAGCGAGAAATAAACATAAATCCAGAGTACCCAAAAATCACCCTGTCTCAAATGTAATAGGAAACATGGATGATTCCATGGTTACAAGGAGACAATATAGACAAAATGAGATAGACTTTTTTTGTTATACCTCCCAATTAGACTTAAGGAATGTAGAGGAAGCCTTAGGAGATAAATCATGGACTACCGCACTATAGGAAGAATTAAATCAATTTGTTAGGAAGGACGTGTGGTACTTAGTCCCTAGGCTTAAAGACAAACCTATAATAGGCACAAAATGGATATTTAAGAATAAACAAGATGAAAATAAGTTCATTGTGAAGAACAAAGCAAAGATATTCCCAAATTGAGGGGATTGATTTTGAGAAAACTTTTGCACCTTTAACTAGGTTAGAATCTATTAAATCCTCCTAGATATTGCATGCTCATTGAGAATGAAACTTTTTCAAATGGATGTTAAGAGTGTCTTCCTAAATGGGATTCATAGTGAAGAAATCTATGTTGAACAACCTAAGGGCTTTGTAGATCCCAAACTTCCCAATCATGTTTATAGGTTAAAGAAAACCCTCTATCGATTAAATCAAGCTCCTAGAGCTTGGTATGAGAGGCTTACAACTTACCTTTTGGAAAAAGGTTTTGAGAAAATGAGAGTTGATAGAACTTTTTTTTTCATATATAGGTCTAAGTCTAAATTATTAATGGCTCAAATTTATGTTGATAGTATGGTTTTTAGAGCCACCCTTACCCTTAACTTTGTTGAGGATGAGAAAAAAGAGTTCGAACTGAATATGGTAGGTGAACTCAATTTCTTTCAAGGACTACAGATTAGACAACTTAAAGATGATATCTTTCTATCTTAGTCTAAATATGCTAGGGAGTTATTAAAGAAATTCGGACCTGAGTCCACTAAACACTTTAGGATACCCATGAGCACCACTACTAAGCTTTGTAAGAACACATTTGGGAAGGATGTTAAGAAAAAGCTTTCTAGGAGTATGGTAGGGAGTATGTTATATCTTATTGTAAGTTGTTAGGACATCTCCTTTAGTGTAGGAGCTTGTGCTAGGTACCAAGAAAATTCCAAAGAGTCACACTAAACTTCTGTTAAAAGAATCATTCATTACATTAGTGGGACTTTGGATTATGGGTTATGATACCCTTATGATTCCTCTTGTGTTATTATTGGATATTCTGATATTGATTGGGTCGAAAATGTAGAGTATAGGAAAAACACTTCTAGGGCTTACTTCTTTATTGGGGATTGTTTAGTCGCTTGTCTAAGTAAGAAACAAAATTTAATTTCTTTGTCCACGGCACAAGTGGAATATATTATCATAGGAAATTGTTGTACCTAACTCCTTTGGATGAAACATATGCTCAATGACTATGACATTGAGTAGGACACTATGAGTATCCATTGTGACAGTCTAGTGCTATTAACATTTCAAAAAATGTTGTTCTTCATTCTTGAACTAAAAATATAGACATTTGTCATCATTCTATTAAAGATTTAGTTGAAGATAAAGTCATTTCTCTAGAGTTTGTCTCAACAAAACATCAATTGGAAAATATTTTCACTAAACGCCTGGATTATTTTAGGTTTAAATTCCTTAGGAAGTCCTTGGGTATATGACTAATTAACTAAAAGTCAAAAGGGTATAGACCTAAGGATTTGTGTTTTTTATCTATCTTCTTTCCTTTGGTCAATCCCATCTTCCTCTTAGAGCACTGGTCTTATACCTTTTTTCACTTGTCTTATTAGTAAGAATTTCAATCTCTTAAGTTTGAAAGTCTAAGGGAAATATACTAAACCTACAAGGGTTGATTTTATTTTTCATAAATTTTTTTTTAATTACTTTTGAGGTAAAGAATCAAGGTATATAAAAATCTTTGTATAGTGGGATATCCAAAAAGAAATAATTGGTAAGTGATCCATAGGGAATCTTCTTAAGTTTAACTAATAAAGTAGAATTTGTTTTTTCTTTGGAAGTAATATCATGCCTAATTCTTTTTCATTCACTTGCCTTGTTTGTCTAAGTTCAATATTATTTTTTCCCAAAGTGTTTTAAGGCATTCTTGGATTCTTAGTTAAAATAAACTAAAATATTATTTCCAAGATTCTTTCCAAGTTTATAGACTTTTGCAACATTTGGAAACACCCTCCTAAGTGGAATAAGGCAACCATAGTGAAAGTATGATTTCCATAAATGGTGTACAATGCCTCCACTTCTCATAAAACAAAAAAAAAAAAAAAAAAATCATGTTATGATTAAGGGAAAGTCAAAGTTGTGTTGTATGTAGATCAACGAATTCTGTGTTAAATAGAAATCTAACGAAATTAACACAAATTGACTATATGTGAATTTATTGGATCACGACATGACTTGGTGACTTCTAGAAATTCAAATTTGAAATATGAAATTAGACAGTAAGTTGTTTTCCTTTGAAAATTAATGCCATTGAATTCTCTTAGATTTTTATATGCTCTGATTGTTATTCATCTGATTTTTAAACCAAGATGATGATTAACCTTGTTCTTTAGATTTGAAAGTATCGATCCTGTTTGGTCGAACTATGTTTTCTGGGCATTCTATTTGTTTTATTACTTTTTTTTCTAATTTTGCGAGTTATTTGATTTGAATCTTGCCCTAAGTTGAATGTTTGACCTGTTTCTAAGGTTTTTACATGTCTCTAAGTTGTTAGTTGGTTTCTTGATTTGTTTTGTTAGTTCACTTTTAGTGTTCATAATCCTTCTAGAGTTTTTCACATAGCCTCGAGCGTTTATCCGAACGCTCAAGCATTGGCTTCATCGCTTAAGCACTCAAGTGGCTTAAGTTGTTTCTAGTGTCATTTCACATGGTGGTATCACTCAAGTACCCCTTAAGTTACATCCAACGCTTGCATCGCTCAAGTTCTAATCCTGCATCCAACAGCCCGAGCGACTATTTAGGTCTTTCTAGCACATCTTTTTGAATCTATTTCACTTATTTAGTTCATTTGACCACTTCGGGTTGTTGCTTTTCGGCTTCCAATGTTCTGTTCATGGCTTGTTTCATCTTTCATCTTCATAGTATTGTTCAAGACTACATTCTGAGCATTTCTAATGGTTTAGTTTCCTCATATATTTTTCTTTTTTTTTGAGCTTTTTTACTTTCCTTGTAGTTTTTGTATGGTAGGACGTTGTCGTCCTAAGGAGATGTCTTCTCCGAAGCCTTACTCCCACAAAGTTGTTCAGGGCATCCCTATCTAGGGTCTTTTCAACTTGGATAATCTTCACTTGGAGTATTTTCACTCTAAGGAGGCTCGAGATAGATACTACTCTATTCTTCGAGGTCCTCAGGTCAAGGTAGAGCTACCCATTGGTCTTAGAGCCTTTAAGGACACCTCTCTCCCGCTTTCTTTCATGCTAAGGGCTTGAAAACTCTTATGACTATCTAAGAGACCTCGTACCCTCATTACATTTAGATGTTCAATTCAAACATCCATGCAATAGTTTGTGGTCTCATACTTAGAGTTACCATGTATGGCTAGACCTTCATGGTCTCTACTTGATCTATCAGGTGTGTTATGGGCCTGTCTTTTCTTACTAATTAGCTTCTAGTCTTATTTTCGGAGGTTTAAGCACTCACTAAAGGTGAGCTTGCCTCTATTCATGTTACTTTGTATGGTGAGTCCTATCTGATGTCGACTTATGTTTCCATTGCTGACTTCACCAAGTTAGCTTGGGTCCTCACTATATTTCTGTCTGATTCCTTCTACTCTTCCTCTCATCATACTCAGATTCGTCACCTCGTGGCTTGGTTCATTCACACCATTCTCTTTGGGCAGTAGTTCAACATTGCCTAGGTGATCCTTGACACCATGACATCATATTGCGATCCCACCACATGCATTGGAGCTCCCCTATTCACTCTTCTTATTACTCTGATTCTGGAGCATATTGGTTTCAATTTCAATCTTGTTTTGGTAGCTTGGGTGCCTCGCACTCTCATCAATGCGAGTTCCTGGGTCAAGCATTATAGCCATGTGTACGACCGATAATACTTCTTGCCTCAGCTCAATCAACCCCCATTCCTCTAACTTCAATGTCATAGGAGGTGGCTCAAGAGACTGTAATAGAGAAGGAGGAGATTAGGGCGATGGAGCAGGATTCTCCCATCTTAAAGGTGGTTTCGAGATGGGGAATAGGGTCTTCGTTTTTACTCGTCTCCAATTCTGGATCCTTAAAATTTGTTGACCTCAACCCTAATTATTTATTCCAATTTGTGCCCCATTACAATCATTTTTTGCTATCTTCTTATCCTCACTTTAAGGTGGGCTTGGTCTAGCACAAATAGCTTGGTGAGTTAGTTAAGGTGTGTCCTGCAGGCCTATCAATTTAATGGACTAGACATGAGCCTAGTTTTTGATAACACCTACCATGTAGTATAATTTAAATAAATAAAAAATGAATTTACCGTAAATTAATGAAATTATCATTCTCAAAAATTTAATATGACTAAAATAAATTTTGCTTTTATCCATGTTTTCTCTTCTTTTTCAAGAAAATTTAGATCTAAAACTTTCCCATGAAATGATAACTCAGAAACCACACCAACAATACAAAAGTGAAATCAATATATATAAAATAAATCCACAAATTTCAAAATCATAAAACCAAAATTCTATAATATTTAACTACTATTTTGAACTTAAATTTCAAGTTTTTTAATAAAATTTTACCTCAATGAAATAATGATTTTTTTTTTTTTACTTTAATAAAAAAGTTGTTTTTTCATTAGTTATCTTTTCCATCTTCAACTTTTTTATAATACTCAAATCTAATTTTTTATACAAAATTAAACTAAATTTATTTTTGAAAATTTTAGATCACTCTTGTATAAAAAACTAGTTATACTACTTTAATATTATATAACTTGAATAAAAAAAATGAATTTATCATAAATTAACAAAGATATAATAAAAATAAATAAATATGACTTAAATAAATTTTAATTTTATTGATATTTTTTTACGAAACCATAACCTTTCAATAGCATGCTCGTGCTGGACCAAGCCCACCTTAAAGTGGGCGTGTAACAGTAAGGAGATAATAAAAAATGCCTGCTACTCAACCAATAGGGAGAGATGGTGGCAGCTTATATTGTGTTTTCCATTGTACTAGATTATTGGTCTTTGACACTACTTTGAAAGTTTATTTTGGGTGTTTTTTAGTCATTTTTTGAGTGTAGGATTAGTAAAAAAAAATTGCATGAATTGAATCTTTGTCGTGCTCTTAATTCATGCAAGAGAATGACATCTTGTGGGATGAGAATTCTTTGATCCCTAAATTTTTTATATCACAAGCAGCCAACAAACAAATTGCATACACCAATGTTTTAAAAATGTGACTAGCCAATCAAATTAGTTGGCTCTACTCGATCTAAATACGATCTTGATGATTGGTAAACTGGTGGAACCAACTAGGTTTGGAACCAGTCTTGATTTTTTTCCATTTAGGTTTGACAAAAATTTTGGAAAAAAATCAATAAATAGAGATGATGTTGAAATTTTAATAAAATTTATCATTTATATTTATGTTCAACTATTTTTCGTTATAATATAGTTGTAGAATGTAGTTGCAAACTAGAAGAATATAGTTGGAGGAATGGTGTATGCTCTAGTGGATGGTGTCTCAAACTCAATTCCCATGGATGGAGGAGTAAGAGTCAGAGACACGACAAATGGAACTAGCACTAAAACGGGTTGTGAATTTGATAGAGAAATAACTAGTCTCGTGATAGACAAAGAAACGACTGTGCTAAGAGGAAATTAAATGGGGTTTTGTCGTGGTTCTTTGTAGGTTGATGAGTTCTTCGGTCTAACATGTGTGATTTTCTCACTTTTGAAACTTCATTTTTGGTTTTGATCCATTTTAGAGAAGATATGTGACACAATCCAAAATGGGGTTACATTGTCTCTTACTTTTGGCTGTTGTTATCATTTGTTGCCTTCATATGATAGAATGATGTTTGTTAACTTAAAATTTTATGACCAAGTTTGAATTTAATACATGGGTGGAGCTGATTTGTTTAAATATTCATGTTTTGGTGAATACAAGTCATTTTAATTGAGCAAAAAATACATATAATGTAGAAGATGGATAAAATTAAGTTAAGTACTTACAGAAAATTAAGATTTTAGGCTCTTCAATTTAATAAAAGTTTTGTTGTACTAAGGATTATGGGTTATGCATTCAATTTTGGGTAGAAGGAAAATACTGTCCAAACAAGGCCTACTTATAATCTAAAGCATTCCCATCCCCTGGAAGCTTAGGGGATGGATTAGATTAAATATATTAGCTCAAAAGTCATGTAAAATGTGTATGTTGTAAAAAAAACACACATATTTTCTTCTTGTTTTTCACCATTCAAAAAGTTATGATCTACTTAGTTTGATTGGAAAAAAAAAAAAAAAAAAACATACTATCTTTTTTTTTTTCCCAATTATAAATGTTAGTCACTTTTTGTCAAAATTAACTAGAATTCTGTAGATCATAGATTTAGGTTAATAAAGAAATATAGTTGGGACAAATAATTAAAATATCTTACATTGGACGATCATTCTATACTACTCAAATTTAATAAGGTAATGGAAACATAACTAATAATTATATTTTCAAAGAGAATTTGAAAATTTGAAATTGGAAATTTCTTCTATTCATTTTTAATATTTTTTAGGGGTTACTATAAATTTTATCCACAAAGGGATAACATACTCTTTTTTTAGTAGTTAAACAAGCTATAACCTTTGAGAATTAATATTGATCTTAATAAAGGTCCTTTTTATATCAAGAAATTTGTCTTTGAATAAATTAAAAGAGAAATCTTGCCTTTTATTGCAATTGTAATGAAATTCACTTTCAAAGCTTGTAATTATACATAAAGCATATAAAGATTTACAAACAAAATTTATTACCTTCGCAAGTGATCTTTGGCATAGGTTGCTCTTCCTCTCAACAACCATTTAACAATTTTATCCACAAAATCAAAGTAGGCCTCACACCAAGATTTCCTTGTTGCCAAAACAAAATATGGAACTAAAATACCCATCGCAGATCCCAAGCCAACACTCAAGTAAAACCATTGATCAATATAGCCACCATCATTTTTGTCCTCAATAGCACTATACTTTTTATCTAGATCTTCATCTTGGCATTTTGTGACCAATGGAGCTCCACAAAGATTAGGGTTTCCAACAAAGGCTGACTCATTGAAGGTTGTCATTTGCCCTATAAAGGGGATCTTACTATAGAAATTATTATTTGATAGATTCAAATAACTCAAGAATGTTAATGAAACCATGCTTGAAGGAATGCTGCCGGAAAGCTTATTACTTGACAAATCAAGAGATAATAACTGGTGCAACATTGAAATGCTTTCAGGAATTTGGCCAGTGATGTGATTCCCGGACAAGTTTAGAGCCACCAAACCAAACAATTTTGTTATTTCTTGGGGAAACTCTCCACTTAAATTATTGTCGGATAGGTCTATGCCTACAACAAGAGAGAAAGTCCTGGTGTATTCAAGACTTTGGCCTTTCATAATCACCACCAATCCTTCTTCATACCCAGAGTTGCTCCCATTGTGATACAAAAGATATATATTCTTGTTATACTCTGGAACCATGGCTTTAAGCTCAACCAAAGTGGTTGGAATTTCACCCATCAGATTGTTTTGTGCAAGGTCTAAGACATGTAGGGAGCTTAAATTTGAAAGTTGGGAGGGAAGTCTTCCAAAAAATACATTTGACCTCAAATTGAGTATTACAAGATTTATGAAAGCAGTTCCAATCCATGAAGGAAGCTTACTTGATAATTGGTTATAACTGAGATCAAGGAGTTCTAATCTTGATAAATTTTGGAAAGATGAGGGGAGCTCTCCTGAAAGCTTGTTGTCGTTCAGGTGTAGTGACTCGAGCCATTGTAACTGGCCCAACGACTTTGGTATCTTCCCAGATAAATTGTTATTTCCAAGGTCTAGAACAATTAGGCTAGAGCAATTATTTATGGTAGAAGGAATGCTCCCTGTTAAATTATTCCTTGAAAAATCAATGACACGAAGAGGGGTGTTGTGTCCTATGGAATCTGGGATGGTCCCTGTTATTTGATTGTCTAAAAGACTTAAGTATTGCAGATTGAAAGAAATATTCCAAAACCACTTAGGTATGGAACCTGAGATGCTAGCATTTGACAAATCCAGCCAGGAGACCTCCTTTTGAGACCTAAGCCAAGTCGGGAATGAAGGGCCTAAATTGCATGAATGCATATTAAGACCAATGATTTGGAATGGTGGGACCCAGGTGGAACTAACATTCAAAAAGAGATCTGAATTTCTACTTATCGACAAAGTCTTCAGCTTACTCAACTTTGAAAAATGTTCTTCAAAAAGAATTCCTGTCAAGGTATTGGAACTCAAACGTAAATATTCTAAGTTGCAAATATTTCCGATGGAGGTTGGAATTGTACCTGCAATCATCATCAAGAGTATTAAAATAATTTCATTTATTTATTTATTTATTTTATGAAAAATAAGAAATTTAAGGAGAAATGAATTTTCAAAAAAGGTATAATAAATCAAATGAGTGAAGAAAAGATAATTTAAAATATTTTTTAAAAACAAGTGTTTTCATGGAATCAATATATACACGATTACCAGAAGAAAATTTTAATGAATTTGGTAGCTGACCTCGTAATTGATTGTCAGAAAGAAGTAAGTACTGCAGATTGAAAGAAATATTCCAAAACCACTTGGGTATGGAACCTGAGATGCTAGCATTTGACAAATCCAGCCAGGAGACCTTCTTTTGAGACCTAAGCCAAGTCGGGAATGAAGGGCCTAAATTGCATGAATTCATTCCCAGATAAGTGATTTGGAATGGGGGGACCCATGAAGAACTAACATTCAAAACGAGACCTGAATTTCCATCCATCCACAAAGTCTTCAACTTACTTAACTTTGAAAAATGTTCTTCAGAAAGGATTCCTGTCAAGGTATTGAAACCCAAATCCAAATATTCTAAGTTGCAAAAATTTCTGATGGAGGTTGGAATTATACCTACAATCATCATCAAGAGTATTAAAATAATTTCATTTATTTATTTATTTATTTTATGAAAAATAAGAAATTTCAAGAAAAAAGAATTTTCAGAAAAGGTATAATAAATCAAATGAGTGGAGAAAAGATAATTTAAAATATTTTTTAAAAACAAGTGTTTTCGTGGAATCAATATATACACGATTACCAGAAGAAAATTTTAATGAATTTGGTAGCTGACCTTGTAACTGATTGACAGAAAGACTTAACCCCTCCAGATTCAAAGAAATATTCCAAAACCACTTGGGTATGGAACTTGAGATGCTAGCATTTGACAAATATAGCTCGACGACCTTCTTTTGAGACCTAAGCCAAGTCGGGAATGAAGGGCCTAAATTGCATGAACCCATATCAAGATCAGTGATTTGGAATGGTGGGACCAGGTGGAACTAACATTCAAGACGAGACCTGAATTTTTGCCTATCCACAATGACTTCAGCTTACTTAACTTTGAAAAATGTTCTTCAGAAAGAATTCCAGTCAAGCGATTATCATAAACAACCAAGACAACCAATTTAGAAAGTTGTCCAAAACTAACTGGGAGACTCCCATTCAGTTCATTTCATCCAAGCCACATCTCATTCAGATTTTTGAATGTCCCAAAAGAAGCAGGGATAGGGCCTTGAAACTTGTTGCCGGATAGACAGAGAAATGTAAGTTTTTCCAACTGACTCAACCGTTCTGGCAATCGGCCCACTAATTGATTCCAGGACAAGCGCAAATACCTCAGTTCTAGTAAAGGACCTTCAGAGCTGCAGTTTTTGATCTCTTTGAGAAATTCAGCAAAACTTCCGGTCAAGGTATTGTGACCCAAATCCAAATGTTTTAAGTTGCAAAAATTTCCGATGGAGGTTGGAATTGTACCTGCAATCATCATCAAGAGTATTAAAATAATTTCATTTATTTATTTATTTATTTTTATGAAAAATAAGAAATTTCAGGAGAAATGAATTTTCAGAAAAGGTATAATAAATCAAATGAGTGGAGAAAAGATAATTTAAAATATTTTTAGAAACAAAGTGTTTACATGGAATAAATTAAGAATATTGTTTTTAGAAATTAAAGTTTCCAAACAAAATTTTGTTTCAAAATATAATATAATATTTGTAAAAATTATTATAAAAAAAACTCAAAATTTGATTTTGAAAACTTATTTTAAAAATGTTTACAAGAAACAAAATACAATATAATATTTGTAAAACTATTATAAAAAACTCAAAAAATGATTTTAGAAAACAAATTTAAAAATTGTTTACAACCAAAACCTAGATTTTGTTGTGTAATCTTTCAAATACATCAAAAGCCCTAAAAATTCCCCTTTGTTGGTCAATTGTGCAATGAATTTATGACAAATCATGCATCATCAAGAGTTAAAAAAATTTAATTTAAAATAATTTTCAAAAAAAAAAAAAAAAAAAACGAAGGAGAAAGTTTATGAGAAAATAATTTAATGAGTGGTGAGAAGATAATTGAAGTTGCTTTGATGGTTTAATGATAAAAGTAAGAGATTATTGGAAAGTCAAAATAATTTAATACGAAATATTTTTAAAAAACAAGTGTTAAACTGTAGAACCACTACATTATTTTGATGTATCAAAATCAATAAGCAATAATAATTTTTCTAAGCCAAAAAGTACCAAAAAATTTATTGTTTGTCAAATTCAGAAATTCTATCTTCTTCCAGCTTCCGCTTAACAGTTGAGAGCAACTACCTGTGAGATTTTCGTTCTCAGATAGATTCAAGTGCTGCAAGTTAGGTAGTTCCCCAAGGCCAGGTGAAATATGCCCATATAACTGATTAGAGCTTACATCAATGTATACAAGGCTGCTAAGGTTTAGAAGTCATATTGGGAACTTTGACCGGAAAGAGTTGCCACTGATGCTTATGACAGACAGTGAAGTAAAATTGATAGAGTTTAGAGATGAAATTGAACCGGAGAGCCCGCAATCTTGTAGGTGTAACTCTGTTAAAAATGAAAGCTTGTTTAATACCTCCATCCATTGAGATCCCACCATTGAAAGGTTGACATAGTTCATCTTGAGATGCTTTAAGGAAACAAGACTAATCATCCATTCAAGGTCCTTAACAAATAATTGATCAGATTTATTTGAAGAAAGATCAAGAAATTGCAAATTAGAAAGGTTTCCCAAGGTTGGAGGAATTGCACCTCTAAATCCACAATTTGATAAGTTTAGATATTGTAAAGTTTTGAAAAATCCAAAGAATTTAGGAATTGGGATATGCTCAAATGAGTTGCCACTCAAATATAAATATCTCAAAGATTTGAGTTCTATCAAAGAAGGTCGGATTTCCCCGTTTAAGTTCATTGAGCTCCAATTCTCATATGCTTCTTCAGGAGAATATGGGTTATGAAGATTGATTGAAATAACAACTCTTGTGTTATTTTCACAACCAATTCCCTCCCATTGACAACAATTGCCTCCTATCCATGATGAAAGCCGGTTGTTAGAAGAATCTTTGAGACCATTTTTGAAGTCAAGAAGGGCTTCTCGATCAGCTCTTAAGCAATTTTCCTCAAGGGTTTCACCCTTACAAGCAAGATCTCTTGTTATTAAACATAGAATGACCAGAAGGAAACCAAGAATTGAAATTTTCTCCATCTAAGAACACCTATAAAAACAAGTAATTAATATTAAGTTCCGATAGAAGAATCAAAATAGTGATGAAATTTGATAAGTAATCAGAACATCAAGTTATTGGATATTATATAACACATTTATTTTAATCAATCATAAGTTTAATAAGATTAAAACATGTCAAATGGATGACATACTTGAACACATCCATATCAAACATGGTTTGATGATTGTTGCTTATCAAAACAATAGAAATCACCCACAAGAGAAGCTTAGAAGCATTAGGCAGAGGAAAACACTAGAGACAACTTGGCATTATTGGTAAAGTAAAACAAGACTAGTCATCCATTCAAGATCATTAACATATAAATCATAGGATTAAAAATTAACAAATAAATCAAAAGATTCATGGCTAGAAAGATCAAGAAATTTCAAATTAGAGAGGTTTCCCATGCTAGGAGGAATTGCACCACTAAACCCACAATTTGATAGGTTTAGATATTCTAAATTCTTTAACTATCCAAAGAATTCAGGAATTGGAATATGTTCAAATTAGTTCCCACTCAAATCTAAATATCTCAAGGATTTGAGTTCTATCAATGAAAGCCTAATCTCTCCACTCAAGTTCATAGAGGTCTCATTCTCATATGCTTCATCAGGAGGATGTGGGTTATGAAGATCAACTGAAATAACAACTCCTATTTTATTTTCACAATCAATTCCCTCCCATTGACAACAATCGAGCCCTCTCCATGATGAAAGTTGGTTGTTAAAACCTTTGAGACCGTTTTTGAAGTGAGTAAGAGCATCTCTATCATTTTTAAGCAGTTTCCCAAAATGGTCTCACCTTTACAAGTAAGTTCTTTTTTTATTAAACATAGAACGATTACAAGGAAACCGAGAATTGAAATTTTCTCCATCTAGGAACACCTATAGAAATAAGTAAAATTAAGTTCCAACACAACAAGAAAAATAGTGACAAAATTCAATTAGTAATGGAAACAAGACATTAGACAATTAATAACATATTTAATTTAACTAGTCATTTGTTTAATAAGATTAAAAATTCCCAAGTAAACAACATACTTGAATACATGTCAAAGAAAATATAATTGAAATCATCCCAACAAATATCAAATATGCTTTGATGATTGCTATTGATCAAAACATTCCAACTATAGAAATCACCTACAAAAAAAAAAAAAAACTTGAAGCATTAGATAGAGAGAAACATTGTAAATAACTTGGCATTATTAGTGGAGTAGGACCTTACCGATTTTTTTTCCTGGTGTAGTCATTCCTTTGGATGCAGAGACATATATAGAAGATAATTCAACTAGAAACCATGTGGATGATAGTGATAGACTCATTTCCTTTCTTTTTAGCAATATTTTTAAAAATGGACTAGACTAACCAATTGAACCGATTCAATTGCTGACCAATTCACTTTCCAATTCAAATGACCTTTTCCAACCATTTTGGGCTTAAAAGGGTGGGAAACCAATTACTACAACTTGATTATGATTAAATTATGTATATGAAGTAAAAAGGCCGAATTTGTAACTATTTTTCTAAAAAGTTTTTTCCAAGAAAAAAGATTTAGGTGATGTTTGTTTTTTTAACTTAATATAAAATGCAATTTAATTTCAAACTTCAACTATTTGTTTTAATTTTTGTTCGAACTTTTAACTTATTTATCAATATTTTTAATTAAACAGAAAAAACTAAAATAAGTAATTTTTTACTTAATTTAAAAAGTTAACTGAATCATACTTCTAACCCCTCCGACCTAACTCACATTGTGAAAAAATAATTAAATTAATCCTTAATACTTTTAAGTTGTATTTAAAATTAAGCAAAATTAAGTTCTATTTATATTTAACTAAAAAAATGCCATCTTAATCTATTAGCTCTTAATTTTTTTAAAATAAAAAAATAAAAAAGACTTAATCCATCATGTTGACCCAAACTTTAACTTTGCATGATGTCAATAATAATAATAATAATAATAATATGCACATGTAGATGATAAAGTCATTAGCTCTATGAATTGGGTCATGGAAAAACCTTCCTCAAAATATCACAATCTTCATGTTGTCCTATCAATATGTATACAAGTAAAACCAATAAGTTTATAAGTAATGTTTCACAATTTTATAAAAAATTAAGGGAAAAAAACAAAATAATCAATAACGCATCAAAAAACAATTTTAGTGTACCACCCCAAAATAAATAAAATCTCTTAAAAATTTGAAAATTTCTATCATAAGGTTATTATTTCGGATAGAATGACCATGCCCATCAAAGCTAGGTTTGCACTAATCCAGTCCAATCAATCAAATCAACTATTTAAAGTAATCCAAAAATTGTGAGCACTTTTTAAAGGCATTTTCGTCTTGCCATGTCAACGGAAATTTAAGGACGTTACTTTCCTCATTCATTTATTCAACGTTTATGGCCGTGTCTACCAAGGTGGCCATTTTTTCTTCAATCATTTTCAATATATTTTCTTTCATATCTTGCTGCCTTATCAAGAAAATTTTGCATTAGCTTGACTTTGACTCAATGTTTGGGTCATCTAGATTAATGACTTGTCAATTGCATTTCAAATTTTATCGGACTTTGATGAATAGAAAATAATAGATATTTTATATATTTGAATTTTTGTTGAAAATAAAGTTTTTTTGGTAAAAAGAATTTTACACTAGCAATTCATTTCCTCACATGGAAGTGCAAGAAAAAATTTTAAAATTACCTAAACCTTTTGGTGCTTTTACAAAGTATATGAAGTGGTGCTTCAATGAAGCAATTGCTTTGGATTAGTTAATTTCCAACCAACTGAATTATACATTTGGATATAAGGTAATTTGGGTAAGTAACATTAATTAATAGCTTCATAATTTCTTTATTTAAATTTTATAAAATTAAATATATATATAACTTATTATAAACAAGTTGGTAGCATATAGTCATTCAAGTCTTCATTTTTCCTTTTCCATTTGCTATAAAGTTGATATTTTTTCCTAAAGAATAAAATATTTGAGAAGAAAATAAAAAAGTTACAAATTAAACCCACAATGAAAAAAAGTAAAAATAAAATAAACAATAAGAAAACAAAAACATAAAACACAATTTATGTAGTTTGCCCTAAAGCCTACATTCACAAATGAAGATAAAAAAGAACTTCTACTATTGTTTAAAAAGATTATAATCCTATAACTCTTAAATCCTAAAGTCTAAATTAATTATACCAAGAAAAATGATTATTTCTTATTCGCTAGAATGTCTTCGCATATTTTCTTGATTGGAATATATTTAATAGAAGGAACTAATTATCTAATTATTAGAGTTACATAATATTTGTGGAGATATTACTACTAGTTTTCCTTATTCTATAAAAGGAATCTAATACAATCACATGATATGAATTTATGAAATATTTTATATAAAGTGGTGAGGACTATATATGGTAGATAGAGATATGAGGAAGAGTGAGAGACACTTGGTGGAGTTAGAGGGCTTATTAGGGTGTAGATGTTAGAAAGAGTAGAAGATATTTGGCAGAGCAAAATGACTCATGGCTCAAGGTGGCGATATAAAACGTAGGGAAACTTGAGATGTTTTGACACTCAATAGTTGTATCTATTTCTATTCTTTGTACTATTTTATATGACATAGTAGAATGTTATCTCTCATCTATTAAGGTAGGCATGGTTGGTCGAACCTTTGTATGTGGTTTGCTTTATTTTTATATTTTTTCTTTAACACATCTACATTGAAGTTGTTGTTGGCCCAATAAGTGGTATCAAAGCTTCCAATGACATAACAAGTATTTGTTGGGAAAATTGAAACACTTAAATACAATAAGAAAAAAAAAAGTGAAATAAAAAAAAAAGACAAAATATTTACCTAGTTCAAGATAATCACCTACATCCATGGGAAAAAAAGATCAAATTTATTAATAAACTTTACACATTTCAAACTCTCGGCCTTTCTTTACCCAAAACTCATACACCTTTTGACTATCTCTATTCACTCCTTCCTCACTTTTTCCTTCTATCTTAAAATAATATATAAAACCATATATCTATAAAGTCCTAATCTTGATCAAACTTAAAAGGGTAATTTACCCAAATACAAACTCTATAAATATTAAATTTCCTCAAAATAAATATAACTAAATAAATTGAGTCTATATATATAAAAGACTTTTTTTCTTCTAAATCCAAAAGACAAAGTCCCCCAACAAGGACTAGATATCATTTTATTGAATTTTCATGGACCAAGCATAACTTGCTTTTAGAGGAAGGTAGAAAATTTATGACAATGAAGAATTTTTCATATTTCCTTTCATTGAATTTCACATCCATAACAAATGAAGATTGTGGCCACTTTTTAAAGACATTTTTGTCATGTCATGTCAAGGGAAATTTAAGGATATTATTTTCTTCATTCATTTATTTAAGATTTATGTCGTGTCTACCAACGTAGCCATTTTTTCTTCAATTTTCTGTCATGTCCTACTACCTTATCAAGAAAATTTTGCATTAGCTTAACTTTGACTTTATGTTTGGGTCATCTAGATTGGGGCCTTGTAATTGCCTGTGACTCAAAAAATACAAAAACAAAGACTTAGAAACTAAAATTTTAGTTCAAGTCAACAAATTTTAACAAACCACTCCATAATATATGAAATTTCTTAAAAATTGTATTTTTGTAATAATAGTTCTAAGCTTTTTTTCCCATTTATTTTGAGAAACATTTGAAAGTGTCAATTGCATTTTAAATTTTGCAAGACTTTGATGAGTATTTGTAAATAATAGATATTTTATATCTTTTAATTTTTATTGAAAATAAATTTATTTTGGTAAAAAGAATTTTACACTAGCAATTCATTTCCTCACACGGATGTGCTAGAAAAATATTTAAAAATTATCTAATCCATATGGTGCTTTTACAAAGTATATATGATTTGGTTGTGCTTCAATGAATCAATTGATTTGGATTAATTAATTTCCAACCAACTGAATTATACATTTAGATATGATGTAATTTGGGTAACTAACATTAAATAACTTTTATGAAGTATATATATATAAAACTTATTATAAACAAGTTGGAAGCATATGCTCATTCAAGCCTTCATTTTTCCTTTTCGATTTGCTATAAAGTTGATTTTCTTTCCTAAAGAATGAAATATTTTAGAAAATTTTTAAAAGAAATAAAAGAAGTTATAAATTAAAACCACAATAAAAAATAATAAGAAAAATAAAATAATAAAAAAAAACAAAAAAAGACGTAAAACATGTAAAACACGAGTTATGTAGTTTGCCCTAAAGCCTACATTCACAAACTTAACAAAGATAAAAATGAACTTTTACTATTATTTAAAAAGATTATAATCCTATATAACTCTTAAATCCTAAAGTCTAAATTAATTATACCTAGAAAAATGATTCTTTCTTAGTTGCTAAAATGTCTCTCATATTTTCTTGATTATATTGGAATATTTAATATAAGGAATTAATTATCTAATTATTAGAGACACCTAAGATATTTTCTTTATAATTTGCATGAAAAAACCTTATAATATTATCCTATAAATGTAAAAATCCACAATAATGAATCATATTACAAGCCTCACTACATCCCTAACAACAATTTTTGAAATTATTTTAAAATATATACAAAATCAAACTTTCAATAGCATCAAACATGTTGAGGCCTTGCATCCCTGTGATCCACGTTGTTGCCAAATGGGCGCACGATCTCAACCACTATTGAGTTCTTGTTCAGTTGTGCCTGCAAAATATGCCCGGACAGGGCGTCCGGACACACCCTCCGATGGTTTTGTCAGTCATGGTTATGGAGAAGAAGAGAAGTTTGGCACAGTTGGCCTTTTACTAGGTCTAGCAAGCTTACCTTCTTTCTTGTGTGAAGGTTATATATATAGTGACAGGGGTTCTCTCTCCTCCTTTAATGATGGAAGACTTTTTGGTTTATCATGATGCCCCTAAGTGGTGGCAAGGACATCCTTGCCCTACAGGCGGCTGTCAGAGATCATGGGATGTGACCAGCCATCATTCCTGTCTTTTCACTCTGCAAGCGTCGGAATATGGACTGTGAGGGGATGTCAGAATGACATATCGAGGCATGCTTTCCTTGGTCAACAATCCGAACAAATATATCCGGATAGAATATGGCGGTGGCCCGGATGTGGCGCTTGTAAGTGTCGTGTGCCTTTCTCTGAGAGAGTCCGGATAGGAGAAGCGCGCCACGTGTACTCTTGAGGGAGATCCGGATGTAGTTCATTCGGATAGAAATACATGCCACGTGTTATCAAGGGGAGGGGTCCCTACAATGCCCCCCTTTTAACTTGCCTATTTTGTCCGGGCAAAAATGGGTAAGTTAAAAATGACTACTCGTTTTTGTAAACTGAGGCTTCCTCGTTCGCTCATTGGGCCACGTGGTGCGCGAGGGTGAAGAGACAAAAGAGCATTTATGATGAGCTGCCGTCTCGGGGAATTCCAAGGCGGCGTGTCGTTTCGGTGATAGTGTAGCTGAGCGGTTAGAATTCCAAGAGATTGTCTCTCATTTAAATAGTGGATTGAAGCTTTCCTTTTTGTATTTTGTCTTCTGCATTTTCGACTGCTAGTGCTTTCTCCTCAGCTATTTGCGTATCTCCGTTCGTGAGTGAGTTTCTAAAGTCTCCGCTATCAAGGTTCGTGCCGTGACGGTGATTGTGCCGCGGAGGTCATCCTCTTTTTGCCATTCTACCTTCGGTACGTTCTCATTTGTTGTTTTCTATCATTTGCATTGGCTTTGCGGTTGCTTGTGGTTTTGCTTGGGGAAGTTGCTCGTGACTGGGGGTTAATACCAGTTTCTAGGGCTTTTTCGGGGAGTACTTCACTGTGGGTTGGATTACGGTTCTCTGACTGTTGGTGCTTTTTCATGCAGGTTCTGCTTCAATGTTTTCCTAAAAATGTCTGCAAATGAGGAAGTTACCTCACCGGGCCCGGCCGGAGATGCTCAGGTGGAGAAATCTATTGAAAAACTGGACACGAAGGAGTTTCGCGAACGCTTCTGCATTCCCAATGGAGTGCTCATTGAGCTTATGGATGGAGAGGCTGTGTCGACCGATAAGGCTGACGACGGGTCTATTTTCTTCACCAAGGAACAATTTAACGCTGGGCTTCGGTTCCCCCTTCCGTCTATGTTCAACGAGTTTCTCCATTTTACTCAAATCCCACCTGCTTACATTCATCCGAACATGGTCCAGGTGCTGATGGGGTGCAACATCCTGAGCATGTTGTTCGATCTGGACCTGACGCTGTTGGAGGTCCTCTTTATCTACACCATTAAGAAGGCGAAGAATGACATTTTCAGCTTCGTCGCTAGCCTGCCATCCCTGCAGCTGGTGACTAGCCTTCCGGATTCGAATAAAGGGGCTGCCCAAGGAAGCGTGTTGGTCAAGGGCGTCTGGGCGGGCTTGACGGCGCATCCGGACATGCCATTTACTCCCAACTACTCGTTGGAGATCCCAAGTATGCATAAGTTACTCCCTGTCTGCTTTTGTTACGAATTAGATCAGCATTATCAAGCGGCTGATATGCTTTGCTTTCTGGGTGCAGGCAAGGATCAAAGGGGGAAGCTTGTAGATTGGGTGGAGAAGGCCTCGTTCGACCAATTGAAGAGGCTTTTTGAGATTTCAGTGGCTGAGAGGAGTTGTGACAAACTTCTCTCCGCGCAGAATCTCAGCGCGGTCATCCGGGAGCCCCAGTCGTTTGTCCTGAACATACTACCGAGGCGGCTGCCTAAAAAAGCGGTATCCGGAGAACACTTTGTTCTCAAGGATCTTCCACTTTATAAGGAGGCGCAAAAGGCGGACGCTTAGGCACGCAAAGCCCGTTTGAAGGAACGGGAGGAAAAAAGAAAAGAGGGAAAGCTGCGCAAGGCTCCCGGAAAGAAACGCGCCGCATCCACTCCTGCTGCTGGTGCCCCAGCGAAGAAGAAGACGAAGCCCCTTAACAAGGGGAAGGAAATAAAGCTTCCAACTCCTGAAAAGGAAGCGGTAACACCACCTGTGACTTATGAAAAGGAGGTGATAATAAGAACGCCGGATCCTCTCCCCTTGCCATCTGTTTCAAGCGGCTCCGGGCGCCTCGCATGTCTGCAGGGATCCGGACCTTCAGTGCCAGCGGCTAGACGGCTGCTCCTTTTAGCTGAGGAAGCGGACTCCGTGAACCAGCCTGGCACTCCCCAGCCGGAGGTGGATGCAGCCGGGGCCTTCTTGGCTGAGATGCTGCCTCTAATGGAAGAGATGGCTGTTGAAGGTCCGGGTGTGCCCCCTTGTGAGCAAAGTTCCCTTGCCATTGTACCAGTGAAGAGGCCTGCTACAAGGAGGTCTCGTCGGGCTCGGGACTTGAAGGCTGGCCTCTTTGGGCGGATTCAGGATTGCCTTCTGGAGACCATTGAAGTTAGCTGCTCATCCGTCCGGGAAGATCACCCGGAGGGTAGCGAGACGGAGATGGTAGAAGGGATCCCATCCGCTCCGGTTGTGGTCCTGGATGAGGATTCACCCGAAGAGGTCCAGGCGGCCGTGCACGACGAGGCCCCGAATTCGGGGGAGGAGTCATTCCCGTCCGCCTCATCAGGGGGGAGTCCTGTTGATGATGCAGCTTGCGTCTCCGCTAGCGTTTCTGGCTACGCGGAGTTGGAAGAAATGCTGAAACGGATTCCATCCGGCTCAGATGTAGCTGTGCCTTCAGCGAAGATGTTTGAATCGACGGAGACGGTATAAACTTTCTTCCTTTGTCTTTTCTTGCCATGCTAGTGTGTTTTTCACATGACTGGTGTTTGAACTTGCTAATGTTTTGTTGCAGCTGGTGAACGGGATCCGTGGCATGGTTCAACAACATGATCTCTTTATGGACCTGCTGCGGGTTTCTGATCACATGAAGGCCTTCGTCTTGCAGCGCATCAATAGCGAAGAGCAATTGCGTTTGAGACTGGAGCAGGCCGAAGCCAGCCTATCCGCCGCCCGGAGAGCTTTTGAGGAAAATGCTGAGGCACTGGAGAAGTGTCATGAGGACAACGAGGCTCTCCGGATGGATCTTGCTGAGGCGAGGAGCTGGGAGGAATCCACAGACGTCCGCTTGCATGAGGTGGAGGGTGAGATGGACCAACTGAGGGGGGAGGTGAGGCATCTCCGGACCGAGGTGTCAATTGAAAAGAAACAAAGAGAGGATCTACAGTTGCGCTTGTCAGCTCAAAAGGAAGAGTTGGAGACTGAGTTTGCTGCGCAAAGGGAGGAACTTGAAGCGGACTACCAAAAGCAGGTAGATGAAATGTTCTTTTTCGGCTATCGTTGCTGCATGAAGAAACATGGTATCAAACGGGACGTCCCTTCGATTCCCCCGGGCGAGGAGGATAAGCTGCGCGGCAAACTTAGCCAATGAGGGCTTTTTCTTTTTGTAAATTTTACTGTAATTCCTCTTTGTACTGTGTGGTCCGGAGAGCTTTTGTATGTAATTTCACAAGTATCAATAAAACATACATGTTTTTGACATTGTGTTTCTATTTTTCTTTCATTGATAATACTGCCTTAGATTAGATATATTCCATGGTCGGAGCAACGGGGTTCCGTCTGGCTTTTGTAGATGATAGGCTCCACTTTCGCTTGCCTTAGATACTATATAGGGGCCTTCCCAGTTGGCTTGGAATTTGCCTGCTCCTGCTTCAGCAGTATTTTCAAAAACTTTTCTAAGTACCAGCGTGCCATTTTTAAAGCTTCTGGGCCTTACTTTGCGATTATAGTGGGCAGCTGCTCTTTGTTGATAGTCAGCCATCCGAATGGATGCGGTCTCTCTTGTTTCGTCCTCCCAGTCCAAGTTTCGTCCTATCTCCGCATTTGAGTCATCCTGCTGTTCCGCTTCGGTCCGGATAGTAGGTAGCCCTATTTCAGTGGGAATGACAGCGTCCATTCCGTATGCGAGGGCGAAGGAAGTGTTGCCTGTTAGACGTCCGGGTGTGGTTCGATAAGCCCATAGGGCGTCGGGTAGCTCCTCCACCCACTTTCCTTTGGCTTGCTCAAGCCTCTTTTTTAAGGCGGCCATCAGGGTCTTGTTTGTGGCCTCCGCTTGCCCGTTACTTTGAGGATAACGCGGCGTGGAGTATGAATTCCGGATGTTTAGTTCCGAGCAGAAATTCTGGAAAACTTTGCTATCAAACTGTGGACCATTGTCAGCTATTATGGTTTGGGGAATTCCAAAGCGGCAGATGATGTTCTTCCATACGAATTTGGTGACATCTTTGTCTTTGATACTAGCGTATGCTTCAGCTTCCACCCATTTGGTGAAGTAATCCGTGGCGACGAGAAGGAATTTTTTCTGGCAGCTGCGGCTGGTAGGGGTCCTACTATGTCCATGCCCCACTGCACGAAAGGCCAGGGGCCTGAAATGGGTTTCAATGTTTCCGACGGTACATGTGGAATGGGAGCATGCCTTTGACACTTGTCGCATCTTTTGACATAAGCTGCCGCATCCTTTTTCATCGTGGGCCAATAATACCCTTGCGAATGGGCCCTATGCACCAGGGATCGACCGCCGGTATGATTTCCACATATCCCCTCATGCAACTCAGCCAACACATATAGAACCTCTGAGTTATTTAGGCATCTAAGGTAGGGGCCCGTAAAGGATCGCTTGTACAGGTGCCCCCCAATCAGGGTGAAGCGGGCGGCTTGCACCCGGACCTTGTGCGCCTGCTTGGGTTCTTTGGGAAGAACGCCTGTTCGGAGATATTCTATGATGACTTCCATCTAGCTTTTATCGTCTGGTTGTTTTGCCTCGATGGTATTACAAATGGAGGCTTCTGCAACTGAGGGGTTGGGTTGTAGATACACAGGCAATAATATGGCTTCTTTGATGGGGAGGGAAGTAGCTATGCCTGCCAGAGCGTCTGCGCGACCATTTTCAGTCCGCCTAATTTTTTCGATCGTCCACTCGGTGAAGCGCTGTAAGGTGTCTCTTACTTTGGCTAAGTATCGTGCCATCCGCTCATCCTTAGCTTCGTATTCGTTTTGGACGTGCCTTACCACAAGTTGGGAATCACTATAGACTCGGAGCCTAGAGACGGATAGAGCTAGGGCGAGGTCCAATCCGGATAGGATGGCCTTATACTCTGCTTCATTGTTGAAGGCTGGGAATCCCAGTCGGATGGCTTGCTCCAGATGTTCTCCTGTTGGTGATTGCAGCAGGAGCCCTACTCCGGATCCGGATGATCGGGAGGCTCCATCAACCTGCAAAGTCCACCATTCCTTTTCACTTGGATCTTCTTGATGGACAGGCTTTCGGGAATATTCGAGCACGAAGTCAGCCATCACTTGGCCTTTCATGGATAGCCTGGGTTGGAACTCGATTCCAAATTCGCTCAACTCTATGGCCCATTGAAGCATTCTTCCGGTTAGGTCCGGCTTGTGCAGTATGCTGCGAAGGGGTTGGTCGGTTAGCACGACCACCGGGTGGGCTTGGAAGTAAGGGCGAAGCTTCTGGGCGGCGTTTCGAAGTGACAAGGCCGTTAGCTCCACCTTTGAATACCTTGTCTCTACGTCCGCCAACGCTCTGCTAACATAGTAAATAGGTTTCTGTTCCTTGGGTGAGGGGCAGCGGAATAGAACAGCACTGACTGCCCACTCTGATACAGCCAAATACATATATAATTTTTCTCCAGAGAGGGGGCTGCTTAGAATGGGTGGTTGCATGAGGCAGTTTTTAATTTTTTCGAAGGCATTTTGGCAGCTGTCCGTCCATTCATTCGCTCCAGCTTTTCGTATTGCCAAAAAGAAGGGTTGTAGTTCGTCAGTGAAGCGGGCTATAAAGCGTCCTAGCGCGACGAGTTTGCCTGTGAGGCGCTGTAATTCCTTTTTATTTCTGGGGGGTGGTGTCTCTATGACTGCTTTTACTTGATCCGGGCTAGCCTCTATCCCCCTTTGGCTGACCATGAAGCCCAGGAATCTGCCAGCACTTATGCCGAAGGCGCATTTGGAAGGGTTCAGCTTCATGCCATACTTCCTTAAGAGGTGGAAGACTTCCTGTAAGTGGAGGGTGTGCTCCTCTCGTGTTTTGCTTTTGACAATGATGTCATCAATATATACCTCTACTGAGCGGCCAATCAGAGGTTTGAAGATCTTTGTCATCAGTCTTTGATAAGTGGCGCCTGCGTTCTTGAGGTCAAATGGCATGACTTTGTAACAATAAAGTCTGTGTGGCGTTATGAAGGCTGTCTTTTCTTCGTCGGCTGGAACCATGGGAATTTGGTGATATCCGGAGAAGGCGTCTAAGAAGGAGAGCATCCCTTGTCCAGCGGTGGAGTCCACAATTTGATCTATGCGTGGCAAGGGGAAACTGTCTTTTGGGCATGCCTTATTGAGGTTGGTGTAGTCGACGCACACCCGCCATTTGCCTTCCTTTTTGGGTACCACTACTACATTCGCCAACCAGTCCGGATATTCCACTTCTCTGATGAATCTGGCTTCCAGCAGCTTGTCAACCTCGTCCCGGATAATCTTTTGCCTGTCAGGGTGAAAACGTCTGACCCTCTGCCGGACGGGTCTCGCTGTTGGAAACACGTTAAGCCTATGAGAGGCGATGGAGGGGTGAATCCCTTTCATATCAGAATGCGCCCATGCGAAAACATCATGGTTTTGTCGGAGGGCGTTTTGGATATTCTGGGTTTCTTCAGGTGTAAGGAGGGAACTGATATGAGTAAGGTGAGCATTTTCTTTCGAGATTTGGATTGCTTGCAAGGGATCTGCTACCGGGGGATCTCTGTCCGCCGGACACAGTGATTGCTATTGATCGAGTGTATGAGTGGGCTCAGGGAGGGTTTTATCCTCTTGACTGGTCCCGGCTTCTCTTGCTATTTGGTAGCATTGGCGAGCGGCTAACTGGCTGCCGTACAGGTCAATTTGCCCATCTTCGGTAAGAAAGCTTACCATCTGATGATACGTGGAGGGGATGGCTTTCATATAATGCAGCCATGTGCGTCCCAAGATAACGTTAAAGGGTGATAAATCTTGTATCACTGAAAACTGAACGTTGAGAGTGACTGGGCCAGCTTGAACTGGCAGCACAATATCTCCTAAGGAAACAGTTGATGCCCCGTTGAACCCGGACAAGACTCGCCCAGGGTTTTCGAGACCAACTAGATTGTGTCCCATGTGGCTTATCACCGATGCTTGCATCAGGTCGGCTGAGCTGCCTGGGTCAATTAAGATGCGTCTTACGTCGAACTTGTCCATTCCTAAGGATAGAATGAGGGCGTCACGGTGTGGCCGCAATATCCGTGTGGGGTCTGCTGGTGGGAAAATGATTGTCCCGTCTATGGGGCGAGGGCCCCCCCCATTATCCCGGGCCGGATGGAGTTGACACTCTCGCGCACCATTGCTTCCCGCAATAATTTCTGTCTTTTTCGTTTGGAGCTGTGCTCCTCGTCCGATGGGCCTCCATTGATGTAATTTATGACGGCTTTGGGGGCGGTTGGAACCGTAGGGGTTCTAGAGTTACGATTCCGGGAAGCATCTCCTCCTTCGGCATCCGAGCGGAGGTACTGCTTTAAATGCCCCGCTTTTATGAGCCTTTCCACCAAATACTGGAGGCTCCTACATGTCTCCGTTGTATGGCCATGCTCCTTGTGGTAGGCGCATTTTTTAGTACGATCCCTTCTGGATGGATCCGTTCCAAGGGGTCTAGGCCACCTGAAATCGGTCATACCTTGGATCGTAGGAAGAAGCTTCTCATAGGATATGGAAAGGGGTGTGAGGGGTGGCATTTCCGGGCGACTTGGCCCTTCCTGTCTTCGATCGGATGGCCTTGACCTGTCCGGATGTTTGGTATTTCTCTCCGTACTATTTTTGGATACCCGTTCGGCAACCAAGACTTGCTGCTGGGTGGCTGCTCGTACGTCATCTTCGAGCATTGAGTATTTGTTGGCACGCCGGAACAAGTCATCCATCGTCGTGGGAGGCTTTTTAGCGAGTGATTCGAAAAATGGGGTGCCTGGGCAGATGCTTCGTTTGAAGATTTGTAAGACAGCATCCATGCTGCAGGCCTCCACCTGCAAGACGGCCTGACCAAACCGCTTCACGAATTCCCTCAAGGACTCATTGTCCTTCATTTTTATGTTCTGCAGAGTGCTGATGTTCTGTTTATGCTGAGTGGAGCATAGGTATTGTCCCACGAAGACTTCCGATAGGTCTCTGAAATTATCAACAGAGTTGGGAGGTAGGCAGTGAAACCACGAGAGTGCCTGTCCTTGTAGGCTGGCGGGGAACACTTTGCATAGTAATGCGTCGTTGCCTATATCGAGAGTCATGAGCTGTCGATAATGCATGATATGATCAAAGGGGTCGTTAGACCCATCATACGTGGAGAATTTGGGCACGAGAAATCCCCTTGGGGGCTCGTAATGAATGATATGAGAGCAAAAGGGCGTGGAGAGCATGTCGTCCAGCCTTTTGCTGATGGAGCCAATGGTTGGCTCGCTTGGGGGATTTCTCCCAGCTTGTCGTACCGCTTGGCGTGGGGGAACGCTCTGCACCATGGGGGCGACCAAGGGGTCACGGTGCGGAGGAACGTTCTGTGGCATAGGGGTGACCATAGGATCATGGTGCACTCCCCATGTGGTGGCTATTGGCGGGCTTGGCCTACCAAGCTCCTAGGGACCTAGTCTCGCGCGCATCGCGCTCGACAACTGGGATCTTCTGTCACGTTGTCTCTTAGACGAGAAGCGAGTAGAGTCCGAGCTTTCCTCACGGGGAGCTCAAGGCATGGGTGTGTGTGGTTCATGTGGTCCAGCGTTGTGTGTTTCAGGGATTGGTCCCGCAGTTTTGGGGTACACCGACTCTGGGTGAGGCCTTGAGTTGGCTACTTGGCCTCCTGAATGTTGGCGACGGGGAGGTCCCGTCGATGATGCCTGGATACGCAATATTGTGTTTTCCTCTCTTAATCTCGTTGTCTCTTGGAGGAGAGCTTGCAGTTGTCGCTCGCTTGCTAACTGTCTTCTTTCGATGGCTTCGCACCATTTAGAGTTATCTTCCTCTTCTCTAATAGATGAATGGGTTCTGGAAGGTGTGGCCATCTTTGCTGGTGACTGAATCAGCGAAGAGGTTTCCCACAGACGGCGCCAATGTTGAGGCCTTGCGTCCCTGTGATCCACGTTGTTGCTAGATGGGCGCACGATCTCAACCACTATTGAGTTCTTGTTCAGTTGTGCCTGCAAAAGATGCCCGGACAGGGCGTCCGGACACACCCTCCGATGGTTTTGTCAGTCATGGTTATGGAGAAGAAGAGAAGTTTGGCACAGTTGGCCTTTTACTAGGTCTAGCAAGCTTACCTTCTTTCTTGTGTGAAGGTTATATATATAGTGACAGGGGTTCTCTCTCCTCCTTTAATGATGGAAGACTTTTTGATTTATCATGATGCCCCTAAGTGGTGGCAGGGACATCCTTGCCCTACAGGCGGCTGTCAGAGATCATGGGATGTGACCAGCCATCATTCCTGTCTTTTCACTCTGCAAGCGTCGGAATGTGGACTGTGAGGGGATGTCAGAATGACGTATCGAGGCATGCTTTCCTTGGTCAACAATCCGAACAAATATATCCGGATAGAATATGGCGGTGGCCCGGATGTGGCGCCTGTAAGTGCCGTGTGCCTTTCTCTGAGAGAGTCCGAATAAGAGAAGCACGCCACGTGTACTCTTGGGGGAGATCCGAATGTAGTTCATCCGAATAGAAATACATGCCACGTGTTATCAGGGGGAGGGGTCCCTACAAAACAGACTTGTAAATATTTCTCTCTCCTACCTTCTTAAATTTTTGGTCTACGCTTGTCACCATGTCAAGTCAAAATCATGTTTAATTTTTAGCCGAACAGAAAAAGAATTGAGCCACTCTCTTCACTTAAATATCAAGTTTTAATGGAGACAGATAAATTATGGAGCCATGGAAATAGATTTCTGCATCTTGATGAGTTGTAGGTCATGAACCAAGTTGCTTGAAAAAGACGGTAGCGAACTAAAATATTTCCTCACAAGAACCCTATAATATTATATCTTGATGACTTCCAACGAGTCAATTCCACTTTCCCCACAAGAAGTCTTCAATGGGTCGAAATTCAAAATTCACCTAATGTGATGGAAATAGGAATAATTTGCATGCATTTATTTTAGTTTATTTATTTGGCATATCATAACTCAAACTGTTTTTTTTTCTTTTTATCAACTTACTGTTGCACTATTCAATTAGTTAATCTTATACAAATATATACACTAAATAATAATAATTTCATAAATAAAAAATTCACCACCCAAAAATATTAAAAAATTAATGTTTATTTCTAATTTATTTTAATTTATATTATCAAAATTGCTAAGCTTTGGACAATTTGATTAAATTACAAAGTAAAAAATTTATTGAAAAAAGCTAATTACAAAAAATATTAAAAATAAATTCCAAGGGATGCAAAGACAAATAAAAAAAAAAGAAAAAAAAAAAACAAGGACTTTTCCTAAATTGTCAAAATCCCAAACTCAAATCTCAATTTTTTGCATCAAACATTAACAAAAGTTAGTTTTTATTACTTATTGATGTAAAACTTGATTAATATATTGTAAAAATGAAAAGAAAAATAGTTGTTAAAGTAAATTTGTAAAAGTATATTGAAAATAAAACAAACTCTTTCTACACTCCTACTTCATTTAAATTCTTGAAACCCCTGGTTTCTCTATGATCTTTGCAAATATAAAGCTAATCATCTCTCCGAATCCATGGCAGACAAAGACTTAACTAAACAGTTCCACTTCCCATTTATGCTATGCAATTTTATTTGCTTGTGTTCTGAAGGGTCATATTTGGTTATTGAGTTTTTTTTTTGTTTGGTGGATAAGAAAACACAGGAAAACGAAAAAGGGAAAATGGAGTTTTAGATTGTGGGCCTAATGCTTTCTCCACTGCCCATGAATTTAAGGACCATTAAAGAATCAAATTTATGTAAACCAGGTGTAACTGTTGGTTAAAAAAGATGGCATTGCCTACTATACAATGACTTCTTGTTTCAAGTCTCACATCAAGCATTTGCTCGGGGTATGCTTTTAGATTACATTTAACGTATTTTTAGTTGTTTTTGTACAATACTTGATTTTTACATTGTTCATAAGTGTCCAATACTTCGACCAAAAATAAGTTAAGAAAAATAATTTTCACAACAGAATTTTGTTTTTAAAAATAATTATCAATTATTTTTAAGAAGGTAGAATTGTTTTCAAATACATTGTTAAATAGACCCTTATTTCTTATGAAGTATATACCATGCTACAAAGTTTTGTGGTGTAAGAAAGCATAATTGTGCTACAAAGTATATACCATTGAACTTCACAAATGGATCAACCGCCCTTGAGCCTTGAAAATAGCTAGAAAAACACGCCTTGTTTTCTTCTCTTCTCTGCCTCTTTTCTCCTTTCTTTTCACTCCGCACGATCTCTCTCCAAAATGATCTTCTGCTGTCTCTAAAGACCAGCCCTAGCTGCTATCCAAGAATTGGCTTAAGAATACCAAAGAACCAGCACAATTTGTGGGCTCAAGAGACCCTTTTCATGGGCTAGTCCAACACCAATAATAATATGGGATTAAAAAAATTAATGATTTACAAAGGTAATTAATGATTAACACAGAAACCAATTATTTTTTTACCTTTTAGGCAAAGTCATACTCAATAACCAATAATGACTTGTTCATTTTTTAGCACCCTTTCTTCTTCCATTCTTTCAACATTTTCAGCCTCCTTGCCTTGTTTCATTTAACATCCCCTCCTCTTCGTATCGATATATTGCTTCTTCTACTGCTTCTCTTTAACCATATTCTTGTACTGATTTAACTTACACTCCTCCCTCTTCAATTATCACTTCTTCTAGCACTACATTAGTTTCATTATCTATCAATCTTTCAATAATTTCAAGTGTCAGTTCCTTATAAACGCATTGGTAGTTGACTCTAATTATTTATTTTTTATTTTTAGGAGAGTCAATATTTGTATAGTTTGTGTTTGGGCAAATTATGGTTTTGAATTTGATTAGAATTAGGAAACCATTAGTTTAGGGTTTAGCCAATAGAAGTTTATAAGTATGTGGTTCTACATGAGATTTCCACAAAAGAGCAAAAAAAAAGTGAACAAAGAGTGGAGAGAGATGGTGCATTAGGTTTTCTGTAAAGAGAGGTTAAGAGAGTTTGAGTTTGTATTTAAGAAATTTATTAATAAATTTGATCTCCCTTTCTACTGGACCTAGGCGATTAAGTCAAACTACATAAGAGAGTGTTGTGATTTTCCTAACAACTGTATCAAAGCTTTCATTTTCTTAAAAAGTGATATCAAAGCTCCTATTTTCCCAGCAAGCGAACATCAAAACTTTTGTTTTCTCAACAAGTAGTATACGATAAACATCAAGAGTCTTCACCAGAATAGCAACTGATTTGTTAGATGGTTACCCTTAGTTAGATAGGTTGCAACTGATCTATTATATAGCTACCCTTAGATAGGTTGTTGAACCAATAGTTTGTTAAATCATTTTTGAAATAGCTTGATAACAAAAGTTCTTGGAGTGTTGTTCTTCTTGGTTGGCAATCTTTTATGGTATTAAAGCCGAGTTTTTCCCTTTCATCATTTCTAGATTTGCTTTCTTCCTTGTTGTTAGCCTGATTACAGTCGTTCTCTTCTCTCAAAAAACACCCACCGTCACAGGGCTACTTCAACCTAATTTTCCAATCCATGAAACACTCTGGACTTGACTTCCTCACAATCTCTTAGCTTGGTTCAACCATTGCATATGTTGAATCATCCTCTTCCTATCAAACTAAATAGGAGTAGTTACATTATCTAGTGGAGGATATGATCTTTGACAATGGGTTTGAAGAGCATATTAAAGGACTGCTCTAGAGAACCAGCACTAGTGAAACCAATCTAGACTTCCTGAGTTGGATCTACACTTCCCTTACTCCCGAAATTATGGGACAAATAATTAGATATCATACTTCTCATGCAACATGGACTGCTCTAGAGAAGATCTTCTCCACCTTATCAAAAGCATAAGCAACGTAGCTTCGGTTAGAATTTCAAACAGCTTGGAAAGGTTCCCTCTATGATGGAATACATACTCAAGTTGAAGATGCTCATTGATTACTTATACCTAGACTCAAGCTTATGGGGGATAGGCGTTTGTTAGGGCGATTTGACGATCAGGGGTGATTACCTAATTGGGTCTGTAAATCTGCTATTAGGCTCTAGATTAAAAATCCTAAGATGAGTTCGATTTTCAGAAACATGTCTAGGAGATCCACAGATTCTCAAGACACTGTAGTTAACAGTGAAAAGATTAATTATCCTAAGATCCAAAATGATTTAGATAATTGGAAGTTACCCAAGGTGCCTAATCAAGAAATTTATAAGAAATGAACCTTTAGCTTTTTCACAAATTACACCATTAAAACTTCAGAACAGTCAGTAACCCTGGAGCAAGAAGATCAGGTCATTAGATTGTTAGATAGTAAGTCCATTGATAAGCATAAGCATGACAACTACAACTTCATACACTTTGGTATGATCCAAGTAGCAGCTAAGCCTTTGACAAGATTAGGTTTAAACACCTTAATTGTCATGTGTCTAAGAGATAATAGACATCTTGATTATCGAAATTCTATTATAGGAGCAGTCCAAGCAGGATTAAATGTCGGTCTTGTTTATTTCCAGTGTTTTCCTAACTTCACTGTCAGATTAAAAGATGCCGACATCTTAGATTCGGTTGTCCTTCATGTTAAGACTCATGGTTTTAAGTTCAAGGAAGGAAACAATCCTGTTTCTATCATAATCAGATTCGCCTACAAGAATATGACTACAAGCGTTGGATCTGGAGCTTTATGCACTAGTCCTAAAGGTGAAACCACTCTTTTCCACTCAGATATGCTAAGTAAATCCAATTTCATAGTTCCTAAGCAAATTATGTGGAAGGATGTTGAGTTTCTTGAAACTTGGCATTTTTCTAATGCTGTCCCAGCTGTTGAGCAGAGATTTGAAAGGACTGAACAAATTGTTCAATATCCTGATGGAGGAGGAGATCTGATTTTCTCCAACTCTTTCCATCATTCTAGCATCCCTAGAGTTTCAAATTTTGAGCCCTCTAGAGCTTCAACTTCTTCCATCCCTGTAAGAGTCACTAGGATAGAAGAAGGATCCACTTCAGCAAATCCTAAGAACATTAAGCTAACTGGTGTTAGGAGTCAAACCAATTTGGCCAGACCCTATTATACAGTCGATCAAGAGTCTACCCAAGGTTCTCAGCAGGTTGATAATCAGGATGAGTCTCCTGATTTGTCTCCAACATACTCCCAGTTGGTTAACACTGTAAGCTTAAGTGATGAGGACTTTGAGATTAACAAAGATCTCTTAAGAAAAGACTTCTATTCTGAAGTCAACAAGGAAAGACGTGATTGGTTCTTTAGATCTGTCCCCAAAGTTATTAGAACCATTTACCAAGAAGAGTTTTACTCTTACTTAAGAGAAGAAAAGAAAAACATTAAGTATTGGATCTGGTTTGAACTCTTTAAACAAGATAATCATCCAAACTATCCTTGCAAGCGTGTCAACGTCATATCCAGCAAAACTAAGATATGGAAAATAGTGATGAAACTGTCATTGAGTCAATCCATCCTCCTGAAGCTAAAATAGAAAAGAACATTAATGGAACCATAGTTATAGCCTCACCTTTTAAGACTAAGCATGAGGATAAAGGAACTACTAGCGCAGTAAATGTAAGAAGAGTCATGGAACAACTTAATTACACTAACATATTTCTTAGGACTCTTGGTGATCAAATCAACAGGGTTGAAGAGATCATTGAAACACAAGACCACATTAAGACAACGTTTGTTAAAAAATATAATAATCCTTTATTTAAGCCCTTTGAATTCTCTAAGAAATTCCAGGAAAATCCACATGTTGACACCTGCTTTGGTTGATAGGATAACCTAAAAGGTTAAGGATAACATAATAATCCTAGAAACACCTCAGGCTTCTCATAGGAGAATCAACATAGTCAAAGGAGAAATTAGTTCAGAAGCAGAGGCTGATGAATTAATTAAGATTTTTGAGGAACCACCTAACCAGGCGGTTATGAGGATTATTGGAAATCAAGAGCCACCTAGATCTAGGAATTACTACCCTAGACCTACCTTTCCTGACATGCAGTTTGAGGAAAGAAATCAGTATACTCAATCATCCTACACTAGCAGCACCATTTATGAATGGAACATAGATGGCATGACTGAGTACAATGTACTCACTAAGCTTTAAGAAATGACCATGGTTAGCACAACCTATAAGTTAAACAATAGATTATCAGACCATGCTGTAGCTCAGACAATTGTTGCTAGGTTTACAGGACAACTTAAGGGTTGATGGGATAATTATCTCACTTTTGGTGATAGGAATGATATCCTCAAAGCCTATAAGATTAATGAGAACAATGAAATTGTTAAGGACGAAGATGGACAAGATATTGAGGACGCTGTTGCAACTCTTATCTATTCCATATCTAAACATTTCATTGGAGATCTTGCAAAAATTAAGGATAAGACTGTAGATCTCTTAACCAACCTTAAATGCCCTAAGCTTCATGATTTCAAATGGTATAAAGAAGTATTCTTAACAAAGGTCATGTTAAGATCTTACTGTAATCGGTCTTTTTGGAAAGAAAAGTTTATCTCAGGTCTACCTAAGCTTTTCTCTAAGAAAATTAGAATTAAGATAAGAGAACAGTTTAATGGACAAATCCCTTATGATAAGCTTACATATGGTGAAATCATAAGCATTGTCACAGCAGAAGGAATTAAACTGTGCAATGACTTTAAGCTTAAACAGCAAATAAAAAATGAACAAAAGATCTACAAGAATGAGTTTGGTTCATTCTGTAGCCAATTTGGGTTTAACCAAAAAGAGACTATGCCTCCGTTTAAGCAGAGAAAGAAACAAGTTAGAAAGCCTAGTAAAGAAAAGTTTTATCATAGTAAGCGAGGAACTTATGGTAATTATAGGATGAATGAAACCAAGCATAATAGGCATGTTCAAAGAAGAATGAACAAGGATGCCTAAAAGGCCCAGATTAAGCTAGAAGACCCTCCGACTAAGCCAGTTTGCTTTAAGTGTGGCAAGATTGGCCACTATAAAAAAGATTGTAGGGTTAAGTAGGAAATTAATAACTTAAATGTAGCAGAAGATTTAAAAAATATGCTTAAAAAAGTTTTATTAAACTCCACAGAGTCTGAATCAAAGACTGATTTAGATAATGAAGATGATATTAATCAACTAGATAGTAGTGATGAGAATATCTCAAGCCAAACTTCTAGTGACCAAGCAGATTGTGTTAAGGGTAGTTGTAATTGCCGACCTAAGACTATTAATGTCATAAGCCAAGAACAAGAGTTAGTTTTAGATGTCTTAAGAAAGGTTGAAGATGAAAAAACTAAGCAAGACCTTTATGATATCTTTAAAAGGTCTGTCAGTAAACAAGAGATTAAGAAGACTGTTAATCCCTATAATTTAAATGAAATATTTACAAGATTTAGCCAGCAGCCTGCCAAGGAATTGTCTATTAAGGATATTCAAGAAGAAGTAAGGCAGAATAAGAAAGAAATTAAGGTTTTAACAGAGTTTACAACTTTAGGTCTAACTGACCTCCAAGAGCAAATCAATAAGATTATCAATGCTAATCTTCTTAACCAGGAAAACATCGAAAAAATTCCTGAATCATCACAAGCTAATGATGATGTAGCAGATACATACTTAAATACTGTCAGTAGGGTTATTTTCCAGAGGTGGAAAGTCTCTCTTACTATAGTAATTAAGAGTAAGCTTGCTATTAATATTATTGCTTTAATTGATTCCGGAGCAGCTTTAAATTGCATCCAAGAAAGCCTTATGCCTGTTAAGCTTTGTAAGGAAACCACTAAAGTTCTTTTTAGAGCCAATGACAAAAGCCTTGATATCAGATATAAGTTGACAGATGCCCACATTAGTAACCAAGGTATCTGTATCAAGCAAACCTTTTTTCTAGTCAAAGACCTTAAAGAGAAGGTCCTTCTAGGTATTCCCTTTTTAAGTTCTATATACCCTATGTGGGTAGATGGTAAAGGAATAAACACTAAGCTTCTTGATAAGGAAATTCTATTCGAATTTGCTAATCCACCAGATGTTGAAGGAATCAGCACTTTTAAAGACCAGAGTATTCAAATTAAGGATAACAATATTGATCTCTTAACAAAGAGATTAATTTTGTTGGTTCTAACATTCCCAATAAAATTATTGTTTCATGCATTCCATATTTACAAAGTGATAAATTTTCTCAAAACTTTGACAATGGTTATTTTAAAATATACCAAGCTATTTTAAGAAATTTACAACTCAAGCATATTAAAGGAGAATATTTCTTAAACCCTGATTTCCTAATCCGTGAATTTTGCAGGATTCACGAGATCATGGCCCCTAAAAAGAATATCCAAGCTCCTCCTAAGACATCTAATTCCCAAACCAGCAAAGATTCTTCTCCTTCTCCTCATAAAATGCTTTGGAGCCAACAAGTCGAAGAAGAAGAAGCAAGGCTTCATTCTTCTAACCTTTTACCAAATAAAATGTTATCTTTATACTATGACCATTCTGATCCTTCCAAGCCAGTTAAAGCAACCCAGTTTCCAACTATTTCAGGGTCTCAGACCTTTAAGCGGATTGCTAAAGCTAATCCCTCACAAAAGGAATTAGCCTCAAGCTCATCTTTCTCAAATAAGCAAATTGTGGTGGCCGCCAACCCCACACCTCTTTCAGCAAAATCAAGATACTGGCAAAAAGATATCAATCAACCTCTTTTTATAATCGAAAAAGAATTTTTCTCTGAAAATCCTAGACAGATAGCATCAAAAGCTTTCCATGAAAATTTTCATTATCCCTCTGGTGACCTTTTAAAAACAAGAATTTTCTTTGAAGCTATCCTTGTGGAAACAGGCTCTGTTAAAATTAAGCATAATGCTGATAAATTCAGCAATTCTGATTTGGCTTTTTCCACCTGTCATATCTATAAGGTTCTTACAGTTAAGCAATGGGGAAACCCTAATTTGTCCAGGGAATTCTCCAAACCCTCAAAACCCAGGTTTTTCAATTACTGGGATTACCAAAGAGCCTGGTTCAATGCCTTTTTAATCCAAAACAAGGACTTCCATCATTCATGGATGTTCTATTTCCCCTCTAAGCATCAAATCTCTTCTTTTCCCTTCTGGTTTAATGATTGGTGGACTTATTTTGGTCCAACCACTAAGATTCTCCCAAAACCTGTCTTTGACAGTTTTGAGTTATTTAAAAATTCTTTCCTTGTTCCTAGAGAACTTTCAGCTTTTCCTCCTTTGTTATTCTTTTTCAGCGAATTTGGCCTTACATGGATTGTCCAGTGGGACTATATTATTATTTCAGATGAATCAGCAGCTTTTCCAGCCCTTGGCAGAACTTTCAAGACTAAGTGGTGGGATGCATTAAAGAATGATGCCTCAGTTCAAGCAGTGAATCAATATTTTCTTAAGCATCCTGCACAGACATCAGCTTCTGATGATATGTCTCAATTCCTCCTGAAAAAACAGCAACTCCAAGCTAAGCTAGCTGCAGTTAAAACACCTCAAGAGTTTCAAGATATCTTGGATAAAAGCAGTTCAAGCTTTTCCCAAGATGACTCTTATGCTGAGTCAGACGATTCCACTACTAATTATCTCCAAGATAATGAAGATGACTGTGAAAGTAATCTTCCACCCTTAAGAAAATCAATTAACTGATCAAGCTTTTTTCAAGCCCGTGAATGCTACAGTTCAAGAAGACAGCCTTTTGCAACCTTTTCAGCCGAAAGCACCGCCAAAAGCAATGATTATGCTGACTGCTACAGTGATAGTCAAAAAGTAAATAGTAGCCGTCGATTACTATTCACTATTTCAAGATTCCTTTTTTATCTATTTAAGGAGGCTTTCTCCTCTCTTGTAAGCATGAAAAAAAATTTCCCCTTCTTCTCTCACTCTCTCTACCTTCTCTCTAAGCTCTCTCCCTCTCTCTCTACCATGTAAGCCTCTCTCTCTCTTAAGCTTCCCCTTCTACCTTCTTCTCCCAACCATGTAAGCACCAAGCAAGCTTTCTTCAAAGCTTTCTTCCTATCTCCCCTTGTAAGATATTCCATCTCCTTATGTAATATTGAATCTTATATATTTATGTAATTTTCAAGTTTCAGTCTCAAGTTTGATCTTTTAATTTTCAAGCTTTATGTTTATATATATATATATATATATATATATATATATATATATATATATATATATATATATATATATATTATTGATCAATGAATGAATTATTATTTAATTAAGAAAAATATAATTTACTTGCTTCACTTATTCACATGTCCATTTAAACTTAGTTAAATGGTAAATATCTTTATCAATGAAAATGAATTATTAAACTTAGCTAGTATAATGGTTTTAACATTTTTATTAGAAGGGCATGTTCTTGTTATCTCATGCTTTCAATATTTTTATGTGATTTTGACATCATAAGGACGTCTTTAGCATGTGAGAATAGGAATGAAAATAACATGGAATAGAGGTATATCACAATATTATATAGAAAAGAGGAATCAAAATTTTAGTAAAAATGAGATTTCGTTACTGTATTAATAAATTTGTTATTCACATCCTTTTTCTGTAAAAGCAATTTAAATACGATAATAAATAGCAATTTAAATCATCTCCTATTGGATAAAACATGTATATATATATATATATAGATATAGATATAAAATAGTTTAGGAAAATATTCCTATATACGTGCAATTAATCAAATAAATTATTCCAATATAATATGCTATTATTTTTATATTGCAATTTTCATTCTTCTTTTTATTTTTTTACAATATTTTTATTTTAAAAATGGTTTAGTAAAATTTATGTCATACTTATAATTATTCTAATATAAAAATTTATCCAATTTAACAAATAAACAAAACATCATACTTTTAAAATAATATTTGACTAATGTTTTATTCCTATTAATTTTTATAATATTCATATTCCTTTTACTTTTGATTTTTTTTTCTTTTGAAGAATAAAGTAAGTTCCCCCGACTAGAAAATCCTACAAAGGCAACAAAAACATAAAGGAACAAAAAAAAAAAAAACTAAAAATACAAAATTAAATTAAATTAAAAATAGTAATATAGTTTGGCTTATGAAAAAAATTAAATAATAATTAAAAAAAAACTAAAATTCTTTGGGGCTTGAGAAAGTTTTATTAATCATGATTCTTGATATAAAAATGAAAAACCAAAAAAAAAAAAAAAAAAAAAAAGAAGTTAAAATCTCGATAAAAATGAATTTCTCAAAGAAAATATTAAATATTACCAATTATATTATATTTTATATATTCTGAAATATAAAATAAGTTTTTATTTTTTATATTTTAGTTTGAAACTTTGAGCCAAGATGACATTTGAATTTTTTTTATTATTTTATATTTTTATTGTTAACTTAGCTATTTTATTTTTACTTTTAGCCATGAGTGAAGAGAAAGGGACCAGAAGATTGGGCCAGAAAACCCTTGTATTCAAGCTTCTAACCTGGGCTTGGGTTCAAAATTAGGCCTTCATTCAGGATTCAGCCCAGAAGATTTGGGCTCACTGATGATGCAGGCGTAAGATAAATCATATTTGGATAGAAATTTGTTAGCCCCATTTGGATTAATATATAGAAAATGTCAGGAAAAATAAAAGTGAGGAAATGAATTTGAAATTTTAAATTGGATTTTTCATGAAAAATGTGAAGAAAAATAATAAAATATAACAAAAAATACCATAAAAATTTTCAATTTTCAAAGTCTTCATTCCTTTTATAAAAGAGATAAATAAATTTGGAGATTTATTTTATAGCTCTAAATGTAAAAAGGGGGATAGAGGTGTTGAAATGGTAATCAATAAAAATACACAAAACTTTTCAATAAAGTAATTTTTTCTATATTGAATAAATATTTGGAACTAAAATTAGAAAAAAAAAATATTTTCCCAATTTTAAGGGCTTATACACAAATTTGATAAATATATTTTCAAAGTTTTGATTGCTTTTAATATTTAATTTCTGTCATAATAAACAATTTTTCTGAGAAAAATTGTACAAAGCAAGAATAAAAATATAAAAAAATAACAAAATATTAGTAGTTGGATTTTATAAAAATATATATATATAAAAAAATATCATATAAAAATATATAAATAAGTTTGAAGTAGAAAATAAAAAATAATCTATTGACCTTAAATATATATTTTTTTTTTTCTTTCACTTTTTTCCCTCTATTTTTCTTCTCTATTTTATTTTCCTCGCACATTCTCTTAGATTTTTCAAACCTAAAAATCACCTAATCCATATGATGTTGTTACAAAATATCAATTAGTTATGGTGAAATAAATCAATTGCTTTAAATTAATTAATTTCTCCAATCTTTGAATCGTGCCTTGTGATATAAGATAACTTGGGTAACTAACATTTAACGATTTTACATTTTCTTTATTTAAACGAGATCTATTTTTAAAATTTTTTGATAACTCTTGTTTTAGAGATTAATTAAAATACCTTAATGTAGCATAATGTGAATAAAGAAATGAATTTACCGTAAATTAATAAAATTGTCATTAGTAATTAAAAACCTGAATATGATTAGAATAAATTTTGTTTTTATCTATTTTTTCTTTTGTTTTCAAGAAAGTTTGGATCTAAATTTTCTCATCAATTAACTAAAAAATGAAAACAACAATATAAAAGTGAAATCAATATATAAAACAAATCCTCAAATTTCAAAATCATAAGGCTAAAATTCTACTATATTCAAATACTATTTTGACCTTAAATTTCGTTTTTTTAATAAAATTTTACCTTAACAGAAATAGTGATTTTTTATTTTACCTTAATAAAAAAGTCATTTTTTTTTCTTTTTTCTTTTCAATCTTCAACTTTATCATAATACTCAAATCTATTTTTTTTTTTTTTATAGATAAAATTAAACTAAATTTATTTTTGAAAATTTTAGATCACTCTTGTTTCAAAAACTAGTTAAACTACTTTAATACTATATAACTTGAATAAAAAACTGAATTTATCATACATTAACAAAGATGTCATTAAAAAAAAAAACTAAATATGACTTATACAAATTTTATTTTTATCCATTCTTTTCTCCTATTTTTTGTTAAGGTTAGGTTAGTATTTATAGCCCAAGACACATTGGCTGACAAAACCATGACCTTTCAAAAATTGGGCTCAAGTCTGATCCATTAAATTGAAGGGCCTCCAAGACAGGTCTTGACTAGCTCACCAGCCTATTTGTGTCGGACTAAGCCCACCTTAAGTGGGATTAAGGAATTGTACCTGCAATCATCATCAAGAGTATTAAAATAACTTCATTTATTTATTTTTATTTATTTTATGAAAAATAAGAAAGTTCATGAGAAAGGTAAGAAACTTTGCCTTCTTAATGTATTATCAAATGAGTGCAGAATAGATAATTTAAAATATTTCTAAAAACAAGTGTCTGCATGGAATAAATTGAGAATATTGTTCTTAAAAATTAAAGTTTTCAAACAAAATTTTGTTTCCAAATATAATATAGTATTTGTAAAAATTATTATAAAAAACTCAAATTTTGATTTTGAAAAAATATTTTAAAAATGTTTACAAGAGACAAAATACATTATAATATTTGTAAAACAATTATACAAAACTCAAAATATGATTTTAGAAAACTATTTTAAAAATTGTTTACAACCAAAACCTAAATTTTGTAGTGTAATATTTCAAATACATCAAAAGCCCTAAAAAGTCCCCTTTGTTGGTCAATTGTGCAATGAATTTATGACAAATCATGCATCATCAAGAGTTAAAATAATTTAATTTAAAATAATTTTCATAAAAAAAAAAAAAAAAAAAAAAGAGAGTTTATGAGAAAATAATTTGATGAGTGGTGAGAAGATAATCGAACTTGCTTTGATGGTTTAATGATAAAAGTAAGAGATTATTGGAAAGTTAGAAAAATTTAATGCTAAATATTTTTTAAAAACAAGTGTTAAAAGTTAGTTGTTGGTAGACTTCAGTGTAAATGTTAGTTGTTAGTTTATTACAGTGTAAATATCATTAATCCTGTTGGTTAGATACCCATCCTACAGAGTCCAAACCACACAAACAATTTCCCTAATGATTTTGTACAGGCCCAACCTGCTGGAGCAAGCCATCAAGATGGCCTCCATTTTGATCTAAACCCAACAAAAAATGAGTTGTCCTCTGGATGTGATGAACAGAAAGGACCTTTTCATTTATTTATCCTTTTTTTTAGAGCAGGGGATTAGAACAAAATTTGTACTTGCAGGGCACACGCTTCCTAAGCAATTCCCACATAATCCACAGTGAGACTAGATTCTCTCATGTATTTGCATGGATGCTTGGTAATATAGATTTCTATTTAAGAAATGGGTAAGATTAATATGCATTCACCTTTCTCAATCTTATCTCAACCCAAATCCCAGAAGCAAAATAAGATAGAGAGTAACAGGTCCATATTGACTGGATGACATTTATATACAAGCTTAAAACATTCATCTCAGAACATCTAGGGATCACAGGGACTTCTAATTGTTTGAAATATCGCAGAACTAAAAACACCTACATGCGTGTGATGCCATGTAACCTCAGTTTCCTGACCACCCTTTTCAAGGAAACACTTGTATTTGTAAAAAACTGACAGCATTCACCCATGCAAGAAAAAACGGCCGACAGTACCAAATTCACTGACTGTTATATGAAAAAGAAATGTGGAATGTCAAGTACCTTGCCAAGGGTACTTGCATGTGACACAATTGAAAAGCGGTTACAGCTTCCCCAAGAAAATTTATAAAAATAAAAACAACACTAGTTGGTAAAAACTAACCTGTCTGGCCCATGCTTCATGTCCTGTCCTTTTCAGATAATTTTGCACCACCACCACTCCATTGAAATCTGTTGCATACAACTTGCCACCATCAACACACTGAGATCCAAATAGTGCTAATTTAAAGTCTAATTGAGAGTTTATTCTTAAATGGTTAGAAGCGTTTTCTAATGCTTGAACAATCATCCATAATAAAATTAGGTGTCGGACAAAGTTGCAGAAATGACATTTGAAAATCTAGAGAATCACTTCAACTGATTCTACAATTCACACATGGTAGGTGTTCCTACTAAATATCTTTTTTTTGTTATATAACATATTCTCAAAAACATTATCAAAAGCATTTTTGGTTTATATCCAAACACTAATTTGATTCTCTTTGGAAAACCAATTGGCTGCTAGTGAGATAATGTTAAACCTCTTTCCATAGTTTGAATAATACTAATCAACCTCAAGTTAGCACAATTCAGAAGCAAACACCAAATTCTGAGCCAATACCATCTTAGGCTTGGTTCGTAGTCAACCACAAACAACAAGCCAACATAACCTCAGCTTACTTATTGAGCTACACAAAATCCTAAAGCCAATACAATCTAAGGTTTACTTCATGAGCAGAACACCAAATCTTGAGCCAAACAATCTCAACCTTACTTCTTAGGTCATTATTTCCTCAGGAGTGGCAATCTTGGCTCTAGCACCACTTGTTAAGACTAATGCATTGGTTTTTTACATTTGAAAAACTGATTCATAGTCATTAAGGTCAAGCTAAACCTCTTTATATGGTTTGAACCACACAACATTAGCATCAACATTAGCATCAAGCTAACACAATTTTGATACCAACACCTTTGGAATCATATGAAAAAGTTTAGCTTGACCTCAATGGTAGATAATTGATCTGTGGCTAACACTGCTCGAACCATATGAAGAGGTTGAATTGACATCATTTGTAGTCACTTGATTTTCAGATAAGGTGGCTAATATCTTGATTCTAACAATAAGATGCATAATAGTGCATGGTAAACCAAAGCACAAAATGAAAATATATCATCAGTGATGTATGCATATGGGTGTGGAGATGTTAGATATCCTTGTAGAGATATTGATCTATAGATGACCAAACCACGTAAAAATCTGAAAAATAAGTTGCTGTGGCAAAGGTTACCTATTGCTGCCTTAAACCTAAAGAACCCAGGTCCAATCACCTCACTTTTACAATCATATAGAGCATCAACTACCCACAAAAAAAATAGATAAATAGAGTCGTACCCGTCAAACTGGGACAAATGTGTATAACAGTAGCTAATTGGGATAGTGTTGTTCAGTGTAGAAAACAATACCGGATCATTTTTCAACAAATTAAGAACCTTTTACATATCATGAGCATCAATTGCTCTACCAATCAATGCATGCCGATTCCTCTGGATGAGAAATATAGCTACCTAAATAAAAAGTTCAACTCAAACACATCACTTTAAACCATGCTAATAAGTAATACGTTTTGTTCTCATAGATCATAAATAACATATTCTCATACTCATTAACCTTGATAGATATCTATAGCTCTTTCAATGTCTCCAAACACTTTGAACACTTCGTAGTTGTTAGCTTTACAAATAGCCCTTTGATTAAACCCTGATCTGAACTTTCACAGCCATATCAACAGCTTCCCTCATCAACTAGAAGTTGGGTCATGCTACCGATTCTCCATCAATATACCACTTGTCTCTTTTTCTTTAGGTCTCTATCCTCCAAATGCCAGTGGCAAGTTTGTGATAAGGTAAAACACAATAAAAGCCAATGGTACATTTGGAAAATGATATGGCCATACTTTTGTAAAGGAATTGATTGCCTTTAGGCTAGTATATACAATTGCAAGCATTTGCATCTATTTCATTTGATGGGAATATTTTAGTGCTATATAAATTTTTAGGTAAGAAAAAAATGGAAGGTAAATACTACTTACCATTCCAAGTAAATTACCAACCACAATTGAACCTATTGGGTCATAAATTGGATTTCCAGTCGTATTTACAGCAACTAGTGATGCTCCTGCAATAATAAGACCAGTAACTGCAGCACCATCCTGCTTATTTAAAGTCATTTGTTAAGAGAAAGACAAGATAAAATGAATTGCTTAAAGAGCAGACAACCACTAGCTTGCCAAACTATAGTAAGCACCAAGCACCAGCAACAATAATATGCATAATCAGCATACATATATTCACACGATAAGGAAAAGTACAAAAATTTGAGAGAAAAAAGAAGAAAAATCGACTAGTCAAAAAGGAGAGTGCCTTGAACTTCTGAGAGTTTTCAAAAGCAGAAAAAGAGGCCAAACAGGTGATCTTTTGTTCAGAATCCTGATGTTAAGAAAAGTTGACAAATTACATGAGCACCACAAACTTCATGATAGCACATTTTCCTAACTTAAGCTGGAAATGGATTCTAGATAATGAATTTCTATGCATACAACAACTTTCTCAGCACTAGAATTGTCTTCAATGCTTCAAGCATCCTCAAAGGTTAACATCTTGATCTTGTACAAATCCATTGCACAAGACATCTTGATCTTGTACAAATCCATTGCACAAGAATATGATAGAGTACATGATAAATGGGTCGATCCTCAAATGATAATGAGGTATTGAATGGTGTAGCTTCTAATGGAGGTTATCACATATTAGAGGCAGGCACTGGGAACGGAAAACCAATCAATTTTGGGGAAGATTCTTTTATACAAATGTTAGGAGGATTTACCCAAATCTTTACCACCATCGATAAGTAGGTGGAGAGCGATGTTCTTTTGATATGCCACAAAGTTGACACAGAAATTTCCAAGATTTGGAGGTAGATTCATTGGAAGGATTATTCAACAGGTTATAGATAAAAAAGGTAGCTCAAATCCTTATTCCTGTCCCTAGATCAATATGTAAGATTGCTACTTCCCCAGGGAGCTACATTAGAACGTTTCAGTTTCATCAAAAGTGGCTTTCATCAGTTTAGTAACTCTTAGAAGAAACAGGTGGTGATTGGTGGATATTTTATTTACTCCAAAATGTTATGTGAGATAACTCTGAAATGTTATGTGCTTTTTTAGTCTCAATTTGAGGTGGGTAGTAGGCTATTATTTGCTCCTCAAACTGTTGGCTCTCCATGACTACTTGGTTCACATTTTATTTATGGATTCAGGCTCTATTGGGTTATGCCCAACTATATACAGGTTTTGCAAATGGGTGTGGCCATGCAACATGGAAGATAACCATTTCTGCGGTTCTACAATTGATGTGGAAGAAAAGAAGTAAAATATTATTAATAGGACCAAAAAGAAGCTAAGGATTGACCATCTTGCATTATCATTTGCGGAAGAACCCTAATTATTCATCCTGTAAAGTTCCAATGATTCTACATCCTATGGTGTCAAGTCCCTTCTTCTGCAAACTATACTTATAATAAAAAAAATTATTATTAGAAAGAAACAGTTTGTGCTCTTGAACTTGGAAATCTGAGCAAGAAAGCTATTACCTTGATCTCTAGAAAATTTTTCACGTTACATTCACCATTAGATACTTATTATAGCTTTCCCTGTACTATAAACCATTTTTAGAAATGAAAAAGAGAACTTGGAGTCTCACAGCTTGTGAGCAAGGAGCATATATTCCAAATCCAAGATCAAAGCTTCACTTGGTAAGGAATGTTGCAATCAGATTTGAATCCTAATCCTAAGAAGCATTTTTTTCCTTTTTCCTTTTCCACTGGAGAAATAAGAGTTACATATTTATTTTTTTAAAAAAAGGATGTTAGCAAACAAGAAGGAGCAACTCTAGTACACAGAACTTATAGAAGACTTAATCTTAAAGTAATGCTGTCATTATTTCCAACCATTGAAAGTGAACAAGGCACAGGCAATTACCTCTGTCATGACTGCAACAGATGTAGGATCATGACCACGCCAAACATAATCTCTCACCTTCATTCCCTCTGCAGCTGCCCCTTTCTTGACAGCATGTACGGCTACTACAAGAGAAGCACCTAAAGAAAAGCCACTGTTAAGGGGAAAGATGAAGAAAGATAAACTAAAGAAACTCTTGAAACAACCCTATATCATAAAATAATTATGCAATGAGTTGTACCTTCAATGAGGAATGAACCACCAATAACCAGAGCCGCCTACTGAATATTTGCAGGAGGCTGGAAAGGACATGCTCACAAATCAATAAACCATATACCAAAGCAACTGGTAAGAATCTGGAAGGAGAGAACCAGAGAAGTTCTAAGTTACATGTGAAGTCCACAAATTTTGTACTCCATGAACAATTGTAGCACCAGAACGAAGACAGAATATACCAACAGCAGAAATCAGAGGCCAAACGAATCTTTCTTTTGAATAGCCATAACTGAAGAACACAAAAATAAAAATTTCAGATTATTCATATAGTCTATGAACAAAAGAAACAAGTTGTAAGCCTCAATAGGAATATCCTTCATGCATGTGCCTGTGTGAATTTTTCCAATAGAAAATGCACAGTTCACTGGCTGCTGCATGTGATTAAGGGTTCAGGTTGTGTCAAACGAATCCATTCTTTTGCATCCAGAGTGGCAATGTGATCATAATGAATTCATTCCATGATTCTGTTCTCAACTGAAACACCATCCAATTTCAACTATCAATTGAATTCAAGTGCTTTAAAACCAGTCTAGTACTTGGATCAAATCAGGTGATAACTAATCCCATTCTGAATTCATAGAAGAAAAGTGCACAGAAGTATTCACTCCAAGGTGAAAATCCAAGATTTATCCAAATAATTATAATTTTTCTATTGAAGGCTTCTCAGACAAAATGATGATGATGATAATGAAATTGCACAAAAGTATTCAGTCGAAGGCATAAGTCCAAGATATATCTAAATAATTATAATTTTTCTATTCAAGTTTGCTTAGACAAAATGATGATGAAGAAACATGGATAAGTACTTTATATCTAGATCATAGTTGTTAACTTGTAAAACGTATCGTCTATCATTTTTCCATTTTTCTATATTGAATATTTTATCATATCGTATATATATGGTGAAAAATAAATAGAATAAATATGTATACAAGTGCATATATATTGTAAATATAAAGTAAAAAGTAATATACAACCAATTTCATGAAAAGTAGTAGGATTTAAAGAATTAATCAATGTCATACCATATGAAAACATTGAATGCTAGAGTTTTAAAAAGTTCAATTTAACAAAATATAAGTTTAATATAAAATTTCAACACAAAATCCATAAAAACAAACTTCTTAGATTTTTACATTTAGGTTTTAGTTCCAAATTCTACCTAGGCATAAGTACTTATATGTGTTGTTGATATAAATGTCTCTTTGTGCCATCTCCCAAGTTCCAACTTTTCATGTTTGTCATTATCTCTCCCTCACATAAAAAAAACCTAACAAATTAAGTAAAAATTTTTAATTCACTAATCACCATCATTTTCATTGTCAATATCAAAACCATTCAAATGAAAATTCTCCGATATTCATTATAAGAATAAATTTATTTAACTTCCAGTTTGGCCTTTGACAACATGAATTTAGCTTTCATGTAGGATTATCTTTACTCTTTCTCCTTTTATGATCAATTTCTAACCTTTTTGTATATATTTCCTTTAACAAAATACTTTTGCTAAAAATTATGAAAAATAGCTAAAAGTATATATATCATTTTATCAAGCATTGGATGATGTATCATATATGTATCATAAGATACACTTAAAATAAGATACGGGTTGCTAAATGCCTCGTATCATGTATCCTAAGTTTTTAACAACTATGATCTAGATAAAGTTTGATCCATATGCTGAATGGTGAAGTCAATGTAAATATAACAAATACAAGAACATTGATGCCAAAGGTGACCTCTGAAATGAAATACTCACGGGTGGATAGCATCTGGAGCACACCTTGAGCTACTCAGACCATATGCAAGAAGAGCCTACATTGTGAATATGTAATAGTTTCTCTGCATTCAATAACGACAAAATCAACACAAATGTATAACAAGAGTAAAAGATAAGAATGTCAGGAAGATGAACAATTAGACTAACAGGAGTACCTGATTTGCAAAATCTGCGACTGAGTGCACAAGTTCAGTCAACATAACATGGCCAGAGGATGTTAACCAGACCCCAAACTTGAGAGAAAAGACGAGGAAGTTACACCATAATGCAGTTCTGACTGCTCGTTGGCTAGAATAAACATGTTAGGCAGTCACAAAAGAAAACAAAAAAGGTCAGATGGTGAAAAGTGGGAGCTAAATTTCCGGTTCCTAATTGCAAAAAAGGCTCAAAATTCTTGATAGGTTTTGATTCAGTGCAGTTCATTAATATGCAGCTTGGATTGACATCATCCACAATCACTCCACATCCTAAGAAAGCCACCCATAAAATCACACTAGAGGAGAGAATCAAGAAACAAAGGAATCAAAAGAAAGAAAAGCTTTCTCTTTCATGACTGCTTGCATCAACTAGTTAATTTACTCTTTTCTTGTATTAAATCAAAGATAATGTTACAAAAGATTAAGAATTTCCAAAATCATAAATATACACACTCCTAGAGGTTTTGTAGCCTATTTCTGTGAACTGGGACATTCCAACTAACCCCATTTTCATTTTCTGGTTGCTATAAAATAGTGCCCCAAAATAAAACATTCCCGTAAATCTTGCCTTATTTTCCCAAAACCAAAATACATGTACTCCGACTCTTATTTACAAGTCAACCACACAAATGCTTACATGATCAATCAACAAACCAACTTACAGCCCCAAAAATGGCCAGAAAACAATTCAATTTACCTGTCCTATAGTAAGCCCTTAACATGAACTGAATAGTCCCAAAAATGCAATTCAATTCAATTTGTTTATCTTACGGTAAGCTATTAACACGAATCAAATAGGCCCCAGAAACTTAATATACTATAGTAAGCCATTAATATAGCTCAACTAGGACCCGAAAATTCAATTCAATATAATTCCACAGTAAGCTATAAAATCCAATCATGGTTATAACAATAGCAATAAGGAAACAATGTAGGTCAATAAAAGAAACGAATGAAAACTAATAGTATCAGTATCACCTGTGCTGATCATTGATTTCAATGTTCTTAACTTCCTTCTACTCCTCCTCCCATCGTACTCAGATTCGTCACCTGGTGGCTTCATACCATTCTCTTTGGGTAGTAGTTCGACATTGCTTAGGTGATCCTTGACACCATGACATCATACCGCGATCCCACCATGCGCACTGGAGCTCTCCTATTCACCCTTCTTATTGCTATGATTCTGGAGCACATCGGTTTCAATTTCGATCTTGCTTTGGTAGCTTGGGTGTCTCGTACTCTCATCAATGCGAGTTCCTGGTTCAAGCACTATAGCCATGTGTACGGCCGATAATCCCTCTGGCCTCAGCTCAATCAACCTCCATTCCTTTAACTTCAATGTCATAGGAGGTGGCTCAAGAGACCGCAATAGAGGAGGAGATTGGGGCGACGGAGTAGGATTCTCCCATCTTAAAGGTGGTTTCAAGATTTGTTGACCTCAACCCTAATTACAAGCATTTTTTTGTTATCTCCTTATCCCCACTTTAAGGTGGGCTTGGTCCAGCACAAATACGTTGGTAAGTTAGTTAAGGTTTGTCCTGGAGGCCTAAATGGACCAGACATGAGCCTAGTTTTTGATAACACCTACTAGTGGTGGCCCTTTTGCTCTTCTAATGTAAGCTCCAAGGCTTCATTGACGTAACATGCATGCTTAAGTGGGGTTAGGCAAAACCATTTTTTATTTTTTATTTTTAGCTATTATATTTTTACTTTTAACCTTGAGTGAGGAGAAAGGGGCTAGGTTCCTTGGCCTAGAAAACCCTTGTATTCAAGCGTATGACCTAGGCTACTATAAATAATAAGGTAGTGGAAACATAACTAATAATTATATTTTCAAAGAGAATTTGAAAATTTGAAATTGGAAATTTCTTCTATTCATTTTTAATATTTTTTAGGGGCTACTATAAATTTTATCCACAAAGGGATAACATACTCTTTTTTTAGTAGTTAAACAAGCTATAACCTTTGAGAATTGCTATTGATCTTAATAAAGGTCCTTTTTATATCAAGAAATTTGTCTTTGAATAAATTAAAAGAGAAATCTTGCCTTTTATTGCAATTGTAATGAAATTCACTTTCAAAGCTTGTAATTATACATAGAGCATATAAAGATTTACAAACAAAATTTATTACCTTCGCAAGTGACCTTTGGCATAGGTTGCTCTTCCTCTCAACAACCATTTAACAATTTTATCCACAAAATCAAAGTAGGCCTCACACCAAGATTTCCTTGTTGCCAAAACAAAATATGGAACTAAAATACCCATCGCAAATCCCAAGCCAACACTCAAGTAAAACCATTGATCAATATAGCCACCATCATTTTTGTCCTCAATAACACTATACTTTTTATCTAGATCTTCATCTTGGCATTTTGTGACCAATGGAGCTCCACAAAGATTAGGGTTTCCAACAAAGGCTGACTCACTGAAGGTTGTCATTTGCCCTATAAAGGGGATTTTACCAGAGAAATTATTATTTGATAGATTCAAATAACTCAAGAATGTTAATGAAACCATGCTTGAAGGAATGCTGTCGGAAAGCTTATTACTTGACAAATCAAGAGATAATAACTGGTGCAACATTGAAATGCTTTCAGGAATTTGGCCAGTGATGTGATTCCCGGACAAGTTTAGAGCCACCAAACCAAACAATTTTGTTATTTCTTGGGGAAACTCTCCACTTAAATTATTGTCGGATAGGTCTATGCCTACAACAAGAGAAAGAGTTCTGGTGTATTCAAGACTTTGGCCTTTCATAATCACCACCAATCGTTCTTCATACCCAGAGTTGATCACATTGTCATACAAAGGATATATATTCTTGTTAGACTCTGGAACCATGGCTTTAAGCTTAACCAAAGTGGCTGGAATTTCACCCATCAGATTGTTTTGTGCAAGGTCTAAGACATGCAGGGAGCTTAAATTTGAAAGTTGGGAGGGAAGTCTTCCAAAAAATACATTTGACCTCAAGTTGAGTATTACAAGATTTATGAAAGCAGTTCCAATCCATGAAGGAACCTTACCCGATAATTGGTTATAACTGAGATCAAGGAGTTCCAATCTTGATAAATTTTGGAAAGATGAGGGGAGCTCTCTTGAAAGCTTGTTGTGGTTCAGGTGTAGTGACTCGAGCCATTGTAACTGGCCCAACGACTTTGGTATCTTCCCAGATAAATTGTTATTTCCAAGGTCTAGAACAATTAGCCTAAAGCAATTATTTATGGTAGAAGGAATGCTTCCAGTCAAATTATTCCTTGAAAAATCAACGACACGAAGAGAGGTGATGTGTCCTATGGAATTTGGGATGGTCCCTGTTATTTGATTGTCTGAAAGACTTAAGTACTGCAGATTGAAAGAAATATTCCAAAACCACTTAGGTATGGAACCTGAGATGCTAGCATTTGACAAATCCAGCTGGGAGACCTCCTTTTGAGACCTAAGCCAAGTCGGGAATGAAGGGCCTAAATTGCATGAAGCCATTCTCAGCTTAGTGATTTGGAATGGGGGGACCCAGGTGGAACTAACATTCAAAACGAGACCTGAATTTCGATCCATCCGCAAAGTCTTCAACTTACTTAACTTTGAAAAATGTTCTTCAGAAAGAATTCCTGTCAAGGTATTGGAACCCAAATCCAAATATTCTAGGTTGCAAAAATTTCCGATGGAGGTTGGAATTGTACCTGCAATCATCATTAAGAGTATTAAAATAATTTCATTTATTTATTTATTTATTTTATGAAAAATAAGAAATTTCAAGAGAAATGAATTTTCAGAAAAGGTATAATAAATCAAATGAGTGGAGATAAGATAATTTAAAATATTTTTTAAAAACAAGTGTTTACATGGAATCAATATATACACTATTACTAGAAGAAAATTTTAATGAATTTGGTAGCTGACCTTGTAACTGATTGTCACCAAGAATTAGGTACTGCAGATTCAAAGAAATATTCCAAAACCACTTGGGTATGGAACCTGAGATGCTAGCATTTGACAAATCCAAAAAGGAGAGCTCCTTTTGAGACCTAAGCCAAGTCGGGAATGAAGGGCCTAAATTGCATGAACCCATACTCAGATCAGTGATTTGGAATGATGGGACCCAGGTGGAACTAACATTCCAAACGAGACCTGAATTTTCGCCTATCCACAACATCTTCAGCTTACTTAACTTTGAAAAATGTTCTTCAGAAAGAATTCCAGTTAAGCGACTATAATCAACAGCCAAGACAACCAATTCAGAAAGTTGTCCAAAACTAACTGGGAGACTCCCATTCAGTTCATTGAATCCAAGCCACATCACATTCAGATTTTTGAATGTCCCAAAAGAAGCAGGGATAGGGCCTTGAAGCTTGTTGTCGGATAGAACGAGATGTGTAAGTTTTTCCAACTGACTCAACCGTTCCGGCAATTTGCCCACTAATTGATTCCCGAACAAGTCCAAATACCTCAGTTCTGGTAAAGGACCTTCAGAACTGCAGTTTTTGATCTCTTTGAGAAATTCAGGGAAACTTCCTGTCAAGGTATTGGAACCCAAATCCAAATGTTTCAAGTTGCAAAAATTTCCGATGGAGGTTGGAATTGTACCTGCAATCATCATCAAGAGTATTAAATAATTTGATTTATTTTTTTATTTATTTTATGAAAAATAAGAAAGTTCACGAGAAAGGTAAGAAGTTTTGCCTTCTTAATGCATTATCAAATGAGTGGAGAAAAGGTAATTTAAAATATTTTTAGAAACAAGTGTCTACATGGAATAAATTGAGAATATTGTTTTTAGAAATTAAAGTTTCCAAAAAAAATTTTGTCTCAAAATATAATATAATATTTGTAAAAAAATATTATAAAAAACTCAAATTTTGATTTTAAAAAAATATTTTAAAAATGTTTACAAGAAACAAAATACATTATAATATTTGTAAAACAATTATAAAAAAACTCAAAAAAATGATTTTAGAAAACTATTTTAAAAATTGTTTACAACCAAAACCTAGATTCTGTAGTGTAATCTTTCCAATACATAAAAAGCCCTAAAAATTCCCCTTTGTTGGTCAATTGTGCAATGAATTTTTGACAAATCATGCACCATCAAGAGTTAAAATAATTTAATTTAAAATCATTTTCAAAAAAAGAAAAAAGAAAAAGAGAGTTTATGAGAAAACAATTTAAAATTAAGAGATTATTGGAAAGTCAAAATAATTTAATGCGAAATATTTTTAAAAAACAAGTGTTAAACTGAAGAACCACTACATTAGTTTGATGTATCAAAATCAATAAGTGATAATAATTTTTCTAAGCAAAAAACGTACCAAGAAATTTATTGCCTGCCAAATCCAAAATTTCTATCTTCTTCCAGCTTCCGCTTAACAGTTGAGAGCAACTACCAGTGAGATTTTCGTTCCAAGATAGATCCAAGTGCTGCAAGTTAGGTAGTTCCCCAAGGCCAGGTGAAATCTGCCCATATAACTGATTAGAGCTTACATCAATGTATACAAGGCTGCTAAGGTTTAAAAGCCATATTGGGAACTTTGACCAGAAAGAGTTGCCACTGATGCTTATGACAGACAGTGAAGTAAAATTGATAGAGTTTAGAGATGAAATTGAACCAGAGAGCCCACAATCTTCTAGGTGCAACTCTGTTAAAAATGAAAGCTTGTTGATTACCTCCATCCAGTGAGATCCTACCATTGACAGGTTGACATAGTTCAACTTGAGATGCCTTAAGGAAACAAGATTAGTCATCCATTCAAGGTCCTTAACAAATAACTGAGATTCATTGGAAGAAAGATCAAGAAATTGCAAATTAGAAAGGTTTCCCAAGGTTGGAGGAATTGCACCTTTGAATCCACAATATGATAAGTTTAGATATTGTAATTTTTTCAAAGATCCGAAGAATTTAGGAATTGGGATATGGTCAAATGAGTTGCCACTCAAATCTAAAGATCTCAAAGATTTGAGTTCTATCAAAGAAGGTCGGATCTCCCCGCTTAAGTTCATTGAGCTCCAATTTTCATATGCTTCTCCAGGAGAATATGAGTTATGAAGATTGATTGAAATAACAACTCCTGTGTTATTTTCACAACCAATTCCCTCCCATTGACAACAATTGCCTCCTATCCATGATGAAAGCCGGTTGTTAGAAGAATCTTTGAGACCATTTTTGAAGTCAAGAAGGGCTTCTCGATCAGCTCTTAAGCAATTTCCCTCAAGGGTTTTACCCTTACAAGCAAGATCTCTTGTTATTAAACATAGAATGACCAAAAGGAAACCAAGAATTGAAATTTTCTCCATCTAAGAACACCTATAAAAACAAGTAATTAATATTAAGTTCCGAAAGAAGAATCAAAATAGTGATGAAATTTGATAAGTAATCAAAACATCTAGTTATTGGATATTAAACAACACATATTTTAATCAATCATAAGTTTAATAAGATTAAAACATGTCAAATGGATGGCATACTTGAACACATATCCATATCAAACATGGTTTGATGATTGTTGCTTATCAAAACAATAGAAATCACCCACAAGAGAAGCTTAGAAGCATTAGGCAGAGGAAAACACTAGAGACAACTTGGCATTATTGGTAAAGTAAAACAAGACTAGTCATCCATTCAAGATCATTAACATATAAATCATAGAATTCAAAATTAACAAATAAATCAAAAGATTCATGGCTAGAAAGATCAAGAAATTTCAAATTAGAGAGGTTTCCCAAGTTACGAGGAATTGCACCACTAAACCCACAATTTGATAGGTTTAGATATTCTAAATTCTTTAACTATCCAAAGAATTCAGGAATTGGAATATGTTCAAATTAGTTCCCACTCAAATCTAAATATCTCAAGGATTTGAGTTCTATCAATGAAAGCCTAATCTCTCCACTCAAGTTCATAGAAGTCTCATTCTCATATGCTTCATCGGGAGAATGTGGGTTATGAAGCTCAACTGAGATAACAACTCCTATTTTATTTTCACAATCAATTCCCTCCCATTGACAACAATCGAGCCCTCTCCATGATGAAAGCTGGTTGTTAGAACCTTTGAGACCATTTTTGAAGTGAGTAAGAGCATCTCTATCATTTTTTAAGCAATTTCCCAAAATGGTCTCACCTTTACAAGTAAGTTCCCTTTTTATTAAACATAGAATGATTACAAGGAAATCGAGAATTAAAATTTTCTCCATCTAGGAACACCTATAGAAACAAGTAAAATTAAGTTCCAACACAACAAGAAAAATAGTGACAAAATTCAATTAGTAATGGAAACAAGACATTAGACAATTAATAACATATTTAATTTAACTAGTCATTTGTTTAATAAGATTAAAAATTCCCAAGTAAACAACATACTTGAATACATGTCAAAGAAAATATAATTGAAATCATCCCAACAAATATCAAATATGCTTTGATGATTGCTATTGATCAAAACATTCCAACTATAGAAATCACCTACAAAAAAAAAAAAAAAACTTGAAGCATTAGATAGAGAGAAACATTGTAAATAACTTGGCATTATTAGTGGAGTAGGACCTTACCAATTTTTTTTTTTTTTTTTTTTTTTTTTTTCTGGTGTACTCATTCCTTTGGATGCAGAGACATATATAGAAGATAATTCAACTAGAAACCATGTGGATGATAGTGATAGACTCATTTCCTTTCTTTTTAGCAATATTTTTAAAAATGTACTAGACCAACCAATTGAACCAATTCAATTGCTGACCAATTCACATTCCAATTCAAATGACCTTTTCCAACCAATTTGGGCTTAAAACAGTGGGAAACCGATTACTATTACTTGATTATGATTAAATTATGTATATGAAGTAAAAAGGCTGAATTTGTAACTATTTTACTAAAAAGTTTTTCCCAAGAAAAAAGATTTAGGTGATGTTTGTTTTTTTAACTTAATATAAAATGCAATTTAATTTCAAACTTCAACTATTTGTTTTAATTTTTTTTCGAACTTTTAACTTATTTATCAATATTTTTAATTAAATAGAAAAAATTAAAATAAGTAACTTTTTACTTAATTTAAAAAGTTAACTGAATCATACTTCTAACCCCTCCGACGTAACTCACATTGTGAAAAAATAATTAAATTAATACTTAATACTTTTAAGCTGTATTTAAAATTAAGCTAAATTAAGTTCTATTTATATTTAACTAAAAAAACGCCATCTTAATCTATTAGCTCTTAATTTTTAAATAAAAAATAAAAAAGACTTAATCCATCATGTTGACCCAAACTTTAACTTCGCATGATGTCAATAATAATAATAATAATATGCACATGTAGATGATAAAATCATGAGCTCTATGAATTGGGTCATGGAAAAACCTTCCTCAAAATATCACAATCTTCATGTTGTCCTAGCAATATGTATACAAGTAAAACCAATAAGTTTATAAGTAATGTTTCACAATCTTATAAAAAATTAAGGAAAAAAACTAAAATAATAAATAACACATCAAAAAACAATTTTAGCATACCACCCCAAAATAAATAAAATCTCTTAAAAATTTGAAAATTTCTATCATAAGGTTATTATTTCGGATAGAATGACCATGCCCATCAAAGCTGGGTTTGCACTAATCCAGTCCAGTCAATCAAATCAACTATTTAAAGTAATCCAAAAATTGTGACCACTTTTTAAAGGCATTTTCGTCTTGTCATGTCAAGGGAAATTTAAGGACATTATTTTCCTCATTCATTTATTCAACGTTTATGCCGTGTCTACCAAGGTGGCCAATTTTTCTTCAATCATTTTCAATATATTTTCCTTCATATCTTGCTACCTTATCAAGAAAATTTTGCATTAGCTTGACTTTGACTCAATGTTTGGGTCATCTAGATTAGGGCCCTATAACTATCTATGACTTGTCAATTGCATTTCAAATTTTATCGGACTTTGATGAATAGCAAATAATAGATATTTTATATATTTTAATTTTTGTTGAAAATAAAGCTTTTTCGGTAAAAAGAATTTTACACTAGCAATTCATTTCCTCACATGGAAGTGCAAGAAAATTTTTAAAATTACCTAAACCTTTTGGTGCTTTTACAAAGTATATGAAGTAGTGTTTCAATGAAGCAATTGCTTTGGATTAATTAATTTCCAACCAACTGAATTATACATTTGGATATAAGGTAATTTGGGTATGTAACATTTAATAGCTTCATAATTTCTTTATTTAAATTTTATAAAATTAAATATCTATAACTTATTATAAACAAGTTGGCAGCATATAGTCATTCAAGTCTTCATTTTTCCTTTTCGATTTGCTATAAAGTTGATATTTTTTCCTAAAGAATAAAATATTTGAGAAGAAAATAAAAAAGTCACAAATCAAAACCACAATGAAAAAAAATAAAAATAAAATAAGCAATAAGAAAACAAAAACATAAAACACAATTTATGTAGTTTGCCCTAAAGCCTACATTCACAAATGAAGATAAAAAAGAACTTCTACTATTGTTTAAAAAGATTATAATCCTATAACTCTTAAATCCTAAAGTCTAAATTAATTATACCAAGAAAAACGATTATTGGTGAATTATATTTTTCTAAAAAGTTTTTTCCAAGAAAAAAGATTTAGGTGATGTTTGTTTTTCTAACTTAATATAAAATGCAATTTAATTTCAAAATTCAACTATTTGTTTTAATTTTTTTTCGAACTTTTAACTTATTTATCAATATTTTTAATTAAATAGAAAAAATTAAAATAAGTAACTTTTTACTTAATTTAAAAAGTTAACTGAATCATACTTCTAACCCCTCCGACGTAACTCACATTGTGAAAAAATAATTAAATTAATACTTAATACTTTTAAGCTGTATTTAAAATTAAGCTAAATTAAGTTCTATTTATATTTAACTAAAAAAACGCCATCTTAATCTATTAGCTCTTAATTTTTAAATAAAAAATAAAAAAGACTTAATCCATCATGTTGACCCAAACTTTAACTTCGCATGATGTCAATAATAATAATAATAATATGCACATGTAGATGATAAAATCATGAGCTCTATGAATTGGGTCATGGAAAAACCTTCCTCAAAATATCACAATCTTCATGTTGTCCTAGCAATATGTATACAAGTAAAACCAATAAGTTTATAAGTAATGTTTCACAATCTTATAAAAAATTAAGGAAAAAAACTAAAATAATAAATAACACATCAAAAAACAATTTTAGCATACCACCCCAAAATAAATAAAATCTCTTAAAAATTTGAAAATTTCTATCATAAGGTTATTATTTCGGATAGAATGACCATGCCCATCAAAGCTGGGTTTGCACTAATCCAGTCCAGTCAATCAAATCAACTATTTAAAGTAATCCAAAAATTGTGACCACTTTTTAAAGGCATTTTCGTCTTGTCATGTCAAGGGAAATTTAAGGACATTATTTTCCTCATTCATTTATTCAACGTTTATGCCGTGTCTACCAAGGTGGCCAATTTTTCTTCAATCATTTTCAATATATTTTCCTTCATATCTTGCTACCTTATCAAGAAAATTTTGCATTAGCTTGACTTTGACTCAATGTTTGGGTCATCTAGATTGGGGCCCTATAACTATCTATGACTTGTCAATTGCATTTCAAATTTTATCGGACTTTGATGAATAGCAAATAATAGATATTTTATATATTTTAATTTTTGTTGAAAATAAAGCTTTTTCGGTAAAAAGAATTTTACACTAGCAATTCATTTCCTCACATGGAAGTGCAAGAAAATTTTTAAAATTACCTAAACCTTTTGGTGCTTTTACAAAGTATATGAAGTAGTGTTTCAATGAAGCAATTGCTTTGGATTAATTAATTTCCAACCAACTGAATTATACATTTGGATATAAGGTAATTTGGGTATGTAACATTTAATAGCTTCATAATTTCTTTATTTAAATTTTATAAAATTAAATATCTATAACTTATTATAAACAAGTTGGAAGCATATGCTCATTCAAGCCTTCATTTTTCCTTTTCGATTTGCTATAAAGTTGATTTTCTTTCCTAAAGAATTAAATATTTTAGAAAATTTTGAAAAGAAATAAAAGAAGTTATAAATTAAAACCACAATAAAAAATAAAATAATAAAAAAAACAAAAACAAAAAAACACGTAAAACATGTAAAACACAAGTTATGTAGTTTGCCCTAAAGCCTACATTCACAAACTTAACAAAGATAAAAACGAACTTTTACTATTATTTGAAAAGATTATAATCCTATATAACTCTTAAATCCTAAAGTCTAAATTAATTATACCTAGAAAAATGATTCTTTCTTAGTTGCTAAAATGTCTTCTCATATTTTCTTGATTATATTGGAATATTTAATATCAGGTATTAATTATCTAATTATTAGAGACACCTAAGATATTTTCTTTATAATTTGCATGAAAAAACCTTATAATATTATCCTATAAATGTAAAAATCCACAATAATAAATCATATTAAAAGCCTCACTACATCCCTAACAACAATTTTTGAAATTATTTTAAATATATACAAAATCGAACTTCTAATAGCATCAAATAGACTTGTAAATATTTCTCTCTCCTACCTTCTTAATCGTGTCTACACTTGTCACCATGTCAAGTCAAAATCATGTTTAATTTTTAGCCAAACAGAAAAAGAATTGAGCCACTCTCTTCACTTAAATATCAAGTTTTAATGGAGACAGATGAATTATGGAGCCATGGAAATAGATTTCTTCATCTTGATGAGTTGTAGGTCTTGAACCAAGTTGCTTGAAAAGGACGGTAGAGGACTGAAATATTTTCTCACAAGAGCCCTATAATACTATATCTTGATGACTTCCAACAAGTCAATACCACTTTCCCCACAAGAAGTCTTCAATGGGTCGAAACTCAAAATTCACCTAATGTGATGGAAATAGGAATAATTTGTATGCATTTATTTTAGTTTATTTATTTGGCATATCATAACTGAAACTGTTTTTTTTTTTTATCAACTTATTGTTGCACTATTCAATTAGTTAATCTTATACAAATATATACACTAAATAATAATAATTTCATAAATAAAAAATTCACCACCCAAAAATATAAAAAAATTAATGTTTATTTCTAATTTATTTTTAATTTATATTATCAAAATTGCTAAGCTCTGGATAATTTGACTAAATTACGAAGTCGAAAATTTATTGAAAAAAGCTATACAAAAAATATTAAAAATAAATTCCAAGGGACGCCAAGATAAATACAAAAAAGAAAAAAGAAAAAAACTAGGACTTTTCCTAAATTCTCAAAATCCAAAACTCAAATCCCAATTTTTTGCATCAAACATTTAACAAAAGTTATTTTTGATTACTTATAAATGTAAAACTTGATTAATGTATTGTAAAAATAGAAAGAAAAATAGTTGTTAAAGTAAATTTGTAAAAGTATATTGAAAATAAAACAAACTCTCTCTACACTCCTACTTCATCTAAATTCTTGAAACCCCTGGTTTCTCTATGATCTTTGCAAATATAAAGCTAATCATCTCTCCGAATCCATGGCAGACAAAGACTTTAACTAAACAGTTCAACTCCCCATTTACGCTATGCAATTTTATTTGCTTATGTTCTGAAGGGTCACATTTGGTTATTGAGTGTTTTTTGTTTGGTGGATAAGAAAACACAGGAAAACGAAAAAGGGAAGCTGGAGTTTTAGATTGTGGGCCTAATGCTTTCTCCACTGGCCATGAATTTAAGGACCATTAAAGAATCAAATTTATGTAAATCAGGTGTAACTATTGGTTAAAAAAATGGCATTGCCTGCTATACAATGACTCCTTCAAACAAGTCTCACATCAAGCATCTGCTCGGGGTATGCTTTTAGAATACATTTAACGTATTTTTAGTTGTTTTTGTACAATGTTGTGAGCATTGACTAAAAAGATGAAACAAAAATTTTTACGATGTACGTAAGTGTCCAATACTTCGATGAAAAAATAAGTTAAGAAAAATAATTTTCACAACAGAATTTTGTTTCTAAAAATAATTATCAATTATTTTTAAGAACTTAGAATTGTTTTCAAATACGTTGTTAAATAGACCTTTATTTTTTATGAAGTATATACCATACTACAAAGTTTTGTGGTGTAAGAAAGCATAGTTGTGCTACAATGTATAAACCATTGAACTTCACAAATGGATCAACCGCCCTTGATCCTTGAAAATAGCTAGAAAAAACAAGCCTTGTTTTCTTCTCTTCTCTCCCTCTTTTCTCCTCTCTTTTCACTCTGCACGATCTCTCTCCAAAATGGTGTTCTGCTGTCTATACCAGCCCTAGCTGCTGTCCAAGAATGGGCTTCAGAACACCAAAGAACTAGCCCAATATGTAGGCTTAAGAGAGCCTTTTCATGGGCTGAAACCCATGTAGGGGCTAGTCCAACACCGATAATAATATAGGATTAAAAATATTATTTAATTGTAATCAGGTCAATAATATCATGGTGCACTATATAAACAAAAGTAATTATTAAATGATGAAAATATCCTTTCCTTTCTATGATTTACATGATGTCTTGCTTCATGCGATTACCTTCTTGAAATAAAATTTTAAAAATGTTGAAATAAGATGTAATAAAAAGGAAATATTTTAATGAACTAATTTATCTAAGTTAATATTACAATTCCACATTTAATTTTCTTGTCGTGACTCCAAAAAACTAGGTTTGCTTTTTCTAATATAAAAAGAAGGTATATATTGTTTAAATAAAAGGCATTGACTTTGCTTAATATAATATTAATTTCGGTATCTAATGATAATATAATATAAAAGAAAGTGTTACATGATGACCATACCACTAATTGTAGCTCACAAAATAAAAACAAAAGTAATTAATGATTAACAAAGAAACTAATTTTTTTTTTTTTTTCCTTTTAGGCAAAGTCATACTCAATAACCAACAATAACTTGTTCATTTTTTAGCACCCTTTCTTCTTCCATTCTTTCAACATTTTCAGCCTCCTTGCCTTGCTTCATTTAACATCCCCTACTCTTCATATCAATATATTGTTCCTTCTACTGCTTCTCTTTCATCATATTCTTGTACTCATTTAACTAACACCCCTTCTTCAATTATCACTTCTTCTAGCACTACATTAGTTTCATTATCTATCGATCTTTCAATAATTTCAAGTGTTGGTTCCTTATAAATGCGTTGGCATTTGACTAATTTTTTATTTTTTATTTTTAGGAGAGTCAATATTAATAGAGTTTGTATTTGGGTAAATTATGTTTTTGAATTTGACTAGGATTAGGAAATTATTAGTTTAGGGTTTAACCCATAAAACTTTATAAATATGTGGTTCTACATGAGATTTCCACAAAGGAGAAAAAAAAGTGAGCAAAGAGCGGAGAGAGATGGCGTATTAGGTTTTATGTAACGAGAGTTTAAGAGAGTTTGAGTTTGTATTTTTAAAATTTATTAATAAATTTGATATCTCTTTCTAGTGGACCTAGGCAATTAGGTCGGACCATATAAATCTTTTATCTTCTCTCATTTACTTTATTTTTTCTTGTTGCATTTAAGTGTTGTGATTTTCCTAACAGGTGTATCAAAACTTTCATTTTCTTAAAAAGTGATATCAAAGCTCCTATTTTCCCAATAAGCGATATCAAAACTTTTGTTTTCCCAACAAGTAGTATATGATAAACATCAAGAGTCTCCACCAGAATAGCAACTGATTTGTTAGATAGTTACCCTTAGATAGGTTGCAACTGATCTATTAGATAGTTACCCTTAGTTAGATAGGTTGTTGAACCAATAGTTTGTTAAATCATTTTTTGAAATAGCTTGTATAAATAGCTTGAAGTAAAAGTTCTTGGCATGTTGTTCCTCTTGGTTGATAATCTTCTATGGTATTAGAGTTGAGTTTTTCCCTTTCATCATTTCCAGATTTGCTTTCTTCCTTCTTGTTGGCTTGATTACAGTCGTTCTCCTCTCAAAGAATATCCACCGCTCAGAAGGCTACTTCAACCTAATTTTCCAATCCATAAAACACTCCGGACGTAACTTCCTCACAATCTCTTAGCTTGGTTCAACCATTGCATATGCTGAATCATCCTCTTCCTATCAAACTAAATAGGAGTAGTTACATTATCTAGTGGAGAATATGATCTTTGATAATGGGTTTGAAGAGCATATTAAAGGACTGAAAATCTGTCCTTCCAAGACAACAACCACTAGTGAAACCAATCTAGACTTCCTTACTTGGCGACGTTTTTATTGCATGATCCTGAGTTGGATCTACACTTCCCTTACTCCCGAAATTATGGGACAAATAATTCGATATCATACTTCTCATGCAACATGGACTGCTCTAGAGAAGATCTTCTCCACCTCATCAAAAGCATAAGCAACGTAGCTTCGGTTAGAATTTCAAATCCCTCCATGATGGAATACATACTCAAGTTGAAGATGCTCATTGATTAACCTTGCTACCATTTGAGAGTCAGTAGCAAAAAGAAACCAAATCTTGAAACTTCTTGGCAGTCTTGGAGCAGATTATAACTCCATAGTTGCATCCCTTATAGCTCGTGAAGATGATATACCCCTACATTAGTTCACAACATTTTACTCACCTATGAACAAAGACTCAAATTTTAGAGTTCAGTATTAGTAAACGAAGTTATCTCTACTCATATAGCCACACAAGGACGATTTGCTCACCCAAGAAGATACCAGAATGGGGAAACTAACTCCTACTTCAACAACCAAATTAGCTCCCACCATCATCAAGGAAGAGGACGTTCAGGTGGCCATGGGCAAGATCATTGAACAAATCTTAGTGGCAATGATACTAGACCTCAATGTCAACTTTGTGGTAAAATCATAGGTTTGATATGAATTTTCAAGGACCTAATCCCTTGCCTACAAATCCTCTCAAACCTTCATCAAGCACTCCTAATAGCAATGATATACAAACGATGATGGTCTCTCCTTTAATCTACAATGAATCTTGGTTTCTTGACGATATTAGGGCAACACACCATCTCTCCCTAAGTGATAATACTCTCTCAAACACTCCTCCATACCACGACAATTACAAAGTCATAGTTGGAAATGGTAAGAAATTATCCATCTCACATGTTGGCTCCAAGTCATTTCAAACTCCTCACAAGTCCTTCCAGTTACGAAGCATTCCTCATCTTGCTACAAATCTTATCAGTGTTTCTAAATTTTGTTTCATAAATTTTTCTATCACAAGTTGCCAACAACAAATGGAAGCCGTCGGCTAGCCTTATACAGTCTAAGTAAGGTTTTGGCTCGTTTGAGGGTTGACTTGATCAAGAATAATCAACCTAGTGGTTAGATCAATTAACCAATTGAACCAATTGGGTTTGGAATGAGTGTTGATTGTTTTTTTTCTATAACTTCAAAATAACATATCATTTTGCTCCCATCCTAGACCCAAAAGTTGAAATTTAGATAAAATTTTGGGAAAAGTCCAAATAAATAGAGATGATGTTGGAATATTGATAAATTTTAATTTTTATATTTATATCTATTTATTTAATTATTTTATATTATTTTAAAAAAAATTCTTATTCAATAACCAATTCAACTTTAAAAACATTGATATGTACACCTTCATGATTTTAATATTCATGGGAGTTTATTTTGTTCTTGTTGTCACTTTTGCAATCAAGTAGAATTCCTATGAGAAAACATTTTTGGATTGACTTTTGAAAATCAGTTATGGTTTTAAGTCTAATAAGAAAGCATGTTCAATTAATTTTGAAAGAAATATTTAGGATCTTTCTAAAAAAAAGGTACTATTCAATACCATACCGAAAAGCACCATCCTATTAGAGACAAGAAAGTCTTATTCCTTTATACCATAAATGAACCAAAGAAAAAAAGTCTTATTGCTTTGTACTTAAAAATAATCTCTTTTTTCTTTTCTAAATCAAAGTCTCATTTTTTATTTACTTATTTTTTACCTTCATCGAAAATTCTCATAACATTCAATACTTTAGCATTTTGAAAGCAAAGACAAATGCTTTCCATAGGAGGCCTCTTCTAAAAATTTACCTAAATATTTTTTCCTCATACTTTCTATAACCTAATCCAAGCCTTTAGGATTTGAATTCTATAAACCCAAACAAAGGAATAAAATTTTCCCTCATGGTTCCTATGATTCACATTGAGTCTTAGGTTTTCAATTTCTAGAAATCCTAATGAGGGAAAAAAAAGTATTGAATAAGAAGGGGTTTAAATTTCCTAAAAACCCTAATAAGGGAACAAAGTGTCAAGCTGGAAAGGAAAAAACTTGTTTCCTCATTTTTTTCTATGACCTAAACCAAGCTTTTGAGTTTCAAATTCCAAAAGCCCTGAGGGAACAAGGTTTTCCCCCATAGTTTCTATGATCCAAACTGAACTTTGTGGTTTCAATTTCCAAAAACCCTAATAAGAAAACAATGTATCAAGTTGGAAATGAAAAAAAGTTTGTTCCCTCACTTTTTAACATACAAACTAAACCTTAGGCTATGTTCGGTTCACAAAATATGTCAAAAAAAATATTAAAAAAATAATTTTCTCATGATTGATTATACCATAGAAAATACCCAAAATAAATTAAATATAATTAATTAAAAACTTATGCATTTTTTAATCATTTAATTTTTATGAATTTGAAATAACATATAAAAATCATTTATTAATTTTAAATTTATTTTTTTATTTTCTTTCATGTTTTTTTTCCTTTTGCACTTTTTTTTTACTTCAAAAAACCAAACATAACCTTTAGGTTTCAAATTTTAGAAACTTTAACAAGGAAATAAAATTTCCCCCTATAGTTTCTAATTTCTATGATCCAAACCAACTCTCAAGATTTTGATTCCCAAAACCACAATACCGAGCAAAATGTGAAGTTGAAAAGGGAAGAAACTTTATTACTTCGAACTCTCTATGACTGGAACCAAACATTTGGTTTTCATTTCCAAAAACCCCTTATGAGTGATACAAAGATTTGAATCCTCAAATTTTTTGGAAACAAACATAACATTAGGGTTTCAAATTTTAAAAACCTATGAGGGAACAAAGGTTTCCCCCATAGTTCCTAATTTCTATGATCCAAACCAACTCTCAAGACAACGACGAGTTGAGAAGGGAAGAAACTTCATTATTTCGTACTGCCCGTGACCGGAACCAAACCTTCGGTTTCCATTTACTAAAACCCTGATGAGGGCGAGCCTTAGGATTTCAATTTCCAAACATCCTAATGAGGGAACAAAGTGTAAAGTTGGGAAGGGCTCTCACATCTAACAATTTTAAATGCTAAGGCAGGCAAAGAAAACTATCATTTAATTACGAAGAAACAAGGAGTACAAGAGAGCATACACGGTTCAAGCCAAGCCTTCTTCAATTACAATATCTAGCCCATCTGAGCATGCTCCTATATGAGCTTTAACGACTGAATCCTATTGCGTTAAAAGAGTAATAAATCCTTTAATAACCGCCCAAAAACATGAGAATTACACACGGTATCAGAAAATCAGATGAAATTGTAGAACTCATCCGAATAAACCCCTTCAAATAATAAAACTAAGCAAAATAGTCTATACCCTATGTTACATACCAATGGCTTTCATAATAAAGGGCACAGTAGCTTTACTAGAATACAACATTCCTCACAAGCCCAGATTGAGTGGAACTAGGGCCAACATTATTGAGCTGAATGTAGGAGGCCCTTGGTTGGTTTTCAAAAGCTATGGTATTGAACTCCTTGGCTCTTCAGCTAATTAGAGCCTGAAAATTTGGAAAGTGGTTCCGCCAAAAAAATTTCTTAAAGAGGAAAAGAATCCTAATCATCAACTCGACGACCTTCCTTCCTGCCACGCAACCTATAGAATTGTTTCTGTTGTCCATCTGATCCTCCAAGTTTCTCTCCATTGTCATGACGAGTCATGATTCTTATTGGGTGGGCTTCAGTGTTGAAAACCCACTCATCTAATGAAATGACTGACGAAGGTGAGAAAAGAAGATAGAGATATTTGAGTGTCTCAGCAAGGAAGAAGCTTTGCATCATATTGTCTTTGACGCCGCTATTTACCTGTGAATACCCAGAACCAGCAGAGTAAGCAAAGAGCACAGATGTAGCAGTAAACAAAAGAAAGTAACAATGAAAGAAAATGATAACCGGCACAGCCAAGAGTGTTTAGGATTAGATAAAATACATAATCAGTGAGCACATTTATTTCAGTGTAAAACCACCACACCTGCTGGGCTGGTCACTATCATTCATAATTGAAACTTATCTAGTAATAATAGATAACTTCTAAATCGGTTTTTCATATTAATAAAAATTATAAAAACTCACTCAATCTACAAATATTCTTATATAACCACCGTGAAGATTGAGTCTCATTTTGAGGTAATGACAGCCCAAATCATTGTGTTATTTGGTCAGGGTAACAAGTAATGAGAGATATTTTCTAAGATTTCAGGAATCAAAGTTCAAAAGTAAATGCTAAAAATGCGAATCAGTCAGTCTGAAGTAGGGATTAGTGAGTTTGAACAGTGTACTTACATCCTTCAGTCCAACGTATCCTGACTCTATGCGGGAGTTCTTTTCAAATGCTTGAAATATGTTCCAACCCCACTCTTGGTATGTCTTGTTGCCAGTTAAACGCCAGAGGTAAAACAGTGATTCAACCGTCTCGGGCCTCAATATGTTCCATGATGTACCCACACTCATATCCTGTAAATGTTTTAGATGGAAGTGAGATTGGGCAATAAAAGAAATAACTAGTATATAAAAAGAAAACAGAAAAACTAACCTGCCCAGAGTGGAAGAAATAGTTCTCTCCAGCCAATTTTGTTGGTGTTGACTGGTAGAAATTATAGCATGTCCAGGCAAGCTGCAAAAAATATCCCAAGCAATTCACTCATAGGAACCACATGAAAAGCATCCAAATGTTGGAGAAGTAAGAGTAAACTCAGGGAGGGCAGAAGGAATCATTACAATTCCTTCCCTTAGAACTGCATGTGAAATTTTCATCTCATATGGCTTTTTCATTATATGCAAAATGATAATATTACATGGAATAAATAAAAAATTGAAATACTATCATTATAAACCGGGTAGTGCTTGTGATTTTACAAGAAGCCTCTAGCTTATGAAGTTCTTAATGTCATGGGAACATCAAAAAAATCAGTGGCTAGTGCTAATGGAGACCAAAAAAATGCTGCAATGGCAAATATGTTCATGGAGCTAAACAACTACTAAAGCTTAAGCTCTAGATGGGTATTAAAGCTTAAGGTCAAAACATTGTCCCATCAAGCACAAAATATCAGAAATGGTATGAAGAGAATTTAAGAATACCTCTTCGGCAAGGGATAGGAATTTCTGAGATTCTTCAGGACCATAACCAAGTGATCCTAAAGCAATCATTCCTGGGGCAAAGCATGCTAATTCATCCATCTGCACATATATAGAAAAAACAAATAGCACCAAAATGCTAATGGTCAAATATTAGTGCAGTAGAACAAATGAGTATTTTGGTATCAAATATTACCTTGTCATGCAGAGAATCCCCATTTTTCTCACATATATATGTGAAAGATGATGGTGTTGTTCTTCGGACCAAGCTTAACAGACCTTTCATAGATGTCTCCCACATTTCTCTGCTTCCAACAAACCAATAAAAGAATTTTGATATCAATAGATTCTATGAAGGAAAGACTGTTGACATTTTTTAGACATTGGATATTTAAAAGAAAATCTGTGAGTTGAATTAAAATAAAAAGTATGCACCTTTTCCCAAAGAAATGAGCAAATGAAAAGATTAAACAATAATAAGGAACAAAGGCTAATCAGACAACTTGTTAGTCAATCTAAGGTTCTAGTTAAATGCATCCGCCAAATTCCTCTTATTCTAGTTATTGAAAAGCTAAGGTTCTTTCACAACTGACAAGACCCAATATATGACAAACCTCTGAAAATAAATAAAAAAAAAGCCCATGCAAGAGGCTTCCCTTGGACTCACTAAAAGTGTAAAGTTGTCTACTCCATATCAAGCCCAAACAAAGCCTCAAAGAAAGCATGGAAGAAGACACTCCCATGTTCCCACATAGCTCTTCAACTGCCCATCTGGCCCCCAAGGGAGCACATGTCCAAATTAAGCCCAAGACTCCAAGTAGGAGTAGTTCAGTGCAGTGTTAGCTGTGTTAAGGTTCCTCCAAAAATCAATATCGCAGGAGGGAAATTATTTAAGAGAATAAAGTTTAGCTTTACGACACTTCTAAAGGCTGATTTTCCACCAGAGTTTCACCCATGACCAAATTTTAGAGCCACTGCCAGCAACAAACCTCAAATTAGAAAAGAACAAAAGAAGATCTTGGGAATTGAATTTTCCCTGCAATGTCAAGTTTTAACAGCATGCCAAGTTAAATTCCACTTCAGGAATCTCCAAATCCCTCTTCCAATGGGAGCTCAGTTTCACAGAGTCCTCAAAAGCCTAAACCTTCTTTCCTAGGTGTAGACACCACCTCCCACCTATTGAGGGTTCTCAAACTAGCCTCCTTGTGCCAAACCAAAAAGAAACTCTCAGTTTTCTTAATAATAGAGGCAACCTTAACAGGAAACACCTTTTTTTTTTTTTTTTGCTGTGTTCATTTGCTTTAATAGCATGAAATAAATTGGGATGTAAACAAAGTAGGACAGAGGAAAAGTAAATCCTATCCCATAAAGAAAGGACCATTTTCTTCTGTACATCTAGAGGACCTCCACAACTAATTAATTGTACCAAAGTAGCTCATTTCCTATTAAAAACAATTCATTTTAATTAGTCAAACAGGAAAAAGGAAGGAACAAGGATCGTGTCATTCAATAACATGCAAGATATCGCAAATAAACAATATTGGCCCATAGTAGTTCAAGAGAAACTGTCTGACAATCAAAATCACAATCATCATGTGGTATTGATAAACACAAGCCCAATGTAGCACACAAATGATATTTCACCAGAATTCAATGGGAGATGTAGGGATTCACCTATAATGCTTCACAGCAGCAGTTTTATTTCCTTGTATCCAAACTTTGAGTAAATATTCATAAAAGCTGCAATCAAGTTTTTCAAGTTAATCACCAATGTCAATCAAACTAACAAAATTATGCTCATAGTTCAGCTCCACCATCAGGGAGATAGATAAAGTAGTAGAATTCCTATGACATAATGAGACCCAGATCTCAAGAAAGATATCACAAATCGTACAGAAATGTTAAATGGTCATACCTGTCACCCATGGCTCCAAAGGTTATGGTCGAGTAAGATGATGTTCCTCTATGAGGATTAATATATATGGGAAGCAAACCATCAGCAGGAAATGTTTTATTAAGCTGAATGATAACATTCTCAACCTGAAACATCAGAATTCAATGCCAGCAAATTAAACCTCCCGCGAAAATGCTTGTTTCCTTGGAAGCAGAAGTTAATGACCAATGTCTTCTGACTCTAGTTTCTTTTCAAAAAATTTAAACGTTGCATAGAGAAAATGATAACTAGCTGAAGTTGCTTAGTCTTAGGATTTAATCCTAGTCAATACAACAAGATAGTAGTTGACATTACTTTAGAAAATTGTCAAAGTTCATCTGAATTTTAAGACACATGAAAACAATTCCTTTTTTGGTGTGTGCGCATATAAGCATAAGAGGAATATACCTTTTTCTGATACTTTGGATCACCAGTCCTTTGAGAAAGGGCAATAAACTCCAGCTGCTCTGTGCCGGAATCTGCTAGGATACTGTCACCCTAGGAACAAGGAAAATTATACATTTTAAAAAACAATGAAATCAATTACCATGGATATATGTTTGATTTTTATTTTTTTTTTTCATTTCATGTATTTATTAATTTATTTGTGTACATTAAATCATTAGTATGAAACAATTCAAACAAGAAAGAGAAATTGCACCTAAAACAACAGAGAGATTTAGGCATTAGGATGCAATGGTTTTAGAGACTAAGATGGACTCCTGCACATAATTCATGTATTTATTAATTTATTTGTGGACATTAAATCATTAGTATGAAACAATTCAAACAAGAAAGGGAAATTGCACCTAAAACAACATAAACAGATTTAGGCAGTAGAATGCAATGGTTTTAGAGACTAAGATGGACTTCTGCACATGATTAAGAACACTGGGTTTCAGATGCATCTTAACATTGTTGTCGGAGGATAGGAAGCCAGAAAGAGAAATGTAGTTAATTAAGGCCCTGTTTAGATTCACTTCCTCAAAGCAAAAGCCTTTTTTTTTTCCTTTTGAAAGCTCCATAAGAGCTTATGTATGGTTTTTTTATAATTTCAGGGTAAGATTTTTTTGGCATAAAAAAGAGACTAACAGGGAAGCAAGGAACATGTAGGTTCCAGTGGAAGCCCTTTCTTGGTTTATATGATAAGCTGTTACATGTTTATTCGAACTTTTAATAATACCAAGATTCCTCCTTTAAAATCCTGATTTTAGGTTCAACTTAAGCATCTAACAGAAGTCAAAAGCAAGAAGTGATCTGAAACAGACCTAAGCTATGTAGCAGTAGCTTGGACACTTTTAAAAAGAATTCATGACCATTTCTAAAACCATGTCAAACACATCAGTAGAAATCTTAGAATATTACCATTTTTCCTTTTTTCTCTTTATTTAGTATTTTAAAGAATAAATAGAAGAAGAATAAAGAAAGAAAAAGACACTTATTGAATCTTGGAAAGCACTAAGAGGATCCGTTTGCGTGTGATCCATAAGTCTTGCCTTGATAGTTGTTGCTAGAAGTTTCCATGAAATATTGTTAACTTATGAGTGGAGGATGATGGTCAAGGCCATTGAAATCCATATTTGCTCAAGAGCTTTCATGATTGGGAATTGGAGTTGGTGGGATAGCCTTTGCAGCCAATCCACTCCAGAGTTGTTTGTAGTGGCTGGAAGGTATATTTGTTTGGCTGATTCATTCGATGTCGCAGTATGGAAAAACATGCTTATAAACTTTTTTTTTGATAGGTAAAAGCACAACATTATAACCAATTGGCTTGAGGAATAGTTAGAATTCAGTTAACAGGTGTTGTGCACACAGAAAACGAAGAGGAATCAGTGAGCCACCTATTCTACAATGTGAAATGGGTAGCATTCTGTGATATCCTTAATTCTTCTAGTTTAAGTTGTCCTTGATATTTCCTTGATCCATGAATGAATTGCTTTTGGGATGGATTGGAAGCTTTCTGGGTCAAAGGCATTTGAAGGTGTAGAGGATGACCCTTTATGTTTGATTTGGTGTATCTGGGGAAAGCAGATTAGCTGAGTTTTTAAAGATACAGTGTATAGTGATCGCTTTCAGAATTTATTTCCTCAAATCTTGTTTGAATGATCAAGAGATCCTGTGGATGAAGCCAATATTTCTTTTCTAGAGCCCACTGATTGCATGGGAGTGGGTTAATTTGTGTTGTGGCTGTTTTTCTAGTCTATCTACACCCAATAAATAAAATATAATAGGGAAGAAATTAAGGACACCCCAAAATATCAAGCCATCAAAGAAATCTGGAAAGGATAGTCTCTCATTCCCTATAAATCTTCTGGATCACACAAATATAGGTTTCATACAAACATATTTTTACTTGCAATTCCAACAGCTCCAAAGCATTGAAGATCTTTCTAATTTCATTCCTTCCATGAACAGAAAAATAGGCAGAGGGGAATAATTTGCATAATTTCCTCCTCCCTTTGCAAACAGACCATCCCTGACAACTGGCTAAGGTGTCCTAAGCTAACTTAGGAAATACCCATGAAATACTGAGGGATCAAACAAAAGAGGCCACAAACTTCAAGTTGTTCAAGGTATCAGAATGCACAACCAAATTATTATACCAATTCCCCATCCTATTTGCAAACAGTACCAACTAGTGATAATCCCACTCCACCAGTAAAAATGAACACAGGGAATGGGTGAGAATCCTTAAATCTTTCTATGCAGAAAACAGGCAAAGTTCCTGACACATGGCTTCACAGTGATTTCACATAGAAGCAAGTAGCAACCATCTTCAGATAACTTCCACTCGTTTATCCTCCCCGCTTATCTTGAATATGAGACAAAAACAATTCTACCATTTCCAACTCACAACTATGAAAACTTCTATAAACCTTCATTTTTTATAATCCTGATCACCTTCCACATTGCGATGATTTGCCACCATGTTGTCTCAGTTAATTGAAATGTATGACAGATCTGGAAAACAAAGAAAAGTTTTTCCCACACCAAAATCTGACATAGGAGATAAAACATCTCACCCTTTTCTAAGAGCATTTCGTCACCCCACAACAGCAACTACTCATTTCCTCACCAAATTTACATTTATGTGTGGCACACACTCTAGTGTTCACGTTCATGCAATCATGCTATACATTTTAAGTCAAATAAGGATTTCAGCAGAAGCCAAATCACATCATGATGTATGCCAAAATCCAACCAGTATAAGATCAATTTTAAGTCAGCATCAAACCAAGTCAAGTAAAAACTCCAGGTCATTGTTGAGTGAGCAAGTAGAGCAGCAACTACATAGTGAAAATGGTAAATGCATTCTATTTTCCCTCAAGCCACACAACTAAGAAACATAATTTCCACACCTAAGCCCAGACACATTTTATAACATCACACAACTCAAAATAGAATAATAAATCAACAGAAGGCAATAATAAACAAATAAATAAATAGATAAATAAAACAACTTTCCAATAAATAGTGACAAAAGAACAACCAGAAATCAGACACTTACTCCAGTCCATCCAGGGTTATGTGCATTTCCATGTGCCAAGTTAATAATGTTATAGGGTATCCCAGAAGGCGTATTCCAGGCAGGCAGCAACCTATCTGCAATATCTCTAGCTTTTTCAAGGAAAAGTTTGTCCTCTGAGAGATCATATGCACTAAGTAGTCCACCCACAACTCTGGATTTCCAAAAAAAAAAAAACCAAAAATGATAAGTCAAAAATGCAAGATTTCAATCCTGAGTTCATCTTAGAGATTGCAAGGTCATCATAGCCCATAACTGGTCTTCCGAACAAGAGAAAGGACAAATTAAACAATCTACATATTAAACCTTATAATGCAACCTTATGGTCGTCTCAAAAACACTAGCCTCGTAATTCTTGTTGAAATCCAATGAGTTTGCAACCCACCTGCCATGAATAGCACATTAGTATTAAGCAGGAAATTGAATTACCAAAACTACAAAACATGAATACCATAGGCATGTATTTAACGTGTGCTAAGGAAAAAACTTGTAATTTAAGATCTTCAGAGAGAGAGAGAGAGAGGAGTAAACAATTGAAATAGGTAAACAAGGACTAGAAAATTATTCTTTTGGAGGAAAGCAAATAGAATTAATTAGAGAGAAGGGTAGTAATTAATAAAAATCAAGAAAAGAAATCATCTAAAATAAAGACAACAGGATTCCAACAAATGAAAAGAGAGAGAAGAGAGAGGAGCCCTTCCAAACAGTGACCTTAGTAAACTATGGAAGCCCCTTAATGCTTTTTCTGGTACTATGAGAGAAAAAGTAAAACAATGTAACTGCTGCATTAAAAAGAGATAAAATCCAAGTAATTGAGACAGACAACAATAGAAAGCTAAAACTCACTCTCTAGCTCTTTGGAACTGCTCATCTAGTCCCATTATATATAATGTATCAAGAGAATCTATTAATGTTGCTCCAAGACCTCCAAAACTATTGACACCATTCTTGGATTGTGGCTGTTAAGGAAAAAAAATTGCATGTTAGTTGAAGAACTTGAATAAAATGAAACAACATCATAAACACTATGGCAATACAAATGCCACAAATCTAGGAATGTCCATAAAATCATAGACATCTAGTTGCAAAACTGAAATTTAATTACTCTTAATGTAATTTGATTATTTGAGAGTTCACTGGAAAGAAATGAATTTGGGATCTTGTAACAGGTGGGTTTTTAAAAAAGTCATAAAATTTAAATTTCTTTTTTCTTCTTTTGATTCCTCAACAATCCAATAGCAAGAGCATGAAGAAATCCTACAGGGCATGCACAGGAACGGAGTCTTTATACTGATAATACTCTTTAACATATTACATATCTTTTGAAGCTCCAGATGCATATCTATATATATATAAGGTGAACCTTACATGTATAGTTTCCTTCCCATCATTGTCCTTCAGTGATTTAAGATTGAAATCTTTTACAAGCTTTTGGTGACGCATTTGTCAGAGTTGTCTATAAAAATATAGTATTACTTCTATTCTAATATGCCAACCATCTTTGATTGATAGAGAGATTGAACATATTTGTACTAAAACTACAAAATAGAGGAAACAATGTACCAAAAAGCTTTCTCATATTCAAAATTATGATTATACCATCTTTTGCATTGCTTAGTAGGGCATTGGACATAAGTACAACAGCTACATAGATATAAAATATATGTGTGATGAAATAATTTAGAAAGATTCACCATTTGATCCTATTCAAACAACCAAAACAGAAAGAGAAGTAGTAGTAGTAGTAGTAGAAGAAGAAGAAGAAGAAGAAGAAAACAATACAAAACAAAACAAAACAAAAAACTAAAAATAAAAAAACAGATCAATGAAACCTGAAGTTCATCTTGTCCCCACGCATACTTCTCATATGAACTCCATGCATGAAGCATAGCATCTTTTACTTTCTCTCTTCGCTGAATGTCTATGGGGTCATCTGGAACAGTACTTTTCTTGGAGGATTTACCATTTCTGCCACTGACACCACCGGCATTTCCTCCAATACTCTTCAATTCATCCAGCTGCCAATATAACCACACATTCAGTCTACACATACACACATAATGTAATACCAATGGTTTCAAAATCAGAGAAAAGTGATGACAAGTCAGCTGACAGAGAACCTAAATCAATGAGAACAAGCTACATGGAAGCAAAAAACTCTTTAACTGTTTTCTAGGAAATTGGAGAAAATATCATTTGGGGAACTTGGATATTTAGTTATGTTATTTTTTTCCACAGGAACCTACTTAATATGCATCATTACTCCTGTTTAAATAATAAAATTTCTCTGAATATTTTGAATTGGCGAAAAATTTTATTGAATTTACAGTGGGAAACATATAGCCTAGAAATTTTCTAATTTGTAAATGATGGGTATAGTACTCCAAAAATGAAAACAACCAAAAAAGAAAATAACCATGGCATGAACTGCTAAGCATATTCTAATGGTTGAAGCTGGATGACAACCAAAGAACAAGCATTTTAAATTTCTTACCAAATCTTGCAAATGGGTCAATTCTGCATTTAGCCTGGCAACCTCAATCTGCAAAATCCACACAAATTTCTTTAAATAAACGTAACTAGAGAAGCAATTGTCCCTCAAATTGAAATAACAAGCTTCAGTTTTCAGCATAAACTTTTACCTGGGTGAAGATGAGTACTCATTACTTAAAATTCATAAGGAAACAGTTAATTACAGCAGACTAATTTGCTATTTTAGGGGGAAAGAGGCCTGGTGTACTGGGATTGCACCCCTTCTGTTTGCTAGGATCCCTAATACAACCTTTTATTTGCCCATTAAAAAAAAATAGAAAAAAAAATCCAAAATTACCAAAAATCACCAATTATGATACGAGAACTCCATAACAAACCGATGAAAATAAGCACAAAGTATTTTTGCGGTAAACTGAGGCATTGTCAATGGTACTATTGTGTGACTTGCAAATATAAATATATAAGTTGGGAAAGGATTTGCACCCTTTCCATCTCTCTTCTATTGTCTTTTATTCTTTTTTCTCCTCTCTTCTCTGCATCCAAATCCTCATAGCATCTCCGACTCAGTATCAGGTTGATCCGGGTGTAATCATATCAGAAACTTCAAAATAGAATTTAGCAATAGCAAATGACTGGAGATGAAAATAAAGTTCATTTGTTACATCATAAAAATTAAATTACTTCTTAAGACATCTATTTTTACAATAGTTTATGGAACAATAAATTAGAAAATTCTAAAAATATGTTACAAACAATAAATCAGTAAGTACCCAACAAATGGAGGCACAACCTAGGTATAGTGGAATACAAGGATAACTCAAAGATCAAAATAAATGGAAACACCGCCAGCTCACTAGCCTTGGGTTAAGGCTGATAGGTCCAGGAATTCCAAGCACAAGAGCACCTCCTATCCAAAATCTTCCTAAGCATATAAATAAATAGCTAACAAACAAAATTTCAGCTCCAACTCCAATTGCCCAAGACCATACAAATAGGTGATACGATTGAGGTTTTTAAGATTTGTTTTCCTTCTTATGCCAGTATATAAGGGTTGCCTCCATTTAGGGAATTTCTTGCAATCCAATTTATAAATATAGTCTTGCACAAGTATACTAGGAATGTCTTCATTTTGAGAATTTCTTGCAATCCAATTTACACATATACCAAGGAGTTTAGATTTAGAAAGAAATTAGGCTAGACAGCCACCAGCCACCACCTCCCTCTATAAAATTCACATATTCTAAAGATGAAAATTTCCAAGTTGAGAAAAATTGTCTCATGATTATCTTTTATTGGTTAGAACATGGTTTTCTTCTTTTTTCTAGTGAAGACATCCTTGCACCTCTTGGAATATTCCAAGGGCCCAACCAACTAATTTCTTGCTACATCTTTCCCATACACCTAATCCATTCTTCCCTAAATTTCTGTACTTCTTGCCATTAACTTTTCTTACTTCAATTTTCTGTTCCCATGGCCTTTCGGTAGCATTATTTTCTTGAAATTTGCATTCATTCCACCCATGTCTCTGTTTCACTTAGTAAGGTGAGCCCAACCTTCCTATAGTTTATCTCTTCAATCTTCTTGGTTTCATCTCTTCCCAACTGTTCTCCATTTCAAACTGTTTTTGCTTTCCCACGACAGGAGCTTATATTGGACCTTGAACATAGCGGTAACTCTACCTGAAACCAAAATAGATAGGTGGGTAAAGAATACATAAGAGTATGACCTCATTCTAAGGAATTCAACAAAACAAACACAAAACTTTGTAAGAAGGGTGCCTTCTCACAGAGGGGATGCAGTGACCAGTTACCAAAAAAGGAAAGCTCTATTTTCCAGGCTCTCCCATAGTTGATCCTTTGGAACTACAAGAATTCTTACTAAGAATGAGGATTGGCTATCTAAGATCCTTTCTTTCTTCAAACAGGACAAATATATACAGAATCAAATTGAACCCAATAAATGCCAATTCATCGAAGAATAAGCTTCAACAGATTAAAGACCTTCAATTTCCCATGCATCCACCTTTTTCAAGAACTATCCCACTACAATCTTCCTTCTACTAGTGCTCTTTGCGCATCTAATATTGATTCTCTTCCTATTCCCCAGAGTCAAATTGATGTCTTAACTAATCTCCCAAGTTTGGTGAAAAGCTCTGGTAAATATAAACAGGAACTGCAAAAAAGGGTGCTAATTACTTCTTAATAGCATGATGAATTTTGGATTGGTAGCTTGATATATGTACGGGCCCATATATTAACAACTTAATTTTTTACAATAGTTGGTAGTCTAACATGGTATTACAACCAGAGATCTTAGGTTCAAGTCTCTCCTGCCACTTGTAATTGGAAAAAAAAAACATGGTGTTTTGTCTCTTCACATGTAGAGAATATCATCGTATCAGAGTACAATTACTTTTGGGTGTTTAACCTCTAGCAAGTACATTTACAACTGTGACAAACTAAAAATCTTCTTCTAATGCAAAGTTGAATAGCAAAATCACTCATGATTTATGCATAGGAAAAACAAAGAGGTACTACTTCATGAACTTTCCCCATATCTTTATCACCATAAAACCAACCACAATCTCATAAAGCAGTAACAGATAAGGTTCCATACAGACTATCTAAATTAAACTTAATCATCTCAATGAACTAAGACAGCAGCATGTTCAGAATCTTCACCATACGGCACTTCTAAATTTCAAGTCTTTTAATTCCTAAATTTTTTTCTACAAAATTGTACCTGATTTTCGTTAGTAATAGAAAAATCCAACCACAATACACACACTTATATTAACTACTAAACAGAATTATATTGTCCAAAACCAAATATCAAATCTAAAATGTGATGGTCAAGCTCAAAATCCCAAAAAACAAATCTTACTAGAATAAAATTAGAATTAGTAAATCTAACCCTTTTTTTTGGCACAACAACAGCAGAACAATCCCTGAAATCCTGAATCTCATCCTTTTCAGTGTCTCAGTTCCTCAAAAAGATAAATAATAATAATAATAATAATAATAATTAGGAAAAAAAAAATCTGGTCAAATACATTGCAGGTCATGAATTTTGCTATATTGTCTCAGCAACCAAAAAAAATTGCACAAGTGACTTATAAAAATATAAAATTAAAAAAATAAAAAATAAAAAATCCTCTATCACACTCTTTGCATTCATACAAATGCCAAAGAAAAGATCAAAAACAAAAAAAGTAGGATTAATTACCCTACCCTTTGCAAGAAAGAGAAAACACACACAAAATTCCAAATCTTAAGCTGTCATTGTTTTAATTCCCAAAAAAATGCGATCACTTATGCTGAGGTTTCCCAAATTTTCCTACATTTTCTCAGGAATAAAGCGTCGCACACAAACAGCTTAACAACAACAACAACAACAACGAAAGCACCCAGAAATCCTGAATCTTACGCATTGAATTGTTTCATTTCCCCCCACCAAAAAAAAACAAAAAAAGAGGGAAAAAAATCCAATTCTTTATTTTAAGGTTTCCCAAATTTTCCTACATTTTGTTAGCCACTCAGTATTGCACAAATGATTTTCCCAAAAAAAAAAAAATTTTTAAAGGTTAAATCCTTAATCTTACGCTTTGCATTTAAATTCATTTCCCAAAAAATTACAAAATTAAAAATCTGTTTACGTGTATTGGCATTTCCAAAATTTTCCTCCATCTTCCCAGCAACGGATCATGGCTCAAACGATTCCAAGGGGGAAAAAAATAATTGCTGAATCAAATCTCTAGTCCCACCCAAAAAAATGAATAAATAAATAAACCATCCGATTAGTTATACCATAATCTATCAAAAAAATTTAATCAATTTCCTCGTCAACCAAACAACCCATAAAAATTGGAAAGAAAAAAAAAAAAACGATTTACCTCCTGTTCTCTGACCAGAGTCTGACGATCCCAGACCAAGAAACTGACGCAGACGAAGGCGATGAACAGAAGGGCCAGACGCTTCGGCCGCTTCAGATAGTACGATGGATTGCAATACCTCCATCTGCTCGCCGACGATCTGGCTCTCGCCATCGGATCTCACCACGACCAGACCCAAAACGACACCGCCTCACAGATTTGAAGCGACACAGTTTCAATATAAAACGACGCCGTTTAGAGTGGATCGATCTATGTTTATCTCCCCCGTTTAAATGACTAGAAACGGGAGATGGAGAGAAGAAGAACAAGAACAAGAACAAGAAGACGAAGAAGAAGAGCGCAAAAAGAAGGTGGTGGTTGTGTGGACGGTATTTCCATAGTCAATTAAAATTGAAGTGTTTTTTTTTTTTTTTTTTTACTTGACTTTGAATTTTCTGAATTTCTTGGGTCAAGGGTTGGGTTTAAATTTGGATATGAAATGGAAGATATTTTTGAAATGATAATATAAATTGAGATTTGAATTATTAGACTCAAGATCTTAAGTTAAAATTTAAAAGATTATGTTCTTCAACATTATGTATACATGACAATCATAAAGTTTTTGTACCATATATAATGTAGTGTAAGAAATTTTAGATTTTCTTTTAAAAAAAAAAAAAAAAAAGTTGTGGTTAATTTATAATTTGTGTTTATAAATGGAGAAAAAAGATGATGGCTTAAATTAAGAAAATCAAAAAAAAATTACCACCTCAAATTTAGAAAATTTTAAAAGTGTAAGGACATAAGATGTATTTTTATATAATAATTATTATATTTTATATAGGAATTATTATTATTTTCTATTTTTAAAAATATAAAAAGTAAAAACCATATCGAAATGAAATGAACACATTTAAAAATAGCAAATATAGTAGAATCAATTCGATCAATGATAATCATATTTTTACCTTTTACTATATTTGTGGAGGTTAAATGGAGAAGAAATAGGAAGAGATTTGCTTTAATTTCTTTATAAGCATATATTAAATGAGTGAATTTAGGTTAATAAATCATGAACTTGTTCTCTTGTTATTAAAATTTATTTGTAATTAAGTAATTATTAAGAGAAGTCATGATTTTCTAAATTTTTTATGGCTATATTTGGTTTGGGAAAGTATTGAAGAAAGAAAAAAAAATATTAAAGAAAAATAATTTTCTCATAATTGGTTTTACCATAAGAAATATAAAAAAAAATCAAACATAATTAAAATTAATTAGAAATTTATATATTTTTAAATTATTTAATTTTTATATAGAACAGTTAAAATAAGTTAAATAAGTTTGGTCATGTTAGAATATAAGTATGAGGCTTACTCTTCTCTTCAGCCTAGCACTCTCATGTGTTCCATAGGCCTCACCAACAAATTCTGCAGCGAGAGAACATTCTCTATTTTCTATTATTCCTTGTCTCCCATATCTTTTTCTTAGAATTTTCAGGTGTACAAGCGTCTATTTTAGGTTGGTGTTTTTATGGTGATTTTCTTATATACGTATACTTTGTTCCACCTCCATTGCAATGTGGTTTTCATAATCAATAAAAATTTATGGTTTTCTCCGCTTTGTATGAGAGCCACTCAAAGGCAGATGCCTCTCTTCTTTCAATATCAATGGAGTCACAAAATCCTAGCATTCTAACTACATCATTGATGATAGCTCCAACATTGCAGTAAGCACAGTAGGGATGTTGGAAGCACCTTTATGGCATTTGGAAATACTCTTTAAGTCATGCTCTTTCAATTCAATTGAATCAACACAATTTCCTTCTCTTTAAGATTATGATTACACTAGTGATTTGAGATCACAAACTTGATGGTCATCTCTGAGGCACCAAACCTTGCCCACTAGAATATATTCCTCTCAATAGCAGCAATTGTCTCTCATGGCTTTGGGCTTTATCCTAAATGACCAACTACTCTTGAGTTGGCATTATAACTCCATGATTGAATCAATATCTTCTCAACTATTGGCTTTCACAATCTTCAATGAAGTATGGAAAGGCCTTGAGAGATTATTTAGCTCACAATCTAATGCTAAAATCCAAACAAATCGTATTACCATTCAAACCACTCAAAAAGGGAATCAGACCCTTGAAGAATATTTAAATAAGATGAAGTCAAATTTTGATGGTCTTGCCATGGCAGGAGAACCTTTCCCTAAGAAAGATATTATATCTTGTGTTCTTGTTGGACTTGCTTCTAAGTACACTCCTATTATAGTTCAAATCAATGCAAAAGATTCTATCTCATGGCAAGAGTTACAAGAAATCTTGTTGAGTTATGATAGTAGATTGGAGCAACTTAATATCTTGGCAAACAATATTGGTTTAAATCAACCATATGTAAATTTCTCATTTAACAACTCTAGAAATTAGAGTAATAACAAACCTTAAGGTCGAAGCTCAACACAAGAAGGAAATTATACACCAAACCAAGGGATTCTTCATGGAAGAAGAGGTCATTTTAGAAGTAGATGAGGACGTAACAACAACTCAAAACAAACCTTTCAAGTTTGTAGCAAATATGGCCATTGAGCTATAACTTGTTACTATCAATTCAATCAAATTATAAGGATTCTTAAGTTGAAATCATGTATCATCTCATACTAGGTTCATGCATTAAATCTACTATCTTATCAATACCTGAGCATTCATTTCTAAATTTTAGGCAAAAGTGGTTTGAATGATTGTTCTAAAGCTCCTAAAGACCTTGCCTAGTATTGTAATATGTGGCTCATATTGAGTGAAAGACATATATGGAGAAAAAAGGGCAAATGTCGGAGTGGAACAACGACATTTGCCATTTAAGCTTATATTTTTATTGTTAAGGTCCCCCCTCATCGCCGTAATACTATTTAGGGGTATTTTTGGAATTTCAATACCTAAAGGTTAGTGTAAATACCTTTTTATGTAACCCTAATTTTTGAGATAGTGAAAATCTTCCTTGTTCCCTTTGGACGTAGGCAATCTACCTAACCACGTTAAATCTGTGTGTTTTTCTTTTGTTTTTCTCTAATTTCTTCACCGGGAATCATTGCACGAAAATCAACACCTAGGTATTAGAAAGCTTTTGGAATAAAAATTGAAGGGTTTTGGGCTAGAATTGACCAACTGATCAACGACAACCATAATCGACTCAACCAGTTAGGAATCGGTCGAACTAGTTACCCTTTCCAATCGAGGACTGGTCAAGAGGTTCTCTAAACTTTTTCTCTCATCTAGTAGCCTTGTTTTCTCAATTGAGGAGGAGTCTTTCCTGGTCAAAGGTACCCTTCTCTTGGTAGAGGTTCAGACAAACACTAACGGTCATCTACCAAGCATTAATTGCCTAATGATTAGCCACTTGGTTAAATTGGAGCTTGACTAGGAAGGGACTGTTGGTGCATTTTTTGGTGTTCGAGGTTGGAAACCTATAAATAAAGAGCTCTCATTCATTTATTGATAAGAGAACACATGCATTTAACTCTCCGACTACCCGTTTCTCACTTTCAAAGCTCTCTCTCTCTTTCTTGATGCATTACATTCTATGGGATAATTGATTAATTGGACTCTTGATGAGTTAATTAATTAATTAAGACCATTTTTTAGCTAGATTAAGTGACTCAAGCGCACTTAAGCTTACTAGAAACCCTATAAATACCTCTTATGAGAGGTTAGGGTTTCATTCTTCTATCACCATTCTCCCTACATTCCATAAAGAGAGTCTTAGTCTCCATCTTCTAGATTTCCGTCATTTGAGTGCCAAGATTTAAGGTTGAGTCATCAAGCGGAAGATTATGGATTTGCGATATCATACTCAACTTTTGAATTATTCTATGACAATCATCACCCCAGGGATTAAATTTGAGAACATCTAGATCTAGGTAAGCAATCTAATCTTGTTTTTTAGATCCTGAAATTGTTTTAAATGCATATTTCTTATTGTGCATAAGATCTAGATAAGCCTAGGGAGAATTGCATTCACCTAGCCTAATTCTGGAATAGGAAACATGGTAACACGATGTTCCCTATAATTACCACCCTTTTAATGGTGGGAGCTAAGATTTGTAATTAGGCAACCTATCTAATTATTGAACATACTACTTTTTTAGCTTGTTACTTTGCTTTATGTTGCCATTATTAATTTTCCTTTTTAATAAGTTAGGATGATCTTCTTTCATTTCATGTATCAAATTGCTTTTTATAACAATACTTCCATAGATCTTAGATTAATACATACTATAAATTATAATAATTGATTTCCTACTAGAAATCTTTTATGAAAGGCATCATATGAAGTCTTCTGATAATTTTTGTTTGCTTAATTTCACTAAGTTCATTTTTGAATTCTTTATTAACTCATTAGTTTCTATTTAAGGTCGAATAGACTATCTACTATTTTTTTTAGGATCAGATACTACAATAGTAGTACTTTAGGAAGACATCATACATCCTTTGAAAATTTCAAGTTGATTTAGATGATAGCTAGCGGAGCCAAATTAATGTTGCTCCTTGTAGGTTCGATGGCAAGATCATCAAACACCAAAATCCTTATTTTCCTTTTACCAACAACATCATCTTATAGCAGTGGTGCAAATGTTTGATAAGATCTTCAGTCCTAGTATACAAATTGAATTTAGGAGATTAGAAAGAGGTTTTGTAAAATTTAATACTTATTACTTAATAATTTAAGTTGATTTTAAGTTAAATTGTTCTCAAGTTATTGACTAAAAACTTATTACTTATTTTTTTATTTTAAGTATTTATGTTTTTTCCCAAAGTTAACTTAAAATTTATTTTAAATTATCAAATTAACATATTTATCCTCAATAATTTTAACTAATATTTACATTTTCACTAATTTTAAATAATAAATTTATTTTTTAAACATTTATATTTAAAATATTATAGGTACATAAGATAATTAAAAAATATTTATTGTAAAAGATGAGTTATGAATGTAAAGTCATATATAGTTATAAAATATACTCCCATTGAACATGAATGAATTAAGTTAAAAAAAAATTGAGATTAAAAATAAGATAACTATTTTCACTTAATACTTAAAGTTACATTCGACTTTAAGTTATGATATTAAGTTATTTTATCAAAGATGTTTAATCTACTTAATAACTTAATTTAAGTTATTAAGTCATATTAAGTAGATTTACTTAACACTTTTTAACTATCGAGCTAGTTTTGACTAAGTAGTTCAAGAACAAAGTGGGATATCCCAATATTCCTTTCCATAACTTTGAATCTAGCCCATAGGTTGATGGAAGTAATTCCTTGTGTCACACTTTTGTCACTAATTTTTTTTTTCTTTTTTCTTTTTGTATTTATTTGAATAGAAAGTAAACGTAAATGTAGAAGGAAAGAAAAAATATAGGAAAATAAAGAGTAGACATATAATCAATAAATTATTTTCTTTTATGCCAATTCAAATTTATTTAACATATAAAGATTAAATAATTTGAAAATTTATAAGTTTTTAGTTAAATTTTATTATATGTAATTTTCTTTCCTATTTTTCATTTACAAAAAAAACCAAATATGGGAGAATCATTTTCCTTGAGATATGATTGGTTCCCATAAAATTTGAGAGAAAGAAAATAGATAATTAAAGTAGAAGAAAAGAAAATTTTAAGTCAATAAATTATTTTTACACAAAAAAATAAATTTCACTATTTTACCTCTTTTATTTCATTTATTTTTTATTTTCTTTCGTATTTTATATAATAAAACCAAACATAAAATAATTATTTTTTAATATTTTTTCATTTTTTCTTTACTTGTACATTCTGGGATCCAAACACAGCTTTCATGTTCTTAGGCCTTATGGCTAGACTATTTCTTTGTTCTCCTCAATGTTTGATTGACTTTGATAGCTTCTTGTTTGGTCACTTTCCTCATGTGAGGTAGCTTGATGAAATAGTGGTGGGGTGGAATGTATATATATTGTAGAAGCATTGCTTCCACCTACTGATGATGGACCTGTTATGGCTGCTCAACCAAGTGCTTCACTTGCGAAATATAATATTATATATTGTTGGCTATTAGTGTCCATTCAACTTCCACCATTTCTTCCATTTCCAATTTTTAAGACATGATTTCAAAGATTTCCACCATGTGTTTGATAAAATTGAGGCCATTGATTTATGCTCTTGAGAAAATGCATATATATATATAGTTTATGTGGGATTAAATATTACATTGAAGTAAGATACTACTAAACGATACAAGTTTTGTTAATCATTGTGTTAAACTTGGATTAATTATAAAAAAATTTGTCTTTATGGGCCATGCAATTTAGGCTAAACAAGGGAACAAGTGAAACACTAAGTGGATGTTTGGTAAACCAACTTAGTAACTTAAATTGACTTAATAACTTAATTTAAGTCATTAAGTAAATTAAGTGTGTGTGATAAAATAACTTAAAGTGAAAAATAAGTTTAGTAATAAGTAAAAATAATTAATTTATTCTTAAATTCACATTTTTATTTTATCTTTTTATCATTATTTACATTAATTATTTCTACGATTTCTTTTGTTACTTCACGACCTTCATTGTAACTCAATATCTTTTACCCTAATTATAATTTATAAGAATAAAATGTCAATTTGATGATTTAAAATAAATTTTAATTTAATTTTATCAAACAACCTTAATACTTAGAGTAAGAATTAAGTAATAAGTTTTAAGTCAACAACTTAAATATAATTTAACTTAAAGTCAACTTAAGTTATTAAGTGATAAGTATTAAGTTTTACTAAACACCCCCTAAATGAGTGTGGTAAACCAACTTAATAACTTAGAGTGCATTTGATAGTGATTTTAAGAAATGTTTTTAATCTTTCTAATACTTGAAAAATAAAAATTTCCAAGTGTTAAAAAGACCAAAAACACTTTTTAGAATCAGTACCAACGCACTCTTAATTTAAGTTATCAAGTAAATTAAATATGTTTGGCAAAATAATTTAATAAAGTAAAAAACAACTTTAAATAATAAGTAAAATCAATTAACTTATGCTTAAGTCCATATATTTATTTTATCTTTTTACCTTTATTTGTCCTAATTACTTTCACGATCTCTTTTACTACTTCACCACCTCTACTATTACTCAATTTATAAGGACCAATATGTCAATTTGATGATTTAAAATATGTTTTAAATGAATTTTATTAAATAATATTAATATTTAAAGTAAGAATTAAGTAATAAGTTGTAAGTTAATAACTTAAGTATAATTTAACTTAAAGTCAACTTAAAAAGTAACAAATATTAAGTTTTACCAAATACACTCTAAATTTAAATGTCAAAGATTGCATTTTCTAAGCATTATTTTATTTTACTTTTTGAGCCAATTGACTAAAAAAATGACTAATATTTATATGGGTCATGATTGATGATATCAAAATCTATCTCCAATGAATATATATAGAATTTAGCCACCCATGAACTTATGATTCACAAAGGGGACATCATATAAGCATGACAAGATGAATAAGATAAATCTCAAATTGCCTAAAGATTAGCGGGTTCAAAATTCATAATATATATTCCTGTAATGATAATTTTTTGTATAAATTATGCGAACTCCATTTTTTACTTCATTTTTTTCATACTAGTCATGCAAAAATTTTTGGATTGATATTGTTAGAGTTTGGTGATTCGAATTCTTTATGGTTCAATCCAAAAAGCTTGCGGTGTGACATATGTGGTGAAGTTAAAATTATGAAATTTTTCGACTTGATTCTTCCGCTACCACCACTAATCCCGTTGGGGGTGCAAAGCTTGTCCGCATAGTATGGACTTGTTTTGTTAAATACTCTTGTATACATACATACATACATACATATGAAAATGATGATGATGTTTAGTTTTAGGGTTATGATGATATACAACCGCTCACAACTTTTCCCTCTTATACCAATCTTTTAACAGTGAATCTTTTAACATAAGAAAAATATAAAATAAAATTAAATATAATTAAAATTAATTAGAAATTTATATAATTTTAAATTATTTAGTCTTTATATAATGGAGGAAAGTAAGTTAAATGAGTTGGGAATGCTTGGGTAATCATCTTTAATACTCAAGTTAAGCTTGAATTAAGTCTTTCAATACAAATTAAATTCAAATAATTCAATTAACTCAAACTTGAATCGGATTTAATATTTTTATAATATTTGTAATTTTTGTTATCCTATAAATAACATTTATTTTATTTATTTATTAGATTTTTTTAAAATCAAATTATAATCACATCATATACTTTTTCATTTTATTAGAAAATTGTATAAATTTATTTATTTATTTTTACTATTTTGAAATATTACTCAACTTACTATTCAAATTTTTATATAAATATATAAAAAAATTTAAAAAATATTATGAGTGAATTTTGAATTATATAACCCTATCAACTTAATTATAATCTAATCAATTCCAGCTTATCTCGAACTTAAAAAAATAAATTTGGGTTAAATATATCAAGTTCGAGATTAAATTGAATTGCACTCGAATTAACCACCAACTCGCCTCAACCCATCAAGTTGCAATCTTAAAATCTTCGACCCATCATTTAAACAAAACTTATAAATTCTACATATTTTAAAATTACAATAATTTAAATTACATATTAATGAAGTTACAATATTTTAAAATATATGTTTTTAATTTGTAAAACTAATTAATATTTAAAGAAAGTATATAAAAAAAAAAATTTAAAAACTGCATAGCATATAATTTTGTATAAACTAAATTAAATACTTATTTAAATTAAGTATGTCAAATTTTAAAACCTATATAAATCAAAAGAATTACATGTACTACCTCAAATTCTAAAACCAATATAAATTATAAATTAAGTATTTATTTAAATTAAATAGTTATTTGATTAAAAAGGACAAAATCAATGAACATTCAAAAGAATGACCATCATCTTTATTTGACAAAAATGCCCTTTAACAAAATTTTAAATCAAACAATTTTTTTATAAAAATTCAGGGATAAAAATGTCAAAAATAAGTTTGTCCAAATTTCAATAAAAAAAGTAATTTTTTTTTTTGGGATATGGGTATTATCTCATCCTTTGGCACAAATATTTCTAAGAAATGACTTAATTTATCCATATATTAACTTGGTCTAAGCATCTTCACGAGCCGTCGGATGCACGTACAAATGAAAACTACGCCGTTAGATAAGAAGAAAATACTTTGACCAAATCACTCCTGCACCAGTCAACTTTGGCTGAGTCCTCTCCCTGCCTTTCTTGACTTCCTGTCTCCACACTTCTTGTGGACGAGAGCTGAAGACCTCCAGGGGAAGAGGAAGACTAGCTGGGTGGTGCTCTATCCAGTCGGCGCACGTTATCCTTCTCGGCAATGACTCCTGATTTCGACATGCAGCTGGGGTCCGCTGCAATTTCAGAGCATGGCTCCAATTGTTACCCAAAATGACGGACATCTGCAGAGGCACCGGGCCATGACTTTTTCAAATCTATATATTGTCCAGAAAAAATCGGGTATTTCTCCCATATCAACAAAAATAATTTTCTCATTTTGATTTTATTAAAAAATAACGTAAAATAGCATATAATTAAAATGAGTTAAAAATCTATACATTTTCAAATTATTTAGTTTTTATATAAAAAAAATTAAGAATATATTTATAACTGTTTTCAAAAATAGTTTTTAAAAATAGATTTTAAAAATTATCCTTTAATTTTTGTAAAATAAAAGTTTTTTTAAAAACCTAAAATGTTTTTAACTTATTTTTAATATTTTTAAATATGTTCTAAAAATAATTTTTATATCTAGTATTTTATTTTTTTTATCATTCTATATATTCGTATAATTATTTTTTAAAACAATTTTTAGTAAATAAGTGAAAACAAAAAACAGAAAACAGTTTTTTTGTTATCAAATATGTTTTTTTATTTTTTTTCTGAAGAATAAAAAACTATTTGAAAACAATTATTAAACAAACCCTAAAAATTTTATATAGAAAAATTAAAATAACTAAAATAAATTTGAGGTAATATATAAAAATAATTTATTAATTTAATTTTTAATTTCTATTTTTCTCTTTTATTTTTCCTCCATTTTTTTTTTTTTGAATCAAAGGTAGGTTTAACATTTGAAAAACTCTTGCAAACAAGATTTAAGAATTATAAACATATCTACTAAATTGATGGCTAAATTCAAGAGTTGGGAGGAGAAAGAGAAGCAAAATAGTTTAAAGGCATTTTATGGAGAGGATGCAGAATATTGAGAAGTGGTTTTACTGCATCTAAATTAGGACAAAAATATAAATTCTATCAAACACTTGCATTAATTAAAATTCTATTTTACTAGAAATTGGCATCTAAATTAGGACAAAAATATAGGGACAACTCATCCCACTTGGGAGAAGTTTTTGACACTTAGTTGTGACTATTTTGTATGTGTAGATGTGTTCTAAAATTGTAAGGACATAAGTCAAAGTAGATAATATCTACATGAGTTGTGATGGATGGTTGCTCGACCACATCACAATAATAGGGAGTTGGAAATTATATTATAAGGACGCATTTAAATCTTGAAAAGTTAAACATAAATTAGAATGAAAATAGAATAAAAGAGAATCATATAAGGAAAACAATAATATAAAAAAATACAAATTAAATGGTTTCAACACAATAAGATTAGAGAGTGTCTCAAATTCTTGTAGATTTGCTTTTATAAAGAATATTGTGTAGAATATTTTTTGAGTGATATGTTATTGCAATATTAGATTCTTTTGTAGAAGAAGGAAAGTTATTAGGAATATCTTTATAAATATTTATATCATGATGAGAAAAAATTATAAGATGGAAATATGCATGTAAAAATTATACTAAGGAAGAATGGGAGACACTTGATTAAGCGAAGGTGCTCGTGGTTGAGGATCTAAATACAGAGAGTGAGAAAATATGAGATACTCATGGTTGAAGATCTAAATATAAGAAGTGAAAAAATATGAGATATTTTAATAATCTAATATTTGTATTTAATTCTATCATTTGTAATATTTTTATTTTATAATATAGTGAAATGATTCTCTTTCGTCCATGGATGTAGGTATGGTTAGTTAAACCATGTTAAACCAAGAAGTGAGAAAAAATAATGTTAGTTGTTTACATTTCTTAAATCCTTTTTATGTTCATTAACATAGATTAGAGGAAAGAATATTGAGAGTTATTTTTTTGTTAAGATAGGAGAATAAAGTGAAAAAAAAGTGAGATAAAAATAAAGGAATAGTGAGAGCTCAACTTTTTTTTTTCTTCTTTTTTTTGTTAAGAAAAGAGAATAAAGTGAAAAAAAAATTGAGGTGAAAATAAGGAAAAACACTATGTTGAAGAGAACAAAAAGAAAGGGACGGTAGACCTCAAAATTTGTCACAATTTTATTTTTACATTAATTTTGAGCTCAATTTTATCAATAAATTTCAATTCTGATTACATTTGAATTATTTTTGGCTCATTCACCTTTTAATTATTAGTTTTTATTGTTTTATAAATTATTTTTATTTGTTATTATTATTATATTATTTTTATTTTTATTTTTTATTTTCTCTCTCCACTCTCTTCTCTCATCCTCTTTCTTCTCATCCCAACTACCCCACCCGCTCTCTCTCTCTCTCTCTCTCCACCCGTACCCCTCCTCCCACGACACTATTCCCCTATTGATTTTTATTATTATTATTATTATTTTCCCTCTATTCTTCTTCTTCTTCCTCGTTCTTCTTCAACTTTTTTTCCCAGCCCTTTCTCTACCCAAAAAACTTCCACACGGGCCCCATTTTTTTTGCTCCATTTTTTCTCCTCTCTCTCCTTACTCACTCCCACATGGCCGAAGCCCCCCATTTCTTCTTTCCCATTTTTCATTTTTGTTCTCTACCCAAACACCCACACAGCAGCCGACCCATCTCCCCATCTCCTCTCTTCCATTTTTTTCTTTTTTTCTTCTTCCACCCAACTCCCACATGGACCGGCCCCCATTTTTCCTTCCCCATCTTTTTTTCTCCATCTTCTTCCTTACCCACAGTACGCACTGCCACACGCCCCTTCATTTTTCATTCATTCCATTTCTTTTTCGTTTTCATTTCTTTTTATTTCCAGTGAAACCCATCCATCTTCCCTGTCGCCGGCAGGATCACCAGCCAGTCGCTGCCGGCGAGCCACTACCGACCGGCGACCTCTTCTCTCATTCTCTCGTTCCCTCATTTTCCCATCACACACTTTTATTATTATTATTATTGTTGTTATTACTATTTTTTTCTTTATTTTTTAATTTGATTTTAATAGTAATTGTTGTTTGTGAAATTTGGATTATTGAATTAATATGAAATTTGAGTTTTATTAATTAATATGAGATTTGGATTAATTTGTTATTGGAGAATTAATATGAAATTTGGGTTAATTTATTGTTGGAGAATTAATTTGAAATTTGTTAATTTGGATTTTTGGTTATATTGTATTTGGTGATTAATTTTAGATATTTGGATTATATAAATGACATATTGTTTATTTGGACTTGGGGCTTATTGTTAATTGGTTATTTGTTTGGGTTTATTGAATTGGGCTTAAGATATTGTTTTCTTTGGTCATGTATATTATTAATGTGGACTTGTTAATTGATATGAATTTTGGGTCCACAACTTAGGTGAGATTTGTTGGATGACTTGAATATTTGATATAGGCTTGACCAATTTGAACTATTTCATTTGAACATGGGACAATTGTGGTGTATATTAAATTAGGTTTGGATTATGAAATATTAAATTTAGGCTTAATGAAATTTATCTTAATTTATCATGTTTTGGGTTTGATTAATTGAACTTATATTTTGGCTATTAATTTGAAAACTTTAGATTAGGGTATATGATATATGAGATATTTTTGTTAGGTTATATTTGTTAATTTGGACCCATTTTTAATTGGTAAAATTTATTGGATTAATTTGAAGTTTGAATTTGGGCTTGAATAATTATTTTGGACTCTACATATTTTTGGATATTTACACTTTGAGCTATTTTTGTTTTTGCATGAGCTTATTTTGCAATTCTGTTGGCTGAGTACGAATTTATGATACGTGAAATATGAAATTTCATGGAAGAAAGTGATATTGAAAAAGCTGTAGGAAAACATTAAGCTTGTTGTAAGTTTATTTGGGTACATATTTTATTTCCCACTTTTATTTGGTTTTATTTTTATTAGTTCTTATAAATATTCATTTATATATATTTATTAAGTGTGTACATAATTGAACATAGAACAAACTAGAAATTTTGTTCAGAAAATATTTTTTTTAATAAAAGAAAGTTTTTTTATTAATAAAAATTCAAAAAAATGCTTTTAGAAAAATCCAAAAAAAATGTTTTTAATAGAATTTGAAAAATTGTTTTTAATGATGATTGTCCAAAAATTTCTTTGTTTAATAAAAATTGTCCAAAAATTGTTTGTAAATAAAGTTGTCCTGAAAATTAATTTTTAATAACATTGTTCAAAAAAATGTTTTTTTTTTTAAATGAATTCTTTTTCCCTAATTAAAAAGGGATTAAAAGTATTTTTTAGAAATAGAGGATTTAATTTTTTTTCCTTTTAATTATAAATTCTTTTGCAAATAAAGTTATGTTTTTTTTTTAAATAATTTGTATAAATCAATTTTCTTAAATGAAAACAAATTGAAATACTTTTATAAATAAAATTGTAAAAATTCATTTATTTTCAATAAAAGCAAATAAAAACAATTTTTGTGGTCAAATTGAAATTTTGTAATAAATTCTTTTGATACAATAAATGTAAATAATTGTTTTTTTTTAAATTGAGAAAATAAGTTGACCCTTTTTATGTAAATAAATAAATTGAAATCATTAATTCAAAATCATTTTTTATAAAATCCTTTGAAATTTCTTGAAAGCCATTTTTTTTAATACTTTTTTTTTTTAATTTAGTTCAATAAATCATTTTGCATAATTCTCTTGTTATTTATTTTTTGTATTCTTATAATTATATTTCATCATTATTTTTGTGTATATTGATTTTCACCATGACTTATGCACACTCATTTGCATGATTATTTTTCTTGGTATCCATAATTAATTAGTTAATTGCCATAATTCCCTTAATTCGTTTAGTAGAGGCTGTACGTATACAGGCTTAGAGGGGTGCTACTGCTCACCACCATACCTTCCTAATCAGTAGGCTGACCCTCGGACCCAGACTCGGTTTTCCACAGACCTGTTTTTCCTTCAGGAGTCACACTTAGGATTTTTCTTTCTTATTTTGTTTTCCCTTTAAAAAAAAATTAAAATAAGTGACGACTCTAAGTATTTTTCTAAAAATTATATTTTTCACCAAATAAATAAAAAGCGAGTTGCGCCTTCGAGTGGAATGCATCAAGCAAAATGCTGGGTCCATAGGGACATTTTTATCCTACATAGGTCATTTTATTGTCTTTTGAGGGAGCCGGTTAGTTGAACAAATAAATGGGTATTATTTCAATTCGTTTTTTATTTTATGATTATTTGGATAGAAGTGCTAAAATATTTGTGAAATTGGAAATATGACTTCTTTTAATGATTCTTTAGAGACATGACCCTTTTTAAGACCCCTTTCCTCACCTTCTTTGAATTCAAGGTTGCTCTAACATCCTCTATGAAAAAAGTATCTTTGTCATACATTATGATATCAACAAATTACTCATAAGAATTTGATAGGAAACACATTAAAATTATCATTAGTTTTTATAATCTATTTTAACATCATTATTCCTCAAATCCATAATAATTCTATTAGAATCATCTAGGTGGTCTTTAATGAATGTACCTTATTTTATTTCGAGAATGAAACAACTACATCTCTAAATAAAAATGATTTGTTAAAGACTCCATCATATACAAATTTGTTTACTTTAACCATAACTTGACAGTTGTATTGTTTTTTACAACCTTATGAAGTACCTCATTACCTAAATACAAGGGAATAGTATTGTGCGCTTTCTCCATGAGTTCATCTTTCTCTTCATCATACATCGTTGTTGGCAAAGTCTCTTTACTTTTAGTGCTTTTGACAATCCCTATTAAAACAACAAGGCACACATATTAACATGTTACAAAGTATTGAAAGTGTTTTTTCTATCAAACGTTTTAACCTTGAACTTTGTTGTCATTACAAGTCTAACAACATAAGTTTTAATACAAGTTTATTGTATCAACAAAAGCTTCAATGTTAATATTTGAATAAAAAACATAAGAATAAACCAACCATATAAAAGAACGAGACATTTAAATATGATTCGATCAACTATGCCTTACATTCATGAGTAAGAGAAAATCATTTAAATATGCCATAGAAAAAAAACGGAGAGTAGAAACCAAATACCACTATTGAGCCCTAAAATATCCTATATTTTGTCTAGGCACCTTGGATTGAGAATCATTGATCCATAGGTTGTTATTCACTCTTTCTCTCATCCCTACCTCCTCATTATAGGCCCTACATCTCTATATCTCATGATCTTGGATGTTTTTATAAATATATTCCTAATAATTTTTCTTATTTTATAAGTAAATCTAATATTATAATGACATTTCAATATAGAAAATATTTTATAATAATATTCTTTACAAAAAGAAATATATATCAATTAGTAATTTGTTATGCTACATTTATGTATTGACAATTTTGTTCATTTTCATTGTGGCATAAGAACCTTTTTAGATAGTGACTTACTCTTTATTAAAGATTTGAGGTTACTATTCATTCAACTGGATTGTCACAGTAAGCTTGAAAAGTTTGTTAAAGACAAGTTAATTTTTTATATAAGGTAGGGTTCAATTGGAAGTTTTAAATTCAGCTAAAATGTCTTAATTAATTTTTGACAACTTTGATATTTTATTTTTTTAAGAAAATTCTTTAATTAATTTTTAGAAAGTTGATATTTTATTTTTTTTAAAGAAAATTATTTTTTAATTAATTTTTGGAAAATTGATATTTTATTTTTTAAAAGAAAATTCCTTTTTAATTAATTTTTGGAAAGTTAATATTTTATTTTTTAAGAAAATTATTTTCTTAATTAATTTTTAAAAAGTTGATATTTTATTTTTTTAAGAAAATTCTATTTCTAAGCCTCAAGGCCCTTAAGCTTATATATACTCACTTAAATATGTTTTCGGGTTGGACGCTTTAAGAGAATCAACTCCAACTTGCCTTATCATTTTCAAACTCTCAATAAGAATTCACCGATTAAATTTTGGGTTGTTGGAAGGATTTGCATCCCCTCGGAGGTTGAGGTGAATCCACTTGAGCATTAGTGCATCATGGACATGGATGATGATAAAGGTATTGGAGAGTAAATCTTTAGGATAAAGCTATCAGGTAAAAATCTGTGCATTTTGATCTCATATAGTGAATTGTTAGATTAAAAGTCTTAAATCTCATGATTTTTTATGTCCACAATTAGTGTAATTTTTTTTTCTTTTTTATATGTAAAATTATTTGTCTCTTGTGTAATTGTGTTTGCATTGGATATATATATTTTGTTTTAATTATACAAGATTCAATTGATTTAAATTTTTTTAGATTCCTTTTAGGGGTGATTTTGGGTTAAAAATTTAACTCTTGTTTTAAATTTCTAATTTCCATCAATTCATCCCCTTTGGGTTTTTCCATACTTAACTATCGTTAAATTTCATTCATAAGAAGGTTACATCCATTATGTCTAATTTTAAATTTTACCTATGGATTGACTTGAGATCCCTTCATGTAACCTTATTTCACAAATACCTTCACCTACATTTAATCCAAAATTCCATCATTTCCTGTACTACCAAAAGGTGTTGAGGGTAAAACTACTGCCATTTTCAACAAATGAGTTGTGTTACAAAGTACTGTTAAGAATAGAACTATTATAATTTTCGACAAATGGGCTATGTTATTTGACTTTGTTGGACATTCTCCTACGCCAAGATGGAAACCAAAATTACGGTGATAAGAGAAAGCGACGAAGCCGTGGTGGTAAGAGAGAGGAACGAAGCCATGCATGGTGGGGGCAGAGATTGATGAACTCGTAATGGTAAGTAAGAAACCAACAAAGTTGTGACCATGAGAAGAAGACCAAACTAGGGCAGAGATTGATGAACTCGTAGTGGTAAGTAAGAAACCAACAAAGTTGTGACCATGAGAAGAAGACCAAACTAGAAACAAAGTAGAGAAAGATCGAGTTGGAAACAAAGAGGGTATTCATGAAATAGACGCTGGTGAGAGAGCTTGTGGGACTTCATGGGAAAGGATCAGAGAGAGATCAACAGGAGCTTGGAGAGAGAGAGAGAATGGTAGGTACCAAAAATTAGAGGGAAATGAAATTTTTAGAAGGAAATGAAGAAAAATAAAAAGGTTATTTGATTAAAAGGGTTATTGAAAACCCAAATTTGGAAATCTAATCCTCCACCCTTTTTGTAAAAATATCAATTTCTTTTAAAATATACATGTAAATACTTGAAATAATAAAAGGTATTTATGCTAAAAAAGGGTTACTCTTTAAACAAAAACATGAAAGAGGCTAAATTCATAAATATGAAATTATTTCATCCTTTTAACCAATTAATTCAAAATAAAAATGTTCAAAATGAGTCATGTCTAACGAATAAGGTTATTTTTCCAATTTCGAACTTATTTTGGGTCTTATGTCTAAATAACCTTTTTCTTTTTATATTTTTCTTTTTATTTCCCTATTTTTTTATAATAAAAAATTCACTTTCGTAAGCTAACTTTCAGTTTGAATTTTCATTTCTTTTTTTGTTAAGAATAAGGCATGGTAGGTATAGGACTCAATCAACATGATTTTTTATTGAGAAAAGATATTTTCATAAATTTTTTAGCCGTTTATCCTTTGTCTCACGTAAGCTTCCATTTGAACTTAGGACCTTAATTGGCTTGTTGAAATAAAAATTATAGATTTCATAGTTAACAAGGTTGAAATCAATGACATGGTACACAAGCAATAAAATGTAGACTATAACATTTTCTAGTTGCCAATGTTGAACGGCAGCAAAATTTCATTCATTGTCATTGTTGAAATCATTTGCTTAAAAAAATTACAATTAATTATTCCAACCATTTCAAATTTCCCTTTTGACAATAACCTAATTAATAACATAAAAGACAAATAAGCCCCTACGAGAATTTTTTTTTTTTTTTTTCCTGAGGTTTTAACTAAAAGTTGAAACTGAAATCATAATTTACAAATAACAAAATTAGCATTATAAAATTTTTATTCAACATGAAATAATTTATTGTATTAACCAAAAGAAAAATTTGACAAAAAACAATATATTTCTAAGATCCATTTTCAAGTTAAACCCTTTTAGCAGAATTACTCAAATAGGTATAGAAGTGTTCTTATTAAAATTTAAAACAAAAAAAAATTATTTGATTAAAATGGATGAAATCATCACCACTTTATAAAATTAACTATTCACTTTTTTTCAACCTAAAAAAATACATATTTTAGACCAAAACGTCCTCATTTTTTCTTACATAAATAATTATTTTTTTTAAAACACACATATAAATAATAGAAATATTAAAAGATATTTATGTCAAAATTGGGTTACACTTCAAATTAAAAAAAGGGAGAGGTTAGTTTCCCAAATTTAGAAACTTTTTATCCCTTTTAATTAATTAATCCTTAAAAAAAAAAAAAAAAAAACTCTTAGAAACCAATCCAAATGGGTCTTAACTATCTCAAAATCCACCCCAATAGCTCTTGCAACAAAAAAATGCTAATGATATTGATATATTATTATCTTATAATGATATTGATTTGTAATATCAATGTATTATGCATTATATTTTGATGAGAAAATTCATATTAAAAAAAAAAAAAGGAAAAATTCTTGATGAGAAATTTTTTTTTCCCACTTTTGTCTCTATCAAGTCACTCGCTTTTTTCTATATCAAACAACATTTTTGGGGTGTTTTCTATGGAGTTTCACAATTAAGGCCATGTGAATAGATGTCTAGAGCTGTGCCCCACAATCTGCAAATGGGAATTCATTATACTTGAATCTGTTCAATCCCCAATTAAAGTAAGTATATAATTCATACACAAGCAGCCAAGAAAAGGAGCCATCACCAGCCTGTCTATGGCCCATGGAGGATAAGGATTAGCCTCTCTTCCTCTATATATATATATGCCAACACTGGCTTGATCGATTGCTTTAATTTGCAAGGGAGTTTCAATTACTGTACATGCAGAGCAAAGGCAATGTCTTCCATTTCCCTATATGAAAGAGGCCTAGATGACCTTGTGAATGTGAACTCTCTCTTCACAATTGCTGTCTTCATCGGCTTAGCCTACGCTTCGCCTGACGAAAAGAGCCTCGACGATAGGGCAGAATGTCATGCGGGTAAAAGCATCAAGAGGAGGCTGGTGATATACGAGGTTGTGTCGTTCAGTTTCTTCCTCCTATCAAGCCTGGTGGCCAAGACACTCAAGATGCATATTAATATCTTCAAGGATGAGTTCAAGAGCAAGTTTTGCCGGTTTCTTCGATGCGTTATGTTGACGTTGGCCGCGCTGGGATCGGTTGTTGGCTGCTTGTTTTTACTGCTTTCGATGATTCATCTCGTTGAGGTTCGGTTAGGGAGGTTGTCTTGCGGGAGCCCTTCGTCATGGATTGCAGCGGGGACAGTGATTACTGTGGTTTCTGTTGCTCTGCTGTTTTATTTGCCTACTGTTGTATATGTTCTGTATGTTGCATGGAGCCAAAGCTGAAGGCAGGAAAGGAAAGAAAGTGATTACTAGGCTGTGTTTGGAGAAATGGGATGGGGAGATAGTATTGGACTGTAGTTTGTAGAGCAAGTATTTGATCTTCCCTAAAAGGGGATAGGTTGTTGATCTGTGATTTTTTTTTTGGTTATCCATTTTTGTACTGGTGGCTTTTTTTTTTTTTTTTTTTTTTTTTTTTTATGTGGTTTGATTGATAATCTTTAAAGTGTTTTTAATTAAGATTGATCAAGTCTTCAAGAAAATGTTTGGTAGAGAATTAGGTTGGATTCAATGGTTAGCTAGCCAACTCAATTCATCTGATCAATTTACACAATAAAGAGGAAGAGAGGGGAAGAGAAAGAGGGAGGGAGGGAGGGAGGGAGGGAGAGAGAGAGAGAGAGAGAGAGAGAGGATGAAGGGGTTGCGGGGGAGGGGGGGGAGAGAGATAGAGAGAGATCCAAAGAGAAACATCTTAGGGGGAAGAAAGGAGGAAAAGTGAAGGAGAATGGGGCAAGTTTCATTGTTACTTAATCTACTATTGCTATAATATTGGTAATCTCCCATGTGCTTTACCTTAATTGTCATGTTATTTGTAGATACAAAGTCAACTTTAATCCCTCCCCCCCACCCACCCACCTACTACAACAATATTTCAACCTAAACCTACCACAACTATATCCTCAATCTAATTATATATTACATTTAATTAGCACTATATTAATTCTAATCATATACTAGAGCACCATCTCCATGAAATGCCCCTACATCTTAGTCTCGTTCGCTAGCCTATGTTGACCATCCGTAGAATGCATGCTTAAAAGTTTTAAATTATATATAAATGCATAATATCTTTATGGATTATAAGCCTAAAATAATATTTTTGATATATGAGTTCTATTTATTTTATTCTTTAAGACAACTGATAACTATATTTTTCAAATAGAATCTTAGGTTTGTTCAACAACTATTTTTTAAAACAATTTTTTGTTCTCCAAAATAAAAAATAGAAAAAAAAAAAAGTTTGGTAATTAGAAAATAGTTTTTGTTCTTAAAAACAAAAAAATATATTTCCAAAGAACATATTTTTAATTATTTTTACTTGTTTTTATAGCTATTTTAAAAACTAATTATTTAAATATGGAGAATGATTAAAATAAAATATTACATATAAAATTATTTTTAAAACGTATATATAATTATAAAAGACATGTTAAAAATATTTCAAATTCCCAAATAAATTTTTGTTTTATAAAACATTATAAAAAATTATTTTCAAAAACCATTTTTAAGAACTATTTTTAAAAACAATTCCTAATAAAATCCGTTAACTATTATAAAAACAATATTTTGTTTTTTTTTTTAAAAAAAAACATATTCGACAATAAAAAAAAACAAAAAATATTTTTTTTTGTTTTAAAAAATATAAAATAAGAGATTTTTAGAGAATATCTTTTAATTATTTTTAATAGTATTTTTTTTAAGCAAATAAAGTATTTTCTAATAACATCTTTCACCTATTTTTTTTAGTAGTTTTCACTTGTTCTTTACAAATTATTTTAAAAAATAAGTATCTAAACATAAAAAATATAAAAAAATAATAAAAATAAGCATGACTAATAAAAGTTATTTTTTAAAAATATTTTAATATACAATAGACAAGTTCAAAATGTTTTAAATTTTTAATTAGACTTTATTTTATATAAAATATCATAAAATAGTTTTAAAAAATAATTATAAAAAATTATTAAGTGTTTTCGAAAACACCACTAGAAAAAAGTGTCAAAGGTTTTGGAGATGATACAACTCTTTCTAAAAATTGTCACCGCAGGCTTCAAGTTCGAAAAAGTTGAGTAAGTCAAAACCATACGATGTTGGATTACCAATAAAATAATGCACTTAAGTACTAATTACTAAATAAACTATACAAGATTGGATCACAAATAAAATAATTAATGACTTAATCTGAGACACCGACCATGGAGTTAATCAAAATTATGCAATAAACAATTGCTCGTTGATCCCATTGTTGGCATTTCTTCTATCAGCCTCCGTCAAAATAATTTAAGTCGAGTCATGTTGGCAGCCTCCCTAGATGGACCTGCGAGAAGAGCCTTCACTTCAACCCAAATCACATCTTTAGAGCCAAAAGACTTTTTTGTTTAATTTTATACAAAAAAATCCTCCCCAATGCTTGAACTAAAAGGTAAAAGGTAAAAGGGCCATGGATCTTGGAAAGTCTATGAGAAAATAGAAGGAAAAATAAATACCGGCAAAAATGGAAAGAATGAGAAAATAAACAAAAAAAAAAAAAAAGGGTTGGTTTAGCAACTGTTTTTAAAATTAATTTTCTATTTTTTTTTAAACAAAAAAGATAAATAAGAAATCCATTGTATGATGGTTTATAGAACAAAAGTCTCATTTGAGACATTTTTTTAAAATAATTATTGAAATTACTATATAATATTTTGTAAAATGTGTATTTGGAACTGAAATATTTATAATATGTTATCTATATTTTTAAAAATAACTTTTATTTATCTTTATATTTAATTATTCTCTATATTTGTATATTTATTTAAAAAAATGTATTTAGAGAATAAATAAAAATAATTAAAAGATATTTTTTAAAAATATCACATTTTCTATTTTTAAGAATAAAAAAGTATTTTTTGTTTTTTTGTGGTCAAACATATTTTCGTTTTGTTTGGGAAAGTAGAAAATTGTTTTAAAAAGTAGTTACCAAATAAGATCTTAAACTCAACATGCTTTTTGAAATGTATTGCTTTTTTTTTTTCTTCTATATAAAGAAAAAAGAACCAAAAAAATTATATAAAATTTAAAATGATTTACTTTAAGTTTAATTTTTCTTGGTACGTGCCACATACATAATAAACTAATCATAGAATTAGTATTCAAGACTGCTTTTTCTTCAACATTAAAAATATGTTTGAAACCTTTTTTTTTTTTTTTTTTTTACTAAGGTTAACTTTTTGAGAATTTGTTTGCAAGATAAATTTTTAGAATAAGTTTCATATTTTTTTCTTTTTATGATTTTTTAGGATCTTATGAGAATAACACAAATATGAGAATAAGATTATTTTGAAAATACATTTCATTTTTTTAAGACAATCTTGCATAGAAAAGATATTTTTAGAATTGTATTTTCCAATAGAATTTCATTTTAAAAATAAATATAACTATTTTTAAGAATTACCGTAAAAATACTTATATTTGATAATTATTTTTAAAAATATTATTAGACAAGTATTAAGGATGTGTTTGATAACTGTTTTTAAAAATTAATTTTAAAAAATAGTTTTTGAAAGCTGAATTATGATTTTTGTAAAACAAAAGTTTGTTTGGAAGGTAAAATGTTTATAATCTATTTTTAATATTTTAAAAAATAATTTAAACATAATTTTTATATTTAGTGTTTTATTTTTAATTATTCTACATATTTGTATAATTATTTCTTAAAATAGTTCTTAGAAAACAAGTAAAAATAAGAGAAAATAATTAAAAAAATATTTTTTTAAAACAACTTGTTTTCTATTTTATATTATTTTCTATTTTAAAAAATATAAAACAGAAAACAATTTTTGATTGTTAAACATGTTTTCTCTGTTTTTTTTTTTGTTTTAGAGAACAAAAAACTATTCTAAAAAGCGATTTCTAAATAGAACCTAAAATTCTTTCACCTTTGTGAATTTTGTTTAATTAATGAATTTAATTCAATTACTTAAATTTTCTAATGAATTTGTTGCATTTTTTGCCAAAAAAAAAAGATAAATTACACTTGATTTTGACACATCATCTTGAGCTAATTCTCGTTGAATTTTAACACATCAGGCGCGTGACAAAACATAGCAAATTAGAGATGTACAACTTTGCTTTTAATTCCAGTCATCTACCCTCTTGAATAAAGTTGGAGGAGAATAAAAAAAGGATTATTATATTATCTAATTTGGTTAATTTGCAATCAAAAAATAAGAAGATGATGAAAATATAATAAATATTATCTAAGTTTTCTCATGATATTAAAATAAAAATGTAAATTATTTTTCTTTTTTTTCCAGTATGTTTTTATTTCTTTCCCACATTTCCATTTACATCAACTTTTAATGGTTGCTAAGAAGGCAAATTTATGAGACTTTTTCGACTTTTTCTATTCAGCCTTTTTTCTTTTCTTTGTTTCTTTCCCCTCCATTTGTAAACAAAGGCTAGCTGATGACCTAAAGACTTTTCTCTCTTTTGTAGTTTCCTTCCTTCTTCTTCTCTTTTTTTCAATATCATCATTACAAGACAAAGACTTGGACTTCGAGACAGACTTTTAGTATTTTTTTTTTCCCTTCTCCTCGGAATGCTTAAGGAGACAAAAAAAAATCTTGTATTCCTAGTGTTTTTCTTTTCTCGAGGATCTTAATGTTAAGTTTGGCTTGGAAAAAAAAATAAAAAAATGCTAGAAGGAGATTTAATTTATCTTATTTTTACAATGAAAAAACAGGAAATCAAGATTGAGGATAAGGAAAGGATGATGAAAAAAAGTTGAAAATTACTTTTCTTAAAAGACTATGGAAAAATCTAAGGTATGTTTGGTTCCTAAAAAATGTAAGAAAATAATATTTTTATTTTTGTATATTATGTAAAAGGATATAGAGAAAAAAATAAAAGGAAAAAAAAAATATTAAGAGAATTCCCACCCCACTTTTCTTGAAAAAAGATACGAAAGTTCAGGGAAAGTGTATTTCTTGTAAATTTAATTTTCTATTTCTTAATTTTTTTTTTCATGAACAATCAAATAAAATAAAAAAATTATAATTTTTTTCTTATTTGTTCATTTCCTTCTCTCGTACCCCATATATTTTCATTTTCTTAAATTTTTTAGGAATCAAACATAGTTAAGAAAATGTGTAATATATAATAATTATTTTTTCAACTTACCTTCAACAATTGAATAAGATAGCAATTTTATATATATAAATTTCTCTTTTTATATGTGTATTTTTTTTCTTCTCTATTTTTGTCCCTCAAACTTTTTGAGAATAAAGGGATAATATTTAATACCTAACTCTGATTCTTAACTCTTCTAATCGCCTTTTTTGGCACAATATTACTACTTTAATTGAAAGGATAAGGAGAATGAGTTCCTTCTCACATTACTTAATTGCATGAATTTGATCACTTGCTCATTTCCATCTAATGTTATTGACTTCCTCAATTGATTTTTGATAAGCACTTTGAAAAGTGCTAAGAAAAAATATGAATAAATATATAAATTTTCTTAAATAGAAAAACAAAAAATCAAATATAACACAAATTAATTCAAAATTTTTGTTCTTCCATATGGAAGGAAAAAGAGAAATAAATTTGAAAAATATTTTAAAAAATTGTTAAGTTTAAACTCAAGGCATCTCCAAAGTATGTTATATATACAATGCTAATGCCCAAAAAAAAAAAAAAAAGGCGTAAAATGATATTTATTTTGTCACTCAAAACTTCACTGCAAGCTCCTAGAATAGAACCATGAGAAAAAACTATGCCAAACATAACACATGCTATCTTTTCAAATTGATGTAACAAGGAAATGACAAGGATCATTTTTATTTTTATTCAATTCTTTTAATTATCTTTTCAAATTTTTTTCTTATTTTTTTTTCTAATTATTTAATTATTTTAAAACTTTTTCAATAAATTTGGATTAATTTCACTTCACACAATCTTAATAATATCAATGTAGAGTTTGGGAAACAATCTTTATTAGATTGTGGTAGTATCAAGGAAGGTTGTCAAAAGTCAATAACAACTATTATACAATTAATAAGCATAAGCTTGTTATAGCTCTCGTATATGAAATCTCCTTATCTTGTAAACTTCTATATATGTAAGCATTCAACCATGCATATCTTGTTTTGTGCTCTGCTTTATATACAGTTAGTATTCCTTGGTTAATGACAATTATCTTTTTCCTTCACAAGATCATCATGGTATTGGAGCATTCATCTACAAGCCTTGAAAGCATGTCAACCTCCTTGTCCCTAAAGGAACCATAGTCATGGGCCTTTAATCATCATCTTGAAAACAATGATAAACTTGCTAAAGAAATAGAGGATGAAAAGGTCCTAACCCACTTCATAAATCGCGGACTACAAACAATGGCCTAATCATTTCATGTCTACTCAAAACAATGAAAGAAATGCAAAGTTTAGTATTTGGCTCTAAAACAGCTCATTGGGTGTGGATTGTGTTGGAAGAAGAACTTCTTCCCAGTTTAAAAGTATTGTAAGTGACCATTCAAAAGGGATAGAAAATTACTTAAGGGACTTTGAGTCTATTTGTGATAACCTTGCTACCATTAAGAAATCCATCAAAGATCTTGATAAGGTGTTGCAATTTGCTAATGGTTCGGGCAAATTATAAAAACTTTTGAATTGCTATGTTCACTAAACCACCAAACCTATTCTTTTCTCTAATTTTTTTTAAGTACTAGTCTAAGAAACTTTGAAAAACACTTAATTTTTAAAAGAAAAGCTTCCAAGTTATACTAATCATGATGAAAAATAATCTTCAGTATATTTCATCACATTTTGTTTTACAATATACATACATGTATATAATAAATGCCTCGAGATTAGAATGCTCAAGATAGGAAAAGGTTTTTCTTGAAGGTTAGAAATTTTTATTGGGATGATTCATCTCTTTTCAAATATTGCCCATACCAAATCCATAGATGGTGTTTACTAGACGAGGAAATTCCTAGTGTGCTTACCTTTTGCCATGAGGAAGCTTGTGGGGGAACATTTCTCTTCTAAGAAAATGGCGGCTAAAATCTTTCAATGAGGGTTTTATTATCTTTAAGGGTGCTCACAATCATTGTAGGGCTTGCCATCGTTGCCAAATGCTAGGGAGTGTTTCAAGGAGGGTCATGATACCATTGAGCAACATCTTGGTAGTAAGGATTTTTTACTTATGGGGTATTAACTTTCTAAGGCCTTTTCCCCTATCTTTTGGCTACTGATATATACTTGTTGACATATAGAATACTTGTCTAAGTGTGTTGGCCATACCAACTAGAGTCAACGACCATATGGTTGTGTTAAAGTTCTTGAAAGAGCATGTGTTTGCTTGGTTAGGTTTTCCTTGTGCCATTATTAGTGATAGAAGTACCCATTTTTGCAATAAACCCGTTAAGACCCTCATGAAGAAATATGGAATTACACATAAGGTTGCCTCTCCATATCAACACCAAACAAGTAGTCAAGTAGAGTTGGCCAATAGGGAGATCAAGAACATCCTAACCAAGGTTGTTAACACAAATAGAGAGGATTGGTCAATGCACTTGAGTGATGCCCTTTGGGCATATAGGAGGACCTATAAGACGGTGTTAGAAATGCCTCCCTTTAGGCTTGTCTATGGTAAGCCATGTCATTTTCCCTTGGAAATTAAGCACAAGGCATTGTGGGCTTTAAAGAAGCTCAATTTGGACTTAAAGGTCGTTGTACTAATTGGGAAACTCTAGCTCAATGAGCTTAAGTAGTCGAGAAATGATACATATGCTAGTTTAAAAATCTATAAAGAGAAAACTAAAATCCTCCATGACCAAAATATAATGATTAGAAAACTTAATGTGTCTCAAAAGGTTCTTCTTTATGATTCGAAATTGCACTTGTTTGGGAAGCTTTGATAAAAGTGGGTTAGCCCCTTCATTATAAATCAAATTTTCCCTCATAGATTTGTTGAGTTTGCTAAATCCGGAGAATAGTAATGTTTTTAAGGTTAGTGGCCAAAGAGTCAAGACGGTGGAAGGAATAAAGGAGGAGGGGAAGGAAGTCTCCTTTGAAAGGTTATAAAATGGAGGCTAATCATTAGCTCAAGTGGGCTAATTCCTAGCCTAAGTGGGCTAATTCCAATTGTATCTAATTAGGAAGATGGAAAGTATGTTTGTTTGTTTGTTCTTTTTATGTGTTTAATTTGTGTGATAATATGTTTTTGTGTGGATGTGATTTTTCATGTTTCACCCTTCTTCTTTGTCACTCAAGCTTTATTGGTAAGATCATGAACCTTTTGGAAATCAACCAAGGGTGTAGCATAGCTATGTTAGGGGAGGCGAGGTGGAGATTCGTCAGAAGAGGTTGAGGTGTTAGGGTGGCACCTAGGTCAATGTGAGTGTTAATTTGTTGATGTATATTCATTTTAAGCATGGTACTCAATCACTTTTGGTTGCTTTGTTTTTAAGATTGATTACTAGTAGCTTGTTTTGATGTGTTTCATTTTTTTAATCTTGTTTAGTTGAATAGTACCCAAACTCTACCCCTTTCTCCTCCATGTGCCAATTCTTTTCCATCTGTTTCTTCCTTTTTCACTTCTTTATCCCATTAGATATTCTTGTCTTATACCTTAACTTTTCATTACTTTATATTCACATTAAGGATAATGTTGAGGTGGGTTGGGGGTAGGAAAATTTTGATATTGAAGGTTGACATCTATGGAAATTTGCATGTTGAAAGATGGTATGATGAGTGCTTTTTGGAAATTTGTGGCATATAGAGTTAGGATATAGAGTGGTGTGTGTCGTGTGTCGTGTGGATGCATTTTTGCAAAGGTAATGAGTTGAGTTTGGTTCCTATTAAAATCCAAAGTGAAGAATCTAACAGGATAAGAGCTTGGAATCTAATTTAACCTTAGGTTCAATTGTCACTCAACCTAGGAATCATTCCTCATGATGATTAGTTTGCACACACTACACTTAGCATGTAGGTGAATGGGGAAGGCTAAGAGGTCTAAGACTATAACACAATGGATAAAAGGGTGAAATTAATATATGCAAGTTGTGTTTACCTTAGAAATTTAACCCATCATGTTTTTGCTATTAAAGAAAACAAATATATATATATATATATATATATATATATATATATATATATATATATATATATATAAACTAAAAAAGAAAAATGAAAGTTGAATCCCAAGTTTTGTACTAATTAAGTAACTCGAGTATGGGATTTTGGGTGTTAGTGATAAGGTGACTGAGTTGATGTAAACTTGGAAACTCGGGTATATGCTTAAAAAGGGCTTTCAATCCCTAGTGAATTAAATCAATTGGTTGAGAATCACTGACCTCAAGGCCTACTATATAGGTAAGAAGGACTTAGCATCATGTATTGCACTACCCACTAGAAAAAAAATGAGAATTGAATGAAATAATTGTAGCTAAAGTTCTAAGTTAAGTGTGGTGCTCCAAACATCCATAAGCTCCTTGACGTAAAGTGTGAAATCTAAGAACTTAATGGCAAAAACTTTTACATCTAGGTACTAATGAACCCTTCACCAAGGGTGGTAAGGAAGGTCTTTTAGTAGGGGTGATTTTTAGAGTTTTTAGGGGAAATTTTGGGCCTTATACCTTGGAATGTTGGATTTTGAACAAATGACTGATGATGGAACTTGAACAAGGCAAATTTCCTAATCAAATATGTTTTTATAAGTTGAGCATCGTTAGTGTCAATGAGTAGGTTTGTTATGTGTAATCGGAGAAGGCATTGGGTTGATGAGATAAACTGCAACTTTAAAGGCTAAGGACCAATATTTGAGTGGCATGAAAGCATGATGAAGCAAAGTAAGAGCAGTTTTAACAATATGACAATGTTTGCACTTAGTTGTACCAACATGTTCAGGAGTATGAGGAGGGGATTTGAAGTGTTGTATTCCAACTCAAGAGAGGAAATGACTAAGACCAATGGCTTCGCCACTTCCATACATATAGATAGTTTGAATCGTTGTAGAAAAGTAACATTCAACAAGAGATTGAAATTGTAAAAAAACATAAGTGACATCAAATTTATTTTTGAGCAAATAAAGCCATGTATATTTAGTAAAGTAATCTACAAAAATGACATAGTAATGATAATTATCGAAAGAAACAAGAGAAGCAGGTTCCCAAACATCCATAAAGAGAGTTTCTAGAGGTCTAGAACAATTTAACAAAGAGATGCCAAATGGGAGTTTATGGCTTTTATTACAAAAACATGCATTACAAGAATTAGGAGAAAAACTAGATTTGGACAATGATAGTTTGTAAGAAGCAATGATCTTATGAAGAATTTTGGAGGATGGGTGGCCAAGACAACCATGTTAGAGGTTAACATTTGGAGAGAGAGGACTTGTCATGGTTGTCGTGTGAGTGAGGGTTGTGGTAAAGAGATTGATTCACTCAATAAAGTTGGCCATTCATACATGTTTCCTCTACTTCGACCTCACACCAAGGATGCCCCAGTAGTTAGATCCTTCACAAGAAAGAAATTAGGGAAAAATTCAATTGAGGTGTTATTATGAGAGCAAAATTGAGAAACAGAAAGAAGATTTTTCTTTCCGTTATGATAGGTCTCAGTCAAAGATTCGTGTACTATAGTAATTGATTAGAAGTATTCTCTTCGGGTGAGAATAGACCACACAAAGAAATTGAGTTAAAAAAATGTCATTCCCTTTTATTGATATCCATGAGCACTAAATACAAATCAATCTAACAAACTTTCAGCATATGTCTCCGAACCTAAAGGTCCTTAAGACCATAATGAAATAACTTCAAATAATAAAAATAAAATAAAATAACAATGCAACAACTTTTATTCTTCTACCATTACTTATGACTCATTCCAACATGTGGTTGTTAATCCATCCTAATTCCTTGGCTAAAAAGAATAGCAGCTTGACTATGAAATGATCCCACAACCACTTGAATGTGTTTTTGTCTTCATGCATGATATTTTGGATTTCTTTTGATGGCATGTTGCAAACGTCGTGGCCCATTCAAAGTCTTATCACATTAGGAGCACACAAAACATTATTCAGTTTGAAAGTGGAATCACAAGATTTAAGAGAAGTGAATCCTATATGAGTAATAGGGATGTTATTACCATCTCCAACCATAATATCTTCATTACCACCGTACTCAGAGTGAATTGAAAGGCTCTATAAGTCTTAGGTGATATGGTGAGAGGCCCCTGAGTCAACTATCCAGCCTGATTGATTACCCGGATTCTCATGAGTTGTGTAGTTGACTTGTGGTCAGGTGAAGGGTGAGGGGTGTGATCGGCACACTTCGGCAACATGACCAAATTTGTTACATAACTGGAAACCCACTCGAGAGTCCTTGTTGAAGGGAGGTCACCAATTCTGATTTGACTAGTTGGACGAGAATCCTTGACTATGAGTTGTTGGAGTAATTTTTGTTTCCACGGTTTCCATAAGAATTCTATTGAAATTAATTGTTGTTGTTCCAATTGTAGCCATTGTTGTTTCCTTTGTAGTTTGGCCTATTTTAAAAGGTATTGTCGATGTCGTTTTTTCCCTTCTTGTTGTGTTGTTTCTTTATATATTGAGTCGTGATGAGGGTGTCAACTTTTGTTGGCTTTCGACGCTTAAGACTAAATTCATAGTCTAAAAACTTCTCGACTAATTCTTCAAATGAGATGGGTGACTCTCTGGCATGTAAGGCGGCTTTAAGCTCTTTGTAGTCATTAGTGAGACCATTGAGCGTGTGAACCACGGTTTCTCTATCACTCAAATTAAGCCCAATCATAGCAAGATCATCAATAATGGTTTTAACGGATTGCATGAACTCATAAATGCTTTTACCTTCTTGACTAACCTTGGTGAGATAGTCAATGAGACCAACCATCTGAGTATTGGATTTGTTGGCATAGGTAGTTTTGAGTTTGTTCCAGACCTCCTCAACGTTTTTGTACCGTGACACAAGTGGCCCCATTGGTCCAATAACAACAATCTGGATGGCAAAGAGTAGTAGTCAATCTTGACGAATCCAATTTTTGTACTTTGGATCATCAGCTAGTGGGCATCATAAGTTCCATCCACAAATCCCATGAGATCATATCCAAGGAAGAGATTTGTCATTTGCGAGCTCCACATTGAATAGTGTCCTCCTTTCGATAGTTTTTGAGGAATGAGTGTGACTGTGTTGATTGAAATAACTTGTGAAGAGAAATGGGTTGAAGAAAGATTTGTACTACTAGACATCATCGTCTCTTTACTTGATTCAGTCATGATCGAGAGTTTAGACGAGATGAGGATGGAGCATTGGGCTCTGATACCATAAACAAACAAAGCAAGTTGAATGCAATGTTGTGTATTTGATTTTAAGTGATACAAGGCTTTATACAGTCGAATTGCCTAATTAGATAAAAGGAAATTTATCCTAGAGATTGACTAAATATACACGTAATTGAATAGTGAATATTATATACTAATTACAAAATAAATTACAGAATAAGTAAGAGATTATTTCCATATATTCAATGAGGAGATTGTGACTTAACAGAAGGAGCAACGAATGGTGTTGACTTATCCGAGTCAATATTGGTACTAAATGCTATATTATATATAAAATAAAATGTGTGAGTATCGACAAAGTCAGTTAACTAATTTGTATTATGTTACACGTGACATAAAAAGCCAAGGAGAAGAAGAAGCAAGCACCAGAGAACCAGTTATGGATATCAACGTGTTGAGTTTATGTCCACAAATTCGATTAATTTGTACTAGCTGTATCGAAAAAAGATTAGATACTTTTTTAGGGTACTAAAATCCTACCTTTTGCTACATAGATGAAGGGATACCTTCTTTTTTTCCATTAGGACTTGAGTCTGGAACTTCCCACATCGATGAATTGCAAGCAGCTTGTTAAGGGAACTTCCCACATCCCCTCCTAACCCTTTACCATCTAACTTACAGCTGAATTGCAACCACTTTGTTACAGCAAAGCTACGAGTGCTTGCACTTCACCACTAGTTATATATATTAAGTGGTTTCAATCAATTACTATTTTGTTTTTATTTTACTTTTATCATTGAGACTCCAAAATGGAACTTTTCACATACCCACCTACGGGACAAAACAGGTTAATTTTGTAAAAAGTTTTCATGGTACTCTCAAAACCTCCTTTTTCCTTTTCTTTTTTCCAAAAAATAAGGCTATTTTTGTAAAGAACTCAAGGATGTCCTCATTTGAGTTTATCTAGAAATGGCTTATAGTTTGACAAAATTTTAAAACCAATGTTAAAAATCTAAGGTTATGTTCGGTTACCAGAAAATGTGAAAGAAAGAAAACATAGAGGAAAAAGTGAAGAAAATAAAAAATAGGTTTAAACTCTATAAATTATTTTTTATGCTCTTTAAACTAATTTTACTTATTTCTTTTTATTGTATAAAGATTAAATCATTTGAATATATATCATTTTTTTTTATAAATTTTAATTATATTTAATTTTCTTTTATATATATTTTCTATGATGAAATCAAACATAACAAATTAATTTTTAAATTTTTTTTTCTTTCCTTAGTATTTGTTTTTTAGAACCAAATATAACCGAAAGAATTAAACTAGACTTACACTTCATGTGTTTCTTTCATGAATGATCTTTTTTCCACCAAAAAGACTTTTCAAATAGTTATTTTAATTTCTGTTTAAATAGTAGTTGATTCTTCATAGAAGTACTTCCGATAAAAATTAATATTATGGATAAAAGAGCTAGAAGCTAATTGAAATCCTATGATTTATTATGGATAAAAGACTTTTCAAAGTGATTGATTCTATGATTTGTTTATTAACGACACGGCTGCAATAATTGAAATCCTTGGAAATAAATATGCTAAGCCAAAGATACTATCACGATAAGCATATTCCATGTAAAAGAAACTAAAAACAATACCAAGGACATGATCACAATGATCAAAATCCATGGAACTAGAGAAGGAAGGCCAAGGATGTGTCAAGATAATTGGTCAATCCAAGTATTAGCTACCTCTACTAATCTTCTCAGAATTACTCCCATGCATGTACTTTCAAAGGAAGAATAAACTTATTTGTGGTACATAATCGCTTCTACCTGTTCACACTGTCCTTATCTTTTCAAACTTTATATCGCCATCAAACTCACTTAGAGTCAATATCGGAACTAACTGCTATATTATATAAAATGAAATGTGTGAATAGCTGTATCCAAAAGGTCAGTTGATTAATTTGTATTATGTGGCAGGCATTGGATTTGAGTTTCTATAGAATGCCAAGCATCGTGTTACACATCACATACAAAGCCAAGAAGGAGAAGAAGAAGCAAGCACCAGTCAACCAGTTATGGATGACAAATCCAAGAAGAAGCAGCAAGCACCACAAAACCAGTTATGGATATCAACATGTTGAGTTTATGTTCACAAATTCGAGTAATTTGTACTGGTTGTGTATGATTATGTGGCTAGCATTGGATTTGAATTTCTATAAAATCCCAAGCATGACGCTACACATGCCACATACAAAGCCGTGGAGGAGAAGAACCAAGCACCAGAGAACCCGAAAATGCCTGGTGATCAACAGTATGTATCTCTCTCTCTCTCTCTCTCATGTTCTTTTATCTAAAATTTTAGTATTACACACTTAATTCTTTTTTTCCATGCATCTACTCTTAATGTTTTCAAGGATAACAGACAAAACCCCTTTGCTTCAGGCAATCCTTAATTGTTGGCTCCTCAGGTTCAGGTGGCAACGAGAAGTAAGGAGCTTTGGGGGATGGTTTTGCCATAGAAAATTTTACCTTTTTTTATTCCCTTTATCTTGAACTTCATGAAGAAACTAATTATAATCTATTATTATAAACATCAGGCACCATAGTTTGGTGCTGCGTAGGCATAGAAAGCATAAGCCTCTCACCTTAAGCAGACCAGAGCAAGAAGTAGGCCTTTCCGAAAAAAGATTATATACTTTTTTAGGGTACTAAAATCCTACCTTTTGCTACATAGATGAAGGGATACCTTCTTTTTTTCCATTAGGACTTGAGTCTGGAACTTCCCACATAGAAGTATTGCAAGCACTTTGTTAAGGGAACTTCCCACAGCCCCTCCTAACCCTTTACCATCTAACTTACAGCTGAATTGCAACCACTTTGTTACAGCAAAGCTACAAGTGCTTGCACTTCACCATTAGTTATATATATTAAGTGGTTTCAAGAAATGACTAGTTTGTTTTTATTTTTATTCTACTCTCTTTATCATGGAGACTCCAAAATGGAACTTTCCACATGCCCACCCATGGGACAAAACAGGTTAAATTTTTTTAAATCCCTTCATATTACTCCCAAAACCTCTTTTTTTTTTTTTTTCTTTTCTTTTTTTTTTTTCCAAAAAATAAGGCTATTTTTGTAAAGAACTCAACGATGTCGTCACTTGAGTTTATCTAGGAATGGCTCTTAAAAGGGTTAGATGAGCTTCTTAATTCTTCAAAATAACCTTTCTTAGCAAATAAAAGGTTTGACAAAATTTTAAAACCACTACTACAAATCTAAAGTTATGTTTGATTCCTAGAAAATTTGAGAAAAAATATATATAAAAAAAAAAAGAAAATAGAGAAAAAAAAAAAGTAGAAGAAAATAAAAAATGAAGAAAATAAAAAATAAGTTTTAACTTAATAAATTATTTTTATATACTTCTTTAAACTTATTTTACTTATTTCGTTTTATTATATAAAAATTAAATAATTTAAATATATATAATTTTTTGATAAATTTTAATTATATTTTATTTTCTTTTATATCTTCCATGACGAAACCAAACATAAGTAAACCATTTTTTTTAAACATTTTTTTCTTTTCTTAATACTTTTCAAAAACAAAGTATGACCTAAAGAATTTGACTCACGCTTGTAGGTGTTTTCATGAATGACCTTTTTTCCACCAAAAAGACTTTTCAAATACTTATTTTAGTTTTTATTTAAATAGTAATTGATTCTTCATAGAAGTACTTCTTGATAAAAATTAATATTATGGATAAAAGAGCTACAACCTAAAAGCATTTTTACAAGAATCACTCCTAGCTAGACGGGTGCCTTCATAATCACTTTAACAACTTCTTCCAAATTATTCCCTTTATACCTTCCTTCCAAAACTTTATATGAGCCTTGAGCTTTTACAAAATCCTCTCACTGGGTATCTCCACTTGTACTGAATGCATATATGCCAGAAACACCAACCCAAAACAACTACCTCCATGAGTATAGTTTACTAGTGGTGTACCATGGTGGTGGACATTGGATTTGAATATTTTTATAATTCAAAATCTGGTGCTAGACACACATGCCAGTATACTTAGCCAAGAGAAAAAGAATAATCACCATAATATCAGCCATGGAAGGATAAGTTCTTCTCTCTCTCTCTCTCTCTCTCTCACTCACTCATATTTTTTCTTCTACACATTTCCGAATATTATAATGTTAGGCACTGATCTTCTTCCCATGTAACTGGTAGGTCATCAAAGCCATCAGACTCTGATATTACAAAAAGTTTCAAGGAGGGATTAGACGATGTTATTAATGTGAACGCACTCTTCACCTCTGCAGTCTTCATTGGATTATCATTTTCCAGCTCAACTTCAACCCTTGAGACCAGAGAGGAGTGTAAGCCGGGCCTGGGGATTGAAAAATGGCTGGTGATATTCGAAATTATAGCATTTGGCTTTTTCCTTGTATCCAGCCTGCTAGGCAAGGCACTTAAGATTCAGCTCCATATCGTTAAGAATAACTCCTGCTTCATACAAAATACATGCCGTGCGATGATGGTATTATGCGCTGCTTGTAGTATTCTTGGCTCTGTCTTCCTATTCCTTTCAATGATCAATGTCGTCCAGATGAGGTTAGGGAAGTTAACCTGCAAGGGGAATGTCTGGATTGGAGCTGGTTCACTGGTCATTCTTTACTTTCTTGGTCTGTTGTTCTGGGTACCCTCGCTTGTATATGTTCAAATCATTTCCTGGAATTTAAAATTTTAAACCCTCTGATAAAAAGGAAGTGACTCTGCTTCCAAAGTCGTGGACTAAGCTCAAGAGTAGTAATTTGTACATATACATAGTAGTAGTCCTCAACTGGTGAGACTCCGCTGATTAATTCTCCTATCAGCTTGTTTATGTTTGCTATGTTTTGTATGCTTGGAATCATTGAAGTATGGTTTGAAAGTGACAGTCCATGTATTAGCCTAATTCCAATGCTCGGAAATTCATGGACTAAGCTAAAGAGTAGTAATTTGTAATATACCTAGTAGTAGTCCTCAACTGGTGAGACTCCGCTGATTAATAGTGCTATCAGCTTGTCTATGTTTGCTATGTTTTGTATGCTTGGAATCCTTGAAGTATGGTTTGAAAGTGACAGTCCATTTATTAGCCTTATTCCAATGCTCGGCTAACTCAATTTTCGTAGTCGAATTAACATTATTTGGTACCTAAGTTAACTCATTATGGTCGACCTTGATTTCAAGTCCTCTCTCTCTCTCTCTCTCTCTCTCTCTCTCTCTCTCTCTCTCTCTCTCTCACACCCACACACACTCACTAGAGGCTTCAATATATTCATAAATTACTACAAAATATAAAGAGAACAAAATTACACAAAGAGTCACGTGGACACATAAGATTTTAATGTATCACATAAACACGTCAGATTTTAATGTGTCACTCAACCATGTCTATATCTACTATTTTTCTAATCCTTAGCCAATATAGATAGAGAAATATTATAGAACAAAAAAAGAAATATAATTATTTAACTCTAAACTCTAATCCTTATTCCACTCAGTGTTTCTTTCTCTTCCCCATCTCTTTATTTACTACAAATTAGCTTCAATAATTGTTTCATTTGATAACTTTTTACTTTTATGACTTAAGCATTAATAGCTAGAGTGTAATTTTCTTATTTAATATGAATATTTGGTTTTAAAAGAAAATGTCAATGAATAAAATACTATAATACTCTTTATAAAAAGGGACGCAAGTCAGTGGGAACTTAAGATACTTTTCAATGAGATTGTACAATTTTGTTTACATGAACTCACTCAGCCAAACATTGGGGTTACAAAGAGGCGGATGATATTTGAAGTGTGTTTGGCAATAATTTTAAGAAGTGTTTAAAACATAAAAGTTTTTAAGTGTTAGAAATACTATAAACACTTTTTAGAATAATCGTTAAATATACTCTTGATATTACATCATTCAAGTATCATTTGGATGTACTTCTTGTTTTTTCTTTCTAAAAAACAGAAAAGGGTAGGACCACCATTGTAAAATGTAAGAATTTTTTAATATATATTACAAAAATAATAATAATAACTTTTAAAAACTATTTAAAATTTTGAAGAGTTAAAAAATTTACAATCTCAAATGTTAAAATTTTAAAGAGAAAAAAATAGAAAATGTATTCAAACAAAATCTCAATTAATTAATTTCTTCCTTTTATCCTAAGTGCTGGTGAAACAACTACATCTTGACCCTGCAAATCATTAAGAATGACTGCAACAACATTGGCTTTTGTTTTGTTTTGGGTCTTTTTCAACTATGTTTGATTTGTGAGAAATATTAAGAAAAAAAAATCTAAAAAGAAAATGCTTTGAAGTTTTTCTCTCCATTTTCCTTAAGAAGAGGTGCGAAAGTTGAGAGAAAATACATTCTTCATTAATAATTGAATTATTTTTTTCCATTCATTTTTTCATTGACAACAAAACAATAGAGAATATTGTTTGTTTTTCTTTCCTCTGGATTCTTTTTCTTTTCTTTTCTTTTTTCTTTCCTCAAATTCTTTAAAACCAACCGTAATACTCTGGTTTTTTTTGTTGTAAATGGACCAAATGAATTGGAAAACAAAAAATGCATCCAAAGAAAAGACCGCCGAGAAGCGTAGCAAACAAAGAAGTTAGTAACAACGCCGAGAAAAACTTGATTCATATCAGCCGCCAGCTATCAGTCAAACCTAATTGTCAAACCATGAACAAACAAAAAAAACCATCAGCCAAAGAAATATTTAGTGTCTTTCATGTTTCAAAAGTAAACAAAATTGTTGTTATTTGGATACAACTGATGTTTTCTATCTACTACTACTACTACTACTACTACTACTACTACTAATAATAATAATAATAATAATAATAAGACATGTGTAATTAAAAATAATTTTTAAAAATAGTTTTTTTTTCAACTTGAAAAACATAGTTGGCAAATATTAATTGAAAATAAGTTTTTGAGTGTACATGTTTTTAATATAATGTTTTTAAAATAAATTTGAGGTGTTTTAGTTTTTTTTTTTTTTTTAATATTTTGAGAAATAATTAAAAATATAAAGAATATATATATATACATATGCGCGTGTATGTGTGTGTTAGACAAAAGTGCAAAATGCCTTGAAAGAAAATAAACCAAAAAAACTATATTTCATATTTGAGTCCCGAGTTTTATCTTTTTTTTTGAAAATAAATTAAAATTATTTTTTAAAAAATTGTAAAATAAACCTATTTATAGTTACTCCCCTATAAAATATGGAAACTACTCCTATACAAAGAGTATGACTTACCTTATATTTTTTAAAATGTTTTCAAAGCTCTTAAATTGTAAGGTAGTAAAAAAATATTTTTAATACCTCCATTTTTTGAAAGTTTTTAATGTTTTTATTTTTTTAAAGTAATTTTCTACTATTTGTATAAGCATTCCTGTTGGATTAATGGGCCTAAAACACACATAAACAATTATGTAACGAAAGATAATAATTGAAAACATTTAAGAGAAACTTATTATCTTACACCCCTCTTATTTAACTATTACACAACCTCTTATTTATGAATATTCACCTAACAAAATTGAAACTCCTAACAACAAAAAAAATATAAAAACTTTTGTATCATTCAACTACTTACATATAAAAATTAAGAGTGTGTTTTACGATGTTTCTGTTTAAGTATTTTTAGTTGAAGTATTTTCTTGCAAAGTGTTTTTAGGAGAATTACCTATTAAGATTGCATTTGATAGTGATTTTAGGAAGTATTTATAATCTTTCTAATACTTGAAAGTGTTGGGGTGATAATGGAATAAACCTGCAGTAATTCAAAGGAAGAAACAAGAAAAATTCAATTGGAAATAAAAATGGATTTGTTTGTTTAGAGGCTTGCAAATTGCAATGTCCTAAAGACAGAATTTTGGCACCCTGTTCTTGATTGCAACAATAAAAATGGTGTTTGTCTTTCAGGATACAACTCTATTTTGATATAAAGAGGGCAATATCCTATTTATATCCTTGCAAACCAAGTGTTGTGCTCCCTTCAAAAGTTGTGTCTCCTTCATTAGACATGTTTTTTTATTTTTTTTTATTTTTCATTCACCAATTTTCCAACAGAAAGATTAAAATTTTTAAGTGTTAGAAAGGTTAGAAACACTTTTTAGAATCGCTGTCAAAAGCACTTTAAGTGTTTTTCAAAAAAATAATATAAGTGATTTTTCATATTTTTAAAAATGTTTTCTAAATTTTGTCAAATACTTAATTTCTTTTTTTTCTTTTTTTTCAAAAACACTTTTTAGGTTAAAAGCACTTCCTAGAATCACTTTCAAATGGACTCTAAATCAATCACTTTAAATGAAAATATTCTAATTAACTTTAAAGAAAAAAACAAACTAAATTTTAACTTTTAGAAACTTCCTAAAATTAAGTTTACTTTCTAACATGCCCTTCAAAGTTGATTTGTAACTCAAGTAATATCCTTAACCTTCTAAAATCTTTAAACTGGAGAAACTTTATATAAATATCAATAATTTGATCGTGAAGCTTACAAATTTTAATTACACTTCCTTTTATAATAGACTCTCTAGTAAAGTGATATATTATATTGACGTAAGTACTTGTTTCAATAATGGAAAAGTATATTTTGATAATACAATCATTAATTTATCATAAACATAGATTTTTGCTGGCTCATCTTGTATAAATTAAACTTCTTTAATAAATTTTTTAATCAAACTGCATAACATACACATGATGTTGTCAAAACAAATTTTGCTTCACAGGTTGAAAATGTGACAGTTAATGGTTACTTCTTTAAAGTCTAAGTCAATACAATATCTCCCATAAAAGACACAAAGCTATTGGTGCTCTTTTGATAATCTAAGTATCCAGCCTAATCACCATCTTTAAATTCAAAAAGCCTAAAATTGTTGGAAGTTGAGTAATATAAACCATAATTAAGTTACCTTTGATGTGATGAAGAACTCATTTGATGGCCTTCATGTAAGTCATTATTTGTGTTTCTATATATAACAAGTCTAACTCTGAAAAGAATGTTTAGCCTTACACAAGTCTAGTAGAGTAGACTTCCAACTAAATTTTTACATTATATTAAATCCACTTTTTCTCACTTTTCATGTGTTAACTACTTCACTGTTTCTTAGTATGTTTACCGAATTGTACATATTCATATTATACATCTTCAAAATTTCTTTTGCATAGCCTTATGGAGAAATAAAAATAACTTATTTTACTTTGTTTGACTTCTATGCCAAAATAGTATGACAAGAGATAAATGTTAACCATCTCAAACTCTCTAGTCATTGCTTTTTTAAACTCATCAAACATGGTCAGTTCATTTCTAGTAAAGATCAAATCATATACATATAAATTAGTAATAATAAATCTCTCTTACCATTCATACGTAGAGAGTGTGTTCATGAGGGCATTTAGGAAATTAGTCTCTTGAAATATTTGTCAATATTACTATTCCATGATCTAGGTGCCTGTATGGTCCATACAAAGCTTTTTCCAATTTTAGAACCTTTTCTCCTTGTCCTTAAACCACATAACCCATGGGTTGCTCCACATGACCTTCTTCTTCAAGATGCTTATTAAAAAAAAACCAGGTTTTACATCCATTTGAAAAATTCTTTAATTGTTTTGAGCTACCAAAGAGATTATTATTAATCCTGTAGCTTCTAAATGAGCAACAAACACAAATGCCTTATTAGAGTCATTAACTTATTGCTTGTAGTCCTTAGCCATCAGTCTTGTTTTGTTCTCTACTTCTCTTTTTGCATTCTCTTTATCTTGTGTATCCATCTAACTCCAATTGTTTTTCTTTTTTCATTTTGGAAGAGTTTAATTTTCATTTGTTATTCGTCCTTGTTGCTTTTATTTCTTTATCCATAGCATCTTTTTTGTTTTATCTTATAATGCTTTTTTAAAATCTATTGATTCACAATTTACAAAAAGACAAAAAAACGTTAAATCATTTTGATTTTCTATTGCCTCATAAATTTCTTGTGAACTTCTAAAACATGGTGTCCTTTTGCCTAAACTTTCTAATAAAGATGATGTTATTGGAACCTTAAGAGTTGAAGGAGGTGATGATGAAGGTGCAATACGGATCTCTTGTAAGATTTCTCTTATTTATTATTTTTCTTCATAGAAGGGATGAGTATCATAATTGTCTTGTTGAGCACCCCAATCTCATCCATCTTCTTCATTAAACTTAACCTTTCTACTAATAATGATATTTCCATTGTTTTAAAATCAATCGACCATCGAAATGAGTTTCAAATGTCTTTGTATGTACTTTGTTCATAGGTACCAATGATTTGGATGGTGCTTAGTCTATCAACTCTATCACAACAAAGAAAGAATCACTTAATAGATCATGGATCGAATAGATATCATGATCTAGACTATAAAAAATGATCTCTTTTACCTGATATCCATGCATTAGCATGAAGAAACCTTATCTTAACCTTTTCTAATCCTAATTGGCTCGAGTAAGGCACACTACTTCTTAACATTCTTTTGCACCAAATAGAAGTTGCCTTTAATATAAGATCCCACATTTCTTGCTACCCAAGGTTTCAATATATTTCAAATATTAAATACTTATCTTTCTTCTATTCCAAGCTTGTCGTGGTGTTTTATTCTATACACTTTGATTAGGAGAATGATTTGACAAGTAAATCACACAATCAATAGCTTCAACCAAAATTCTTTAGGCATTTTCTTACTTTTCAACATACTTTGATCTTTAGATGTAGATGACATGTTCTTGTTTAATGGTTTGAGGGTAGGCTTTGAGACCATGAAAATATTCTCTACTGTGCAGTTAGAAAGAAAAACTTTCATATTCTGTTATTGATTCTTTATGTATTTATACAAGTGAATTCCATTGCTAATAACTTCTAAACTAACAGTCAACAGTTGAAACCTCTCAACTGTTAAACTGTCTTGGAGGTTATCTGGTGAGAGTTTGTTGCTGGGATTCTTGATGGTTATCATTTTCTCTTAGGACTTGCAGCTATGACTTCCCACATGCCCATCTAACTCGCAGCTGAATTGCAGACACTTAGTAACTGGAACTTCCCCATTAATTCCCACCTAACTTAGCTGAATTGCAATAACTTTGTTACAGTAAAGCCAACAAGTGCTTGCAGTTCACTAATTAGTTATACTGTGTATGACTTTATCAAAAACAATTTTTTTATTTATATTCAAATATTGATTGATTCTTGTAAAAGTGCTTTTGATAAAACTTTTATGGACAGAAATATTATGTCCTAAAAGCGCTTTTAGGATAATAAACCCCAAACGGTACACTTCATAATCACTTTACCAACTTCACCCACTCCCTAATTGTTCTCTTCATAATGACTTCACCCTTTCCTTATCCCAAACCTTTACAGTGTCCTTTAAGAATTTTACAAAATACTCTCACTGGGTGTCACCATTAATTTGAATTGAATGCATATATGCCAGAAACATCTCTGTCCAAGACAACTATATCCACAAGGTTGGTTTAATACTATTACAAGACTACATATGTGGTGGACATTGGACTTAGATCTCTTTATAATCCAGAACCGGCTGCTGCACACACCTTACACTGAACCAATAGAAGAAGAAGAAGAAGCATCAGAATGTCAGTCACGGAGGATAAGTATGTCTCTTCTCTCTCCTTTGTTTTTCTTCTGACATATCTCAGAGCTTTATTAGGCACTGATCTTCTTCCCCTGTTACTCTGTGTTTGTTCAAGGGCATCATCGGGTACTGAAATGCTAGCCATTTACAAGGAAGGATTAGACGACATTATCAACATAAACACGCTCTTCACATCAGCAGTCTTCATCGGATTATCCTTTTCCAATACAACTGAAACCCTCGAGTCCAGAGAGGAATGTAAGCCGGATACGGGGATTGCAAAGAGGCTGGTGATATTTGAAGTTTTATCATTCAGTTTCTTCCTTCTGTCCACCCTGCTGGCCAAGACACTGAAGCTTTTTTGTTCAACAACTATTTTTTAAAACAATTTTTTGTTCTCCAAAATAAAAAATAGAAAAAAAAAAGTTTGGCAATTAGAAAATAGTTTTTGTTCTTAAAAACAAAAAATATATTTCCAAAGAACATATTTTTAATTATTTTTACTTGTTTTTATAGCTATTTTAAAAACTAATTATTTAAATATGGAGAATGATTAAAATAAAATATTATATATAAAATTATTTTTAAAACGTGTTTATAATTATAAAAGACATATTAAAAATATTTTAAGTTCCCAAATAAATTTTTGTTTTACAAAATATTATAAAAAATTATTTTCAAAAATCATTTTTAAGAACTATTTTTGAAAACAATTCCTAATCAAATGTTTTCAAAAAATAATTATAAAAAATTGTTAAGTGTTTTAGAAAACACCACTAAAAAAAAGTGTTAAAGGTGTTAAAGGTTTTGGAGATGATACAACTCTTTCTAAAAATTGTCACCGCAGGCTTCAAGTTCGAAAAAGTTGAGTAAGTCAAAACCATACGATGTTGGATTACCAATAAAATAATGCACTTAAGTACTAATTACTAAATAAACTATACAAGAGTGGATCACAAATAAAATAATTAATGACTTAATCTGAGACACCGACCATGGAGTTAATCAAAATTATGCAATAAACAATTGCTTGTTGATCCGATTGTTGGCATTTCTTCTATCAGCCTCCGTCAAAATAATTTAAGTCAAGTCATGTTGGCAGCCTCCCTAGATGGACCTGCGAGAAGAGCCTTCACTTCAACCCAAATCACATCTTTAGAGCCAAAAGACTTTTTTGTTTGATTTTATACAAAAAAATCCTCCCCAATGCTTGAACTAAAAGGTAAAAGGTAAAAGGTAAAAGGGCCATGGATCTTGGAAAGTCTATGAGAAAATAGAAGGAAAAATAAATACCGGCAAAAATGGAAAGAATGAGAAAATAAACAAAAAAAAAAAAAGGGTTGGTTTAGCAACTGTTTTTAAAATTAATTTTCTATTTTTTTTTTTGAAAAAAAAGATAAACAAGAAATCCATTGTATGATGGTTTATAGAACAAAAGTCTCATTTGATACATTTTTTTAAAATAATTATTGAAATTACTATATAATATTTTGTAAAATGTGTATTTGGAACTGAAATATTTGTAATATGTTATCTATATTTTTAAAAATAACTTTTATTTATCTTTATATTTAATTATTCTCCATATTTATATATTTATTTAAAAAAAATGTATTTAGAGAATAAATAAAAATAATTAAAAGATATTTTTTAAAAATATCATATTTTCTATTTTTAACAATAAAAAAATATTTTTTGTTTTCTTGTGGTCAAACATATTTTCTTTTTGTTTTGAAAAGTAGAAAATTGTTTTAAAAAGTAGTTGCCAAATAAGATCTTAAACTCAACATGCTTTTTGAAATGTATTGCTTTTTTTTTTTCTTCTATATAAAGAAAAAAGAACCAAAAAAATTATATAAAATTTAAAATGATTTACTTTAAGTTTAATTTTTCTTGGTACGTGCCACATACATAATAAACTAATCATAGAATTAGTATTCAAGACTGCTTTTTCTTCAACATTAAAAATATGTTTGAAACGTTTTTTTTTTTTTTTACTAAGGTTAACTTTTTAAGAATTTGTTTGCAAGATAAATTTTTAGAATAAGTTTCATATTTTTTTCTTTTTATGATTTTTTAGGATATTATGAGAATAACACAAATATGAGAATAAGATTATTTTGAAAATACATTTCATTTTTTTGAGACAATCTTGCATGGAAAAGATGTTTTTAGAATTGTATTTTCCAATAGAATTTCATTTTAAAAATAAATATAACTATTTTTAAGAATTATCGTAAAAATACTTATATTTGATAATTATTTTTAAAAATATTATTAGACAAGTATTAATGATGTGTTTGATAACTGTTTTAAAAAATTAATTTTAAAAAATAGTTTTTGAAAACTGAATTATGATTTTTGTAAAACAAAAGTTTGTTTGGAAGGTAAAATGTTTATAATTTATTTTTAATATTTTTAAAAATAATTTAAACATAATTTTTATATTTAGTGTTTTATTTTTAATTATTCTACATATTTATATAATTATTTCTTAAAACAGTTTTTAGAAAACAAGTAAAAATAAGAGAAAATAATTAAAAAATATTTTTTAAAAACAACTTGTTTTCTATTTTAATTTTTTATTTATTTTTAAAAATATAAATCAGAAAACAATTTTGGTTGTTAAACGTATTTTCTGTGTTTTTTTGTTTTAGAGAACAAAAAACTATTCTAAAAAGCAATTTCCAAACAAACCCTAAAATTCTTTCACCTTTGTGAATTTTGTTTAATTAATGAATTTAATTCAATTACTTAAATTTTCTAATGAATTTGTTGCATTTTTTGCCAAAAAAAAAGATAAATTACACTTTATTTTGACACATCATCTTGAGCTAATTCTCGTTGAATTTTAACACATCAGGCGCGTGACAAAACATAGCAAATTAGAGATGTACAACTTTGCTTTTAATTCCAGTCATCTACCCTCTTGAATAAAGTTGGAGGAGAATAAAAAAAGGATTATTATATTATCTAATTTGGTTAATTTGCAATCAAAAAATAAGAAGAAGATGAAAATATAATAAATATTATCTAAGTTTTCTCATGATATTAAAATAAAAATGTAAATTATTTTTCTTTTTTTTCCAGTATGTTTTTATTTCTTTCCCACATTTCCATTTACATCAACTTTTAATGGTTGCTAAGAAGGCAAATTTATGAGACTTTTTCGACTTTTTCTATTCAGCCTTTTTTCTTTTCTTTGTTTCTTTCCCCTCCATTTGTAAACAAAGGCTAGCTGATGACCTAAAGACTTTTCTCTCTTTTGTAGTTTCCTTCCTTCTTCTTGTCTTTTTTTCAATATCATCATTACAAGACAAAGACTTGGACTTCGAGACAGACTTTTAGTATTTTTTTTTTTCCCTTCTCCTCGGAATGCTTAAGGAGACAAAAAAAAAATCTTGTATTCCTAGTGTTTTTCTTTTCTCGAGGATCTTAATGTTAAGTTTGGCTTGGAAAAAAAAATAAAAAAATGCTAGAAGGAGATTTAATTTATCTTATTTTTACAATGAAAAAACAGGAAATCAAGATTGAGGATAAGGAAAGGATGATGAAAAAAAGTTGAAAATTACTTTTCTTAAAAGACTATGGAAAAATCTAAGGTATGTTTGGTTCCTAAAAAATGTAAGAAAATAATATTTTTATTTTTGTATATTATGTAAAAGGATATAGAGAAAAAAATAAAAGGAAAAAAAAAAATATTAAGAGAATTCCCACCCCACTTTTCTTGAAAAAAGATACGAAAGTTCAGGGAAAGTGTATTTCTTGTAAATTTAATTTTCTATTTCTTAATTTTTTTTTTCATGAACAATCAAATAAAATAAAAAAATTACAATTTTTTTCTTATTTGTTCATTTCCTTCTCTCGTACCCCATATATTTTCATTTTCTTAAATTTTTTAGGAATCAAACATAGTTAAGAAAATGTGTAATATATAATAATTATTTTTTCAACTTACCTTCAACAATTGAATAAGATAGCAATTTTATATATATAAATTTCTCTTTTTATATGTGTATTTTTTTTCTTCTCTATTTTTGTCCCTCAAACTTTTTGAGAATAAAGGGATAATATTTAATACCTAACTCTGATTCTTAACTCTTCTAATTGCCTTTTTTGGCACAATATTACTACTTTAATTGAAAGGATAAGGAGAATGAGTTCCTTCTCACATTACTTAATTGCATGAATTTGATCACTTGCTCATTTCCATCTAATGTTATTGACTTCCTCTATTGATTTTTGATAAGCACTTTGAAAAGTGCTAAGAAAAAATATGCATAAATATATAAATTTTCTTAAATAGAAAAACAAAAAATCAAATATAACACAAATTAATTCAAAATTTTTGTTCTTCCATATGGAAGGAAAAAGAGAAATAAATTTGAAAAATATTTTAAAAAATTGTTAAGTTTAAACTCAAAGCATCTCCAAAGTATGTTATATATACAATGCTAATGCCCAAAAAAAAAAAAAAAAGGCGTAAAATGATATTTATTTTGTCACTCAAAACTTCACTACAAGCTCCTAGAATAGAACCATGAGAAAAAACTATGCCAAACATAACACATGCTATCTTTTCAAATTGATGTAACAATGAAATGACAAGGATCATTTTTATTTTTATTCAATTCTTTTAATTATCTTTTCAAATTTTTTTCTTATTTTTTTTCTAATTATTTAATTTTTTAAAAACTTTTTCAATAAATTTGAATTAATTTCACTTCACACAATCTTAATAATATCAATGTAGAGTTTGGGAAACAATCTTTATTAGATTGTGGTAGTATCAAGGAAGGTTGTCAAAAGTCAATAACAACTATTATACAATTAATAAGCATAAGCTTGTTATAGCTCTCGTATATGAAATCTCCTTATCTTGTAAACTTCTATATATGTAAGCATTCAACCATGCATATCTTGTTTTGTGCTCTGCTTTATATACAGTTAGTATTCCTTGGTTAATGACAATTATCTTTTTCCTTCACAAGATCATCATGGTATTGGAGCATTCATCTACAAGCCTTGAAAGCATGTCAACCTCCTTGTCCCTAAAGGAACCATAGTCATGGGCCTTTAATCATCATCTTGAAAACAATGATAAACTTGCTAAAGAAATAGAGGATGAAAAGGTCCTAACCCACTTCATAAATCGCGGACTACAAACAATGGCCTAATCATTTCATGTCTACTCAAAACAATGAAAGAAATGCAAAGTTTAGTATTTGGCTCTAAAATAGCTCATTGGGTGTGGATTGTGTTGGAAGAAGAACTTCTTCCCAGTTTAAAAGTATTGTAAGTGACCATTCAAAAGGGATAGAAAATTACTTAAGGGACTTTGAGTCTATTTGTGATAACCTTGCTACCATTAAGAAATCCATCAAAGATCTTGATAAGGTGTTGCAATTTGCTAATGGTTCGGGCAAATTATAAAAACTTTTGAATTGCTATGTTCACTAAACCACCAAACCTATTCTTTTCTCTAATTTTTTTTTAAGTACTAGTCTAAGAAACTTTGGAAAACACTTAATTTTTAAAAGAAAAGCTTCCAAGTTATACTAATCATGATGAAAAATAATCTTCAGTATATTTCATCACATTTTGTTTTACAATATACATACATGTATATAATAAATGCCTCGAGATTAGAATGCTCAAGATAGGAAAAGGTTTTTCTTGAAGGTTAGAAATTTTTATTGGGATGATTCATCTCTTTTCAAATATTGCCCATACCAAATCCATAGATGGTGTTTACTAGACGAGGAAATTCCTAGTGTGCTTACCTTTTGCCATGAGGAAGCTTGTGGGGGAACATTTCTCTTCTAAGAAAATGGCGGCTAAAATCTTTCAATGAGGGTTTTATTATCTTTAAGGGTGCTCACAATCATTGTAGGGCTTGCCATCGTTGCCAAATGCTAGGGAGTGTTTCAAGGAGGGTCATGATACCATTGAGCAACATCTTGGTAGTAAGGATTTTTTACTTATGGGGTATTAACTTTCTAAGGCCTTTTCCCCTATCTTTTGGCTACTGATATATACTTGTTGACATATAGAATACTTGTCTAAGTGTGTTGGCCATACCAACTAGAGTCAACGACCATATGGTTGTGTTAAAATTCTTGAAAGAGCATGTGTTTGCTTGGTTAGGTTTTCCTTGTGCCATTATAAGTGATAGAAGTACCCATTTTTGCAATAAACCCGTTAAGACCCTCATGAAGAAATATGGAATTACACATAAGGTTGCCTCTCCATATCAACACCAAACAAGTAGTCAAGTAGAGTTGGCCAATAGGGAGATCAAGAACATCCTAACCAAGGTTGTTAACACAAATAGAGAGGATTGGTCAATGCACTTGAGTGATGCCCTTTGGGCATATAGGACGACCTATAAGACGGTGTTAGAAATGCCTCCCTTTAGGCTTGTCTATGGTAAGCCATGTCATTTTCCCTTGGAAATTAAGCACAAGGCATTGTGGGCTTTAAAGAAGCTCAATTTGGACTTAAAGGTCGTTGTACTAATTGGGAAACTCTAGCTCAATGAGCTTAAGTAGTCGAGAAATGATACATATGCTAGTTTAAAAATCTATAAAGAGAAAACTAAAATCCTCCATGACCAAAATATAATGATTAGAAAACTTAATGTGTCTCAAAAGGTTCTTCTTTATGATTCGAAATTGCACTTGTTTGGGAAGCTTTGATAAAAGTGGGTTAGCCCCTTCATTATAAATCAAATTTTCCCTCATAGATTTGTTGAGTTTGCTAAATCCCGAGAATAGTAATGTTTTTAAGGTTAGTGGCCAAAGAGTCAAGACGGTGGAAGGAATAAAGGAGGAGGGGAAGGAAGTCTCCTTTGAAAGGTTATAAAATGGAGGCTAATCATTAGCTCAAGTGGGCTAATTCCTAGCCTAAGTGGGCTAATTCCAATTGTATCTAATTAGGAAGATGGAAAGTATGTTTGTTTGTTTGTTCTTTTTATGTGTTTAATTTGTGTGATAATATGTTTTTGTGTGGATGTGATTTTTCATGTTTCACCCTTCTTCTTTGTCACTCAAGCTTTATTGGTAAGATCATGAACCTTTTGGAAATCAACCAAGGGTGTAGCATAGCTATGTTAGGGGAGGCGAGGTGGAGATTCGTCAGAAGAGGTTGAGGTGTTAGGGTGGCACCTAGGTCAATGTGAGTGTTAATTTGTTGATGTATATTCATTTTAAGCATGGTACTCAATCACTTTTGGTTGCTTTGTTTTTAAGATTGATTACTAGTAGCTTGTTTTGATGTGTTTCATTTTTTTAATCTTGTTTAGTTGAATAGTACCCAAACTCTACCCCTTTCTCCTCCATGTGCCAATTCTTTTCCATCTGTTTCTTCCTTTTTCACTTCTTTATCCCATTAGATATTCTTGTCTTATACCTTAACTTTTCATTACTTTATATTCACATTAAGGATAATGTTGAGGTGGGTTGGGGTAGGAAAATTTTGATATTGAAGGTTGACATCTATGGAAATTTGCATGTTGAAAGATGGTATGATGAGTGCTTTTTGGAAATTTGTGGCATATAGAGTTAGGATATAGAGTGGTGTGTGTCGTGTGTCGTGTGGATGCATTTTTGCAAAGGTAATGAGTTGAGTTTGGTTCCTATTAAAATCCAAAGTGAAGAATCTAACAGGATAAGAGCTTGGAATCTAATTTAACCTTAGGTTCAATTGTCACTCAACCTAGGAATCATTCCTCATGATGATTAGTTTGCACACACTACACTTAGCATGTAGGTGAATGGGGAAGGCTAAGAGGTCTAAGACTATAACACAATGGATAAAAGGGTGAAATTAATATATGCAAGTTGTGTTTACCTTAGAAATTTAACCCATCATGTTTTTGCTATTAAAGAAAACAAATATATATATATATATATATATATATATATATATATATATATATATATATATATATATATATATATATATATATATATATATATATATATATAAACTAAAAAAGAAAAATGAAAGTTGAATCCCAAGTTTTGTACTAATTAAGTAACTCGAGTATGGGATTTTGGGTGTTAGTGATAAGGTGACTGAGTTGATGTAAACTTGGAAACTCGGGTATATGCTTAAAAAGGGCTTTCAATCCCTAGTGAATTAAATCAATTGGTTGAGAATCACTGACCTCAAGGCCTACTATATAGGTAAGAAGGACTTAGCATCATGTATTGCACTACCCACTAGAAAAAAAATGAGAATTGAATGAAATAATTGTAGCTAAAGTTCTAAGTTAAGTGTGGTGCTCCAAACATCCATAAGCTCCTTGACGTAAAGTGTGAAATCTAAGAACTTAATGGCAAAAACTTTTACATCTAGGTACTAATGAACCCTTCACCAAGGGTGGTAAGGAAGGTCTTTTAGTAGGGGTGATTTTTAGAGTTTTTAGGGGAAATTTTGGGCCTTATACCTTGGAATGTTGGATTTTGAACAAATGACTGATGATGGAACTTGAACAAGGCAAATTTCCTAATCAAATATGTTTTTATAAGTTGAGCATCGTTAGTGTCAATGAGTAGGTTTGTTATGTGTAATCGGAGAAGGCATTGGGTTGATGAGATAAACTGCAACTTTAAAGGCTAAGGACCAATATTTGAGTGGCATGAAAGCATGATGAAGCAAAGTAAGAGCAGTTTTAACAATATGACAATGTTTGCACTTAGTTGTACCAACATGTTCAGGAGTATGAGGAGGGGATTTGAAGTGTTGTATTCCAACTCAAGAGAGGAAATGACTAAGGCCAATGGCTTCGCCACTTCCATACATATAGATAGTTTGAATCGTTGTAGAAAAGTAACATTCAACAAGAGATTGAAACTGTAAAAAAACATAAGTGACATCAAATTTATTTTTGAGCAAATAAAGCCATGTATATTTAGTAAAGTAATCTACAAAAATGACATAGTAATGATAATTATCGAAAGAAACAAGAGAAGCAGGTTCCCAAACATCCATAAAGAGAGTTTCCAGAGGTCGAGAACAATTTAACAAAGAGATGCCAAATTGGAGTTTATGGCTTTTATTACAAAAACATGAATTACAAGAATTAGGAGAAAAACTAGATTTAGACAATGATAGTTTGTAAGAAGCAATGATCTTATGAAGAATTTTGGAGGATGGGTGGCCAAGACAACCATGTTCGAGGTTAACATTTGGAGAGAGAGGACTTGTCATGGTTGTCGTGTGAGTGAGGGTTGTGGTGAAGAGATTGATTCACTCAATAAAGTTGGCCATTCATACATGTTTCCTCTACTTCGACCTCACACCAAGGATGCCCCAGTAGTTAGATCCTTCACAAGAAAGAAATTAGGGAAAAATTCAATTGAGGTGTTATTATGAGAGCAAAATTGAGAAACAGAAAGAAGATTTTTCTTTCCATTATGATAGGTCTCAGTCAAAGATTCGTGTACTATAGTAATTGATTAGAAGTATTCTCTTCGGGTGAGAATAGACCACACAAAGAAATTGAGTTAAAAAAATGTCATTCCCTTTTATTGATATCCATGAGCACTAAATACAAATCAATCTAACAAACTTTCAGCATATGTCTCCGAACCTAAAGGTCCTTAAGACCATAATGAAATAACTTCAAATAATAAAAATAAAATAAAATAACAATGCAACAACTTTTATTCTTCTACCATTACTTATGACTCATTCCAACATGTGGTTGTTAATCCATCCTAATTCCTTGGCTAAAAAGAATAGCAGCTTGACTATGAAATGATCCCACAACCACTTGAATGTGTTTTTGTCTTCATGCATGATATTTTGGATTTCTTTTGATGGCATGTTGCAAACGTCGTGGCCCATTCAAAGTCTTATCACATTAGGAGCACACAAAACATTATTCAGTTTGAAAGTGGAATCACAAGATTTAAGAGAAGTGAATCCTATATGAGTAATAGGGATGTTATTACCATCTCCAACCATAATATCTTCATTACCACCGTACTCAGAGTGAATTGAAAGGCTCTATAAGTCTTAGGTGATATGGTGAGAGGCCCCTGAGTCAACTATCCAGCCTGATTGATTACCCGGATTCTCATGAGTTGTGTAGTTGACTTGTGGTCAGGTGAAGGGTGAGGGGTGTGATCGGCACACTTCGGCAACATGACCAAATTTGTTACATAACTGGAAACCCACTCGAGAGTCCTTGTTGAAGGGAGGTCACCAATTCTGATTTGACTAGTTGGACGAGAATCCTTGACTATGAGTTGTTGGAGTAATTTTTGTTTCCACGGTTTCCATAAGAATTCTATTGAAATTAATTGTTGTTGTTCCAATTGTAGCCATTGTTGTTTCCTTTGTAGTTTGGCCTATTTTAAAAGGTATTGTCGACGTCGTTTTTTCCCTTCTTGTTGTGTTGTTTCTTTATATATTGAGTCGTGATGAGGGTGTCAACTTTTGTTGGCTTTCGACGCTTAAGACTAAATTCATAGTCTAAAAACTTCTCGACTAATTCTTCAAATGAGATGGGTGACTCTCTGGCATGTAAGGCGGCTTTAAGCTCTTTGTAGTCATTAGTGAGACCATTGAGCGTGTGAACCACGATTTCTCTATCACTCAAATTAAGCCCAATCATAGCAAGATCATCAATAATGGTTTTAACGGATTGCATGAACTCATAAATGCTTTTACCTTCTTGACTAACCTTGGTGAGATAGTCAATGAGACCAACCATCTGAGTATTGGATTTGTTGGCATAGGTAGTTTTGAGTTTGTTCCAGACCTCCTCAACGTTTTTGTACCGTGACACAAGTGGCCCCATTGGTCCAATAACAACAATCTGGATGGCAAAGAGTAGTAGTCAATCTTGACGAATCCAATTTTTGTACTTTGGATCATCAGCTAGTGGGCATCATAAGTTCCATCCACAAATCCCATGAGATCATATCCAAGGAAGAGATTTGTCATTTGCGAGCTCCACATTGAATAGTGTCCTCCTTTCGATAGTTTTTGAGGAATGAGTGTGACTGTGTTGATTGAAATAACTTGTGAAGAGCAATGGGTTGAAGAAAGATTTGTACTACTAGACATCATCGTCTCTTTACTTGATTCAGTCATGATCGAGAGTTTAGACGAGATGAGGATGGAGCATAGGGCTCTGATACCATGAACAAACAAAGCAAGTTGAATGCAATGTTGTGTATTTGATTTTAAGTGATACAAGGCTTTATACAGTCGAATTGCCTAATTAGATAAAAGGAAATTTATCCTAGAGATTGACTAAATATACACGTAATTGAATAGTGAATATTATATACTAATTACAAAATAAATTACAGAATAAGTAAGAGATTATTTCTATATATTCAATGAGGAGACTGTGACTTAACAGAAGGAGCAACGAATGGTGTTGACTTATCCGAGTCAATATTGGTACTAAATGCTATATTATATATAAAATAAAATGTGTGAGTATCGACAAAGTCAGTTAACTAATTTGTATTATGTTACACGTGACATAAAAAGCCAAGGAGAAGAAGAAGCAAGCACCAGAGAACCAGTTATGGATATCAACGTGTTGAGTTTAAGTCCACAAATTCGATTAATTTGTACTAGCTGTATCGAAAAAAGATTAGATACTTTTTTAGGGTACTAAAATCCTACCTTTTGCTACATAGATGAAGGGATACCTTCTTTTTTTCCATTAGGACTTGAGTCTGGAACTTCCCACATCGATGAATTGCAAGCAGCTTGTTGAGGGAACTTCCCACATCCCCTCCTAACCCTTTACCATCTAACTTACAGCTGAATTGCAACCACTTTGTTACAGCAAAGCTACGAGTGCTTGCACTTCACCACTAGTTATATATATTAAGTGGTTTCAATCAATTACTATTTTGTTTTTATTTTACTTTTATCATTGAGACTCCAAAATGGAACTTTTCACATACCCACCTACGGGACAAAACAGGTTAATTTTGTAAAAAGTTTTCATGGTACTCTCAAAACCTCCTTTTTCCTTTTCTTTTTTCCAAAAAATAAGGCTATTTTTGTAAAGAACTCAAGGATGTCATCATTTGAGTTTATCTAAAAATGGCTTATAGGTTTGACAAAATTTTAAAACCAATGTTAAAAATCTAACGTTATGTTCGGTTACCAGAAAATGTGAAAGAAAGAAAACATAAAGGAAAAAGTGAAGAAAATAAAAAATATGTTTAAACACTATAAATTATTTTTTGTGCTCTTTAAACTAATTTTACTTATTTCCTTTTACTGTATAAAGATTAAATCATTTGAATATATATAATTTTTTTTGATAAATTTTAATTATATTTAATTTTATTTTATATTTTTTATGATGAAACTAAATATAAAAATTTATTTTTTTAATATATAGTTTTTTCTTTCCTTAGTATTTGTTTTTTAGAACCAAATATAACCGAAAGAATTAGACTTACACTTTATGTGTTTCTTTCATGAATGACCTATTTTCCACCAAAAAGACTTTTCAAATACTTATTTTAGTTTCTATTTAAATAGTAATTGATTCTTCATAGAAGTACTTCTGATAAAAATTAATATTATGGATAAAAGAGCTAGAAGCTAATTGAAATCCCATGATTTATTATGGATAAAAGACTTTTCAAAGCGATTGATTCTATGATTTATTTATTAATGACATGGCTGCAATAATTGAAATCCTTGGAAATAAATATGCTAAGCCAAAGATGCTATCGCGATAAGCATAATCCATGTAAAAGAAACTAAAAACAATGGCAAGGACTTGATCACAATGATCAAAATCCATGGAACTAGAGAAGGAAGGCCAAGGATGTGGTTGCGATGAGTGGTCAAACCATAGAAATTCACAAGGAAAGCCATGGATGAGGCCGCAATAATTGGAATCCACTGGACTAAAGAAGGAAAACTAAAGATGCGGTCGGGATTATTGAAATCCATAAAACTGAATAAGGAAAAAAGCCAAGAACACAGTCACAATGACCAGAATCCATGGAAATGAAATGAAAAGGAAAGCCAGAAAGGTAGTTGGAATGATCAAAATCCATGGAACGGAGAAAGGAAGGCCGTGGACATAGTACGACCGAAATCCATGAAAATAAAAAATGAATGTCAAGGACACGCGCGATAACACAAATCCGTGAAACTAAAAAAGAAAGGGAAAAAAAAACACAAGGACATAGTCGTGATTATTAGAATTCATGGAACTAAAAAAGGAAGGCTAAGAATGTGGTCAGAATGATCCAAATCTATGGAACTAGAAAAAAAGGACCAAGAACACAGACAGAATGAATGAAATCTATGGAACTAAGAAAGTACACCCAAAAAAGTGGTCCTAATGACTAACTAGGATTCGTGGAAATGTAAAGGAATTTTTTAGAAAAAGCATTTGTATAGTGTCAATCTATGAATAAAATCTAGCCATTCTCTAAATTATTAAATTCGAACCTTTGCCGACTTTTAATTTTTACTTCCAAGTATTAGCTAACTCTACTAATCTTCTCAGAATTACTCCCATGCATGTACTTTCAAAGGAAGAATAAACTTATTTGTGGTACATAATCGCTTCTACCTGTTCACACTGTCCTTATCTTTTCAAACTTTATATCGCCATCAAACTCACTTAGAGTCAATATCGGAACTAACTGCTATATTATATAAAATGAAATGTGTGAATAGCTGTATCCAAAAGGTCAGTTGATTAATTTGTATTATGTGGCAGGCATTGGATTTGAGTTTCTATAGAATGCCAAGCATCGTGTTACACATCACATACAAAGCCAAGAAGGAGAAGAAGAAGCAAGCACCAGTCAACCAGTTATGGATGACAAATCCAAGAAGAAGCAGCAAGCACCACAAAACCAGTTATGGATATCAACATGTTGAGTTTATGTTCACAAATTCGAGTAATTTGTACTGGTTGTGTATGATTATGTGGCTAGCATTGGATTTGAATTTCTATAAAATCCCAAGCATGACGCTACACATGCCACATACAAAGCCGTGGAGGAGAAGAACCAAGCACCAGAGAACCCGAAAATGCCTGGTTATAAACAGTATGTATCTCTCTCTCTCTCTCTCTCATGTTCTTTTATCTAAAATTTTAGTATTACACACTTAATTCTTTTTTTCCATGCATCTACTCTTAATGTTTTCAAGGATAACAGACAAAACCCCTTTGCTTCAGGCAATCCTTAATTGTTGGCTCCTCAGGTTCAGGTGGCAACGAGAAGTAAGGAGCTTTGGGGGATGGTTTTGCCATAGAAAATTTTACCTTTTTTTATTCCCTTTATCTTGAACTTCATGAAGAAACTAATTATAATCTATTATTATAAACATCAGGCACCATAGTTTGGTGCTGCGTAGGCATAGAAAGCATAAGCCTCTCACCTTAAGCAGACCAGAGCAAGAAGTAGGCCTTTCCGAAAAAAGATTATATACTTTTTTAGGGTACTAAAATCCTACCTTTTGCTACATAGATGAAGGGATACCTTCTTTTTTTCCATTAGGACTTGAGTCTGGAACTTCCCACATAGAAGTATTGCAAGCACTTTGTTAAGGGAACTTCCCACAGCCCCTCCTAACCCTTTACCATCTAACTTACAGCTGAATTGCAACCACTTTGTTACAGCAAAGCTACAAGTGCTTGCACTTCACCATTAGTTATATATATTAAGTGGTTTCAAGAAATGACTAGTTTGTTTTTATTTTTATTCTACTCTCTTTATCATGGAGACTCCAAAATGGAACTTTCCACATGCCCACCCATGGGACAAAACAGGTTAAATTTTTTAAAATCCCTTCATATTACTCCCAAAACCTCTTCTTTTTTTTCTTTTCTTTTTTTTTTTTTTTCCAAAAAATAAGGCTATTTTTGTAAAGAACTCAACGATGTCGTCACTTGAGTTTATCTAGGAATGGCTCTTAAAGGGTTAGATGAGCTTCTTAATTCTTCAAAATAACCTTTCTTAGCAAATAAAAGGTTTGACAAAATTTTAAAACCACTACTACGAATGTAAAGTTATGTTTGATTCCTAGAAAATTTGAGAAAAAATATATATAAAAAAAAAAAAAAAAAAATAGAGAAAAAAAAAAAGTAGAAGAAAAGAAAAAATGAAGAAAATAAAAAATAAGTTTTAACTTAATAAATTATTTTTATATACTTCTTTAAACTTATTTTACTTATTTCGTTTTATTATATAAAAATTAAATAATTTAAATATATATAATTTTTTGATAAATTTTAATTATATTTTATTTTCTTTTATATCTTCCATGACGAAACCAAACATAAGTAAACCATTTTTTTTAAACATTTTTTTCTTTTCTTAATACTTTTCAAAAACAAAGTATGACCTAAAGAATTTGACTCACGCTTGTAGGTGTTTTCATGAATGACCTTTTTTCCACCAAAAAGACTTTTCAAATACTTATTTTAGTTTTTATTTAAATAGTAATTGATTCTTCATAGAAGTACTTCTTGATAAAAATTAATATTATGGATAAAAGAGCTACAACCTAAAAGCATTTTTACAAGAATCACTCCTAGCTAGACGGGTGCCTTCATAATCACTTTAACAACTTCTTCCAAATTATTCCCTTTATACCTTCCTTCCAAAACTTTATATGAGCCTTGAGCTTTTACAAAATCCTCTCACTGGGTATCTCCACTTGTACTGAATGCATATATGCCAGAAACACCAACCCAAAACAACTACCTCCATGAGTATAGTTTACTAGTGGTGTACCATGGTGGTGGACATTGGATTTGAATATTTTTATAATTCAAAATCTGGTGCTAGACACACATGCCAGTATACTTAGCCAAGAGAAAAAGAATAATCACCATAATATCAGCCATGGAAGGATAAGTTCTTCTCTCTCTCTCTCTCTCTCTCTCTCTCTCTCTCTCTCTCTCTCTCTCTCTCTCTCTCACTCACTCATATTTTTTCTTCTACACATTTCCGAATATTATAATGTTAGGCACTGATCTTCTTCCCATGTAACTGGTAGGTTATCAAAGCCATCAGACTCTGATATTACAAAAAGTTTCAAGGAGGGATTAGACGATGTTATTAATGTGAACGCACTCTTCACCTCTGCAGTCTTCATTGGATTATCATTTTCCAGCTCAACTTCAACCCTTGAGACCAGAGAGGAGTGTAAGCCGGGCCTGGGGATTGAAAAATGGCTGGTGATATTCGAAATTATAGCATTTGGTTTTTTCCTTGTATCCAGCCTGCTAGGCAAGGCACTTAAGATTCAGCTCCATATCGTTAAGAATAACTCCTGCTTCATACAAAATACATGCCGTGCGATGATGGTATTATGCGCTGCTTGTAGTATTCTTGGCTCTGTCTTCCTATTCCTTTCAATGATCAATGTCGTCCAGATGAGGTTAGGGAAGTTAACCTGCAAGGGGAATGCCTGGATTGGAGCTGGTTCACTGGTCATTCTTTACTTTCTTGGTCTGTTGTTCTGGGTACCCTCGCTTGTATATGTTCAAATCATTTCCTGGAATTTAAAATTCTAAACCCTCTGATAAAAAGGAAGTGACTCTGCTTCCAAAGTCGTGGACTAAGCTCAAGAGTAGTAATTTGTACATATACATAGTAGTAGTCCTCAACTGGTGAGACTCCGCTGATTAATTCTCCTATCAGCTTGTTTATGTTTGCTATGTTTTGTATGCTTGGAATCATTGAAGTATGGTTTGAAAGTGACAGTCCATGTATTAGCCTAATTCCAATGCTCGGAAATTCATGGACTAAGCTAAAGAGTAGTAATTTGTAATATACCTAGTAGTAGTCCTCAACTGGTGAGACTCCGCTGATTAATAGTGCTATCAGCTTGTCTATGTTTGCTATGTTTTGTATGCTTGGAATCCTTGAAGTATGGTTTGAAAGTGACAGTCCATTTATTAGCCTTATTCCAATGCTCGGCTAACTCAATTTTCGTAGTCGAATTAACATTATTTGGTACCTAAGTTAACTCATTATGGTCGACCTTGATTTCAAGTCCTCTCTCTCTCTCTCTCTCTCTCTCACCCACACACACTCACTAGAAGCTTCAATATATTCATAAATTACTACAAAATATAAAGAGAACAAAATTACACAAAGAGTCACGTGGACACATAAGATTTTAATGTATCACATAAACACGTCAGATTTTAATGTGTCACTCAACCATGTCTATATCTACTATTTTTCTAATCCTTAGCCAATATAGATAGAGAAATATTATAGAACAAAAAAGAAATATAATTATTTAACTCTAAACTCTAATCCTTATTCCACTCAGTGTTTCTTTCTCTTCCCCATCTCTTTATTTACTACAAATTGGCTTCAATAATTGTTTCATTTGATAACTTTTTACTTTTATGACTTAAGCATTAATAGCTAGAGTGTAATTTTCTTATTTAATATGAATATTTGGTTTTAAAAGAAAATGTCAATGTATAAAATACTATAATACTCTTTATAAAAAGGGACGCAAGTCAGTGGGAACTTAAGATACTTTTCAATGAGATTGTACAATTTTGTTTACATGAACTCACTAGCCAAACATTGGGGTTACAAAGAAGCGGATGATATTTGAAGTGTGTTTGGCAATAATTTTAAGAAGTGTTTTTAATACTTAAAACATAAAAGTTTTTAAGTGTTAGAAATACAATAAACACTTTTTAGAATAATCGTTAAATATACTCTTGATATTACATAATTCAAGTATCATTTGGATGTACTTCTTGTTTTTTCTTTCTAAAAAACAGAAAAGGGGAGGACCACCATTGTAAAATGTAAGAATTTTTTAATATATATTACAAAAATAATAATAATAACTTTTAAAAACTATTTAAAATTTTGAAAAGTTAAAAAATTTACAATCTCGAATGTTAAATTTTAAAGAAAAAAAAAATAGAAAATGTATTCAAACAAAATCTCAATTAATTAATTTCTTCCTTTTATCCTAAGTGCTGGTGAAACAACTACATCTTGACCCTGCAAATCATTAAGAATGACTGCAACAACATTGGCTTTTGTTTTGTTTTGGGTCTTTTTCAACTATGTTTGATTTGTGAGAAATATTAAGAAAAAAAAATCTAAAAAGAAAATGCTTTGAAGTTTTTCTCTCCATTTTCCTTAAGAAGAGGTGCGAAAGTTGAGAGAAAATACATTCTTCATTAATAATTGAATTATTTTTTTCCATTCATTTTTTCATTGACAACAAAACAATAGAGAATATTGTTTGTTTTTCTTTCCTCTGGATTCTTTTTCTTTTCTTTTCTTTTTTCTTTCCTCAAATTCTTTAAAACCAACCGTAATACTCTGGTTTTTTTGTTGTAAATGGACCAAATGAATTGGAAAACAAAAAATGCATCCAAAGAAAAGACCGCCGAGAAGCGTAGCAAACAAAGAAGTTAGTAACAACGCCGAGAAAAACTTGATTCATATCAGCCGCCAGCTATCAGTCAAACCTAATTGTCAAACCATGAACAAACAAAAAAAACCATCAGCAAAAGAAATATTTAGTGTCTTTCATGTTTCAAAAGTAAACAAAATTGTTGTTATTTGGATACAACTGATGTTTTCTATCATCTACTACTACTACTACTACTACTAATAATAATAATAATAATAAGACATGTTTAATTAAAAATAATTTTTAAAAATAGTTTTTTTTTCAACTTGAAAAACATAGTTGGCAAATATTAATTGAAAATAAGTTTTTGAGTGTACATGTTTTTAATATAATGTTTTTAGAATAAATTTGAGGTGTTTTAGTTTTTTTTTTTTTTTTAATATTTTGATAAATAATTAAAAATATAAAGAATATATATATATATGCGCGTGTGTATGTGTGTGTTAGACAAAAGTGCAAAATGCCTTGAAAGAAACTAAACCAAAAAAACTATATTTCATATTTGAGTCCTGAGTTTTATCTTGTTTCTGAAAATAAATTAAAATTATTTTTAAATAAATTGTAAAATAAACCTATTTATAGTTACTCCCCTATAAAATATGGAAACTACTCCTATACAAAGAGTATGACTTACCTTATATTTTTTAAAATGTTTTCAAAGCTCTTAAATTGTAAGGTAGTAAAAAAATATTTTTAATACCTCCATTTTTTGAAAGTTTTTAATGTTTTTATTTTTTAAAAGTAATTTTCTACTATTTGTATAAGCATTCCTGTTGGATTAATGGGCCTAAAACACACATAAACAATTATATAACGAAAGATAATAATTGAAAACATTTAAGAGAAACTTATTATCTTACACCCCTCTTATTTAACTATTACACAACCTCTTATTTATGAATATTCACCTAACAAAATTGAAACTCCTAACAACAAAAAAAATATAAAAACTTTTGTATCATTCAACTACTCACATATAAAAATTAAGAGTGTGTTTTACGATGTTTCTGTTTAAGTATTTTTAGTTGAAGTATTTTCTTGCAAAGTGTTTTTAGGAGAATTACCTATTAAGATTGCATTTGATAGTGATTTTAGGAAGTATTTATAATCTTTCTAATACTTGAAAGTGTTGGGGTGATAATGGAATAAACCTGCAGTAATTCAAAGGAAGAAACAAGAAAAATTCAATTGGAAATAAAAATGGATTTGTTTGTTTAGAGGCTTGCAAATTGCAATGTCCTAAAGACAGAATTTTGGCACTTTGTTCTTGATTGCAATAGTAAAAATGGTGTCTGTCTTTCAGGATACAACTCTATTTTGATATAAAGAGGGCAATATCCTATTTATATCATTGCAAACCAAGTGTTGTGCTCCCTTCAAAGGTTGTGTCTCCTTCATTAGACATGTTTTTTTATTTTTTTTTATTTTTCATTCACCAATTTTCCAACAGAAAGATCAAAATTTTTAAGTATTAGAAAGGTTAGAAACACTTTTTAGAATCGCTGTCAAAAGCACTTTAAGTGTTTTTCAAAAAAATAATATAAGTGATTTTTCATATTTTTAAAAATGTTTTCTAAATTTTGTCAAATACTTAATTTCTTTTTTTTCTTTTTTTTCAAAAACACTTTTTAGGTTAAAAGCACTTCCTAGAATCACTTTCAAATGGACTCTAAATCAATCACTTTAAATGAAAATATTTTAATTAACTTTAACGAAAAAAACAAACTAAATTTTAACTTTTAGAAACTTCCTAAAATTAAGTTTACTTTCTAACATGCCCTTCAAAGTTGATTTGTAACTCAAGTAATATCCTTAACCTTCTAAAATCTTTAAACTGGAGAAACTTTATATAAATATCAATAATTTGATCGTGAAGCTTACAAATTTTAATTACACTTCCTTTTATAATAGACTCTCTAGTAAAGTGATATATTATATTGACGTACGTACTTGTTTCAATAATGGAAAAGTATATTTTGATAATACAATCATTAATTTATCATAAACATAGATTTTTGCTGGCTCATCTTGTATAAATTAAACTTCTTTAATAAATTTTTTAATCAAACTGCATAACATACACATGATGTTGTCAAAACAAATTTTGCTTCACAGGTTGAAAATGTGACAGTTAATGGTTACTTTTTTAAAGTCTAAGTCAGTACAATATCTCCCATAAAAGACACAAAGCTATTGGTGCTCTTTTGATAATCTAAGTATCCAGCCTAATCACCATCTTTAAATTCAAAAAGCCTAAAATTGTTGGAAGTTGAGTAATATAAACCATAATTAAGTTACCTTTGATTTGATGAAGAACTCATTTGATGGCCTTCATGTAAGTCATTATTTGTGTTTCTATATATAACAAGTCTAACTCTGAAAAGAATGTTTAGCCTTACACAAGTCTAGTAGAGTAGACTTCCAACTAAATTTTTACATTATATTAAATCCACTTTTTCTCACTTTTCATGTGTTAACTACTTCACTGTTTCTTAGTATGTTTACCGAATTGTACATATTCATATTATACATCTTCAAAATTTCTTTTGCATAGCCTTATGGAGAAATAAAAATAACTTATTTTACTTTGTTTGACTTCTATGCCAAAATAGTATGACAAGAGATAAATGTCAACCATCTCAAACTCTCTAGTCATTGCTTTTTTAAACTCATCAAACATGGTCAGTTCATTTCTAGTAAAGATCAAATCATATACATATAAATTAGTAATAATAAATCTCTCTTACCATTCATACGTAGAGAGTGTGTTCATGAGGGCATTTAGGAAATTAGTCTCTTGAAATATTTGTCAATATTACTATTCCATGATCTAGGTGCCTGTATGGTCCATACAAAGCTTTTTCCAATTTTAGAACCTTTTCTCCTTGTCCTTAAACCACATAACCCATGGGTTGCTCCACATGACCTTCTTCTTCAAGATGCTTATTAAAAAAAAACCAGGTTTTACATCCATTTGAAAAATTCTTTAATTGTTTTGAGCTACCAAAGAGATTATTATTAATCCTGTAGCTTCTAAATGAGCAACAAACACAAATGCCTTATTAGAGTCATTAACTTATTGCTTGTAGTCCTTAGCCATCAGTCTTGTTTTGTTCTCTACTTCTCTTTTTGCATTCTCTTTATCTTGTGTATCCATCTAACTCCAATTGTTTTTCTTTTTTCATTTTGGAAGAGTTTAATTTTCATTTGTTATTCGTCCTTGTTGCTTTTATTTCTTTATCCATAGCATCTTTTTTGTTTTATCTTATAATGCTTTTTTAAAATCTATTGATTCACAATTTACAAAAAGACAAAAAAAACGTTAAATCATTTTGATTTTCTATTGCCTCATAAATTTCTTGTGAACTTCTAAAACATGGTGTCCTTTTGCCTAAACTTTCTAATAAAGATGATGTTATTGGAACCTTAAGAGTTGAAGGAGGTGATGATGAAGGTGCAATACGGATCTCTTGTAAGATTTCTCTTATTTATTATTTTTCTTCATAGAAGGGATGAGTATCATAATTGTCTTGTTGAGCACCCCAATCTCATCCATCTTCTTCATTAAACTTAACCTTTCCACTAATAATGATATTTCCATTGTTTTAAAATCAATCGACCATCGAAATGAGTTTCAAATGTCTTTGTATGTACTTTGTTCATAGGTACCAATGATTTGGATGGTGCTTAGTCTATCAACTCTATCACAACAAAGAAAGAATCACTTAATAGATCATGGATCGAATAGATATCATGATCTAGACTATAAAAAATGATCTCTTTTACCTGATATCCATGCATTAGCATGAAGAAACCTTATCTTAACCTTTTCTAATCCTAATTGGCTCGAGTAAGGCACACTACTTCTTAACATTCTTTTGCACCAAATAGAAGTTGCCTTTAATATAAGATCCCACATTTCTTGCTACCCAAGGTTTCAATATATTTCAAATATTAAATACTTATCTTTCTTCTATTCCAAGCTTGTCGTGGTGTTTTATTCTATACACTTTGATTAGGAGAATGATTTGACAAGTAAATCACACAATCAATAGCTTCAACCAAAATTCTTTAGGCATTTTCTTACTTTTCAACATACTTTGATCTTTAGATGTAGATGACATGTTCTTGTTTAATGGTTTGAGGGTAGGCTTTGAGACCATGAAAATATTCTCTACTGTGCAGTTAGAAAGAAAAACTTTCATATTCTGTTATTGATTCTTTATGTATTTATACAAGTGAATTCCATTGCTAATAACTTCTAAACTAACAGTCAACAGTTGAAACCTCTCAACTGTTAAACTGTCTTGGAGGTTATCTGGTGAGAGTTTGTTGCTGGGATTCTTGATGGTTATCATTTTCTCTTAGGACTTGCAGCTATGACTTCCCACATGCCCATCTAACTCGCAGCTGAATTGCAGACACTTAGTAACTGGAACTTCCCCATTAATTCCCACCTAACTTAGCTGAATTGCAATAACTTTGTTACAGTAAAGCCAACAAGTGCTTGCAGTTCACTAATTAGTTATACTGTGTATGACTTTATCAAAAACAATTTTTTTATTTATATTCAAATATTGATTGATTCTTGTAAAAGTGCTTTTGATAAAACTTTTATGGACAGAAATATTATGTCCTAAAAGCGCTTTTAGGATAATAAACCCCAAACGGTACACTTCATAATCACTTTACCAACTTCACCCACTCCCTAATTGTTCTCTTCATAATGACTTCACCCTTTCCTTATCCCAAACCTTTACAGTGTCCTTTAAGAATTTTACAAAATACTCTCACTGGGTGTCACCATTAATTTGAATTGAATGCATATATGCCAGAAACATCTCTGTCCAAGACAACTATATCCACAAGGTTGGTTTAATACTATTACAAGACTACATATGTGGTGGACATTGGACTTAGATCTCTTTATAATCCAGAACCGGCTGCTGCACACACCTTACACTGAACCAATAGAAGAAGAAGAAGAAGCATCAGAATGTCAGTCACGGAGGATAAGTATGTCTCTTCTCTCTCCTTTGTTTTTCTTCTGACATATCTCAGAGCTTTATTAGGCACTGATCTTCTTCCCCTGTTACTCTGTGTTTGTTCAAGGGCATCATCGGGTACTGAAATGCTAGCCATTTACAAGGAAGGATTAGACGACATTATCAACATAAACACGCTCTTCACATCAGCAGTCTTCATCGGATTATCCTTTTCCAATACAACTGAAACCCTCGAGTCCAGAGAGGAATGTAAGCCGGATACGGGGATTGCAAAGAGGCTGGTGATATTTGAAGTTTTATCATTCAGTTTCTTCCTTCTGTCCACCCTGCTGGCCAAGACACTGAAGCTTTTTTGTTCAACAACTATTTTTTAAAACAATTTTTTGTTCTCCAAAATAAAAAATAGAAAAAAAAAAGTTTGGCAATTAGAAAATAGTTTTTGTTCTTAAAAACAAAAAATATATTTCCAAAGAACATATTTTTAATTATTTTTACTTGTTTTTATAGCTATTTTAAAAACTAATTATTTAAATATGGAGAATGATTAAAATAAAATATTATATATAAAATTATTTTTAAAACGTGTTTATAATTATAAAAGACATATTAAAAATATTTTAAGTTCCCCAATAAATTTTTGTTTTACAAAATATTATAAAAAATTATTTTCAAAAATCATTTTTAAGAACTATTTTTGAAAACAATTCCTAATCAAATGTTTTCAAAAAATAATTATAAAAAATTGTTAAGTGTTTTAGAAAACACCACTAAAAAAAAGTGTTAAAGGTGTTAAAGGTTTTGGAGATGATACAACTCTTTCTAAAAATTGTCACCGCAGGCTTCAAGTTCGAAAAAGTTGAGTAAGTCAAAACCATACGATGTTGGATTACCAATAAAATAATGCACTTAAGTACTAATTACTAAATAAACTATACAAGAGTGGATCACAAATAAAATAATTAATGACTTAATCTGAGACACCGACCATGGAGTTAATCAAAATTATGCAATAAACAATTGCTTGTTGATCCGATTGTTGGCATTTCTTCTATCAGCCTCCGTCAAAATAATTTAAGTCAAGTCATGTTGGCAGCCTCCCTAGATGGACCTGCGAGAAGAGCCTTCACTTCAACCCAAATCACATCTTTAGAGCCAAAAGACTTTTTTGTTTGATTTTATACAAAAAAATCCTCCCCAATGCTTGAACTAAAAGGTAAAAGGTAAAAGGTAAAAGGGCCATGGATCTTGGAAAGTCTATGAGAAAATAGAAGGAAAAATAAATACCGGCAAAAATGGAAAGAATGAGAAAATAAACAAAAAAAAAAAAAAGGGTTGGTTTAGCAACTGTTTTTAAAATTAATTTTCTATTTTTTTTTTGAAAAAAAAGATAAACAAGAAATCCATTGTATGATGGTTTATAGAACAAAAGTCTCATTTGATACATTTTTTTAAAATAATTATTGAAATTACTATATAATATTTTGTAAAATGTGTATTTGGAACTGAAATATTTGTAATATGTTATCTATATTTTTAAAAATAACTTTTATTTATCTTTATATTTAATTATTCTCCATATTTATATATTTATTTAAAAAAAATGTATTTAGAGAATAAATAAAAATAATTAAAAGATATTTTTTAAAAATATCATATTTTCTATTTTTAACAATAAAAAAATATTTTTTGTTTTCTTGTGGTCAAACATATTTTCTTTTTGTTTTGAAAAGTAGAAAATTGTTTTAAAAAGTAGTTGCCAAATAAGATCTTAAACTCAACATGCTTTTTGAAATGTATTGCTTTTTTTTTTCTTCTATATAAAGCAAAAAGAACCAAAAAAATTATATAAAATTTAAAATGATTTACTTTAAGTTTAATTTTTCTTGGTACGTGCCACATACATAATAAACTAATCATAGAATTAGTATTCAAGACTGCTTTTTCTTCAACATTAAAAATATGTTTGAAACGTTTTTTTTTTTTTTTACTAAGGTTAACTTTTTAAGAATTTGTTTGCAAGATAAATTTTTAGAATAAGTTTCATATTTTTTTCTTTTTATGATTTTTTAGGATATTATGAGAATAACACAAATATGAGAATAAGATTATTTTGAAAATACATTTCATTTTTTTGAGACAATCTTGCATGGAAAAGATGTTTTTAGAATTGTATTTTCCAATAGAATTTCATTTTAAAAATAAATATAACTATTTTTAAGAATTATCGTAAAAATACTTATATTTGATAATTATTTTTAAAAATATTATTAGACAAGTATTAATGATGTGTTTGATAACTGTTTTAAAAAATTAATTTTAAAAAATAGTTTTTGAAAACTGAATTATGATTTTTGTAAAACAAAAGTTTGTTTGGAAGGTAAAATGTTTATAATTTATTTTTAATATTTTTAAAAATAATTTAAACATAATTTTTATATTTAGTGTTTTATTTTTAATTATTCTACATATTTATATAATTATTTCTTAAAACAGTTTTTAGAAAACAAGTAAAAATAAGAGAAAATAATTAAAAAATATTTTTTAAAAACAACTTGTTTTCTATTTTAATTTTTTATTTATTTTTAAAAATATAAATCAGAAAACAATTTTGGTTGTTAAACGTATTTTCTGTGTTTTTTTTGTTTTAGAGAACAAAAAACTATTCTAAAAAGCAATTTCCAAACAAACCCTAAAATTCTTTCACCTTTGTGAATTTTGTTTAATTAATGAATTTAATTCAATTACTTAAATTTTCTAATGAATTTGTTGCATTTTTTGCCAAAAAAAAAGATAAATTACACTTTATTTTGACACATCATCTTGAGCTAATTCTCGTTGAATTTTAACACATCAGGCGCGTGACAAAACATAGCAAATTAGAGATGTACAACTTTGCTTTTAATTCCAGTCATCTACCCTCTTGAATAAAGTTGGAGGAGAATAAAAAAAGGATTATTATATTATCTAATTTGGTTAATTTGCAATCAAAAAATAAGAAGAAGATGAAAATATAATAAATATTATCTAAGTTTTCTCATGATATTAAAATAAAAATGTAAATTATTTTTCTTTTTTTTCCAGTATGTTTTTATTTCTTTCCCACATTTCCATTTACATCAACTTTTAATGGTTGCTAAGAAGGCAAATTTATGAGACTTTTTCGACTTTTTCTATTCAGCCTTTTTTCTTTTCTTTGTTTCTTTCCCCTCCATTTGTAAACAAAGGCTAGCTGATGACCTAAAGACTTTTCTCTCTTTTGTAGTTTCCTTCCTTCTTCTTGTCTTTTTTTCAATATCATCATTACAAGACAAAGACTTGGACTTCGAGACAGACTTTTAGTATTTTTTTTTTTTCCCTTCTCCTCGGAATGCTTAAGGAGACAAAAAAAAAATCTTGTATTCCTAGTGTTTTTCTTTTCTCGAGGATCTTAATGTTAAGTTTGGCTTGGAAAAAAAAATAAAAAAATGCTAGAAGGAGATTTAATTTATCTTATTTTTACAATGAAAAAACAGGAAATCAAGATTGAGGATAAGGAAAGGATGATGAAAAAAAGTTGAAAATTACTTTTCTTAAAAGACTATGGAAAAATCTAAGGTATGTTTGGTTCCTAAAAAATGTAAGAAAATAATATTTTTATTTTTGTATATTATGTAAAAGGATATAGAGAAAAAAATAAAAGGAAAAAAAAAATATTAAGAGAATTCCCACCCCACTTTTCTTGAAAAAAGATACGAAAGTTCAGGGAAAGTGTATTTCTTGTAAATTTAATTTTCTATTTCTTAATTTTTTTTTTCATGAACAATCAAATAAAATAAAAAAATTACAATTTTTTTCTTATTTGTTCATTTCCTTCTCTCGTACCCCATATATTTTCATTTTCTTAAATTTTTTAGGAATCAAACATAGTTAAGAAAATGTGTAATATATAATAATTATTTTTTCAACTTACCTTCAACAATTGAATAAGATAGCAATTTTATATATATAAATTTCTCTTTTTATATGTGTATTTTTTTTCTTCTCTATTTTTGTCCCTCAAACTTTTTGAGAATAAAGGGATAATATTTAATACCTAACTCTGATTCTTAACTCTTCTAATTGCCTTTTTTGGCACAATATTACTACTTTAATTGAAAGGATAAGGAGAATGAGTTCCTTCTCACATTACTTAATTGCATGAATTTGATCACTTGCTCATTTCCATCTAATGTTATTGACTTCCTCTATTGATTTTTGATAAGCACTTTGAAAAGTGCTAAGAAAAAATATGCATAAATATATAAATTTTCTTAAATAGAAAAACAAAAAATCAAATATAACACAAATTAATTCAAAATTTTTGTTCTTCCATATGGAAGGAAAAAGAGAAATAAATTTGAAAAATATTTTAAAAAATTGTTAAGTTTAAACTCAAAGCATCTCCAAAGTATGTTATATATACAATGCTAATGCCCAAAAAAAAAAAAAAAAGGCGTAAAATGATATTTATTTTGTCACTCAAAACTTCACTACAAGCTCCTAGAATAGAACCATGAGAAAAAACTATGCCAAACATAACACATGCTATCTTTTCAAATTGATGTAACAATGAAATGACAAGGATCATTTTTATTTTTATTCAATTCTTTTAATTATCTTTTCAAATTTTTTTCTTATTTTTTTTCTAATTATTTAATTTTTTAAAAACTTTTTCAATAAATTTGGATTAATTTCACTTCACACAATCTTAATAATATCAATGTAGAGTTTGGGAAACAATCTTTATTAGATTGTGGTAGTATCAAGGAAGGTTGTCAAAAGTCAATAACAACTATTATACAATTAATAAGCATAAGCTTGTTATAGCTCTCGTATATGAAATCTCCTTATCTTGTAAACTTCTATATATGTAAGCATTCAACCATGCATATCTTGTTTTGCGCTCTGCTTTATATACAGTTAGTATTCCTTGGTTAATGACAATTATCTTTTTCCTTCACAAGATCATCATGGTATTGGAGCATTCATCTACAAGCCTTGAAAGCATGTCAACCTCCTTGTCCCTAAAGGAACCATAGTCATGGGCCTTTAATCATCATCTTGAAAACAATGATAAACTTGCTAAAGAAATAGAGGATGAAAAGGTCCTAACCCACTTCATAAATCGCGGACTACAAACAATGGCCTAATCATTTCATGTCTACTCAAAACAATGAAAGAAATGCAAAGTTTAGTATTTGGCTCTAAAATAGCTCATTGGGTGTGGATTGTGTTGGAAGAAGAACTTCTTCCCAGTTTAAAAGTATTGTAAGTGACCATTCAAAAGGGATAGAAAATTACTTAAGGGACTTTGAGTCTATTTGTGATAACCTTGCTACCATTAAGAAATCCATCAAAGATCTTGATAAGGTGTTGCAATTTGCTAATGGTTCGGGCAAATTATAAAAACTTTTGAATTGCTATGTTCACTAAACCACCAAACCTATTCTTTTCTCTAATTTTTTTTTAAGTACTAGTCTAAGAAACTTTGAAAACACTTAATTTTTAAAAGAAAAGCTTCCAAGTTATACTAATCATGATGAAAAATAATCTTCAGTATATTTCATCACATTTTGTTTTACAATATACATACATGTATATAATAAATGCCTCGAGATTAGAATGCTCAAGATAGGAAAAGGTTTTTCTTGAAGGTTAGAAATTTTTATTGGGATGATTCATCTCTTTTCAAATATTGCCCATACCAAATCCATAGATGGTGTTTACTAGACGAGGAAATTCCTAGTGTGCTTACCTTTTGCCATGAGGAAGCTTGTGGGGGAACATTTCTCTTCTAAGAAAATGGCGGCTAAAATCTTTCAATGAGGGTTTTATTATCTTTAAGGGTGCTCACAATCATTGTAGGGCTTGCCATCGTTGCCAAATGCTAGGGAGTGTTTCAAGGAGGGTCATGATACCATTGAGCAACATCTTGGTAGTAAGGATTTTTTACTTATGGGGTATTAACTTTCTAAGGCCTTTTCCCCTATCTTTTGGCTACTGATATATACTTGTTGACATATAGAATACTTGTCTAAGTGTGTTGGCCATACCAACTAGAGTCAACGACCATATGGTTGTGTTAAAGTTCTTGAAAGAGCATGTGTTTGCTTGGTTAGGTTTTCCTTGTGCCATTATAAGTGATAGAAGTACCCATTTTTGCAATAAACCCGTTAAGACCCTCATGAAGAAATATGGAATTACACATAAGGTTGCCTCTCCATATCAACACCAAACAAGTAGTCAAGTAGAGTTGGCCAATAGGGAGATCAAGAACATCCTAACCAAGGTTGTTAACACAAATAGAGAGGATTGGTCAATGCACTTGAGTGATGCCCTTTGGGCATATAGGACGACCTATAAGACGGTGTTAGAAATGCCTCCCTTTAGGCTTGTCTATGGTAAGCCATGTCATTTTCCCTTGGAAATTAAGCACAAGGCATTGTGGGCTTTAAAGAAGCTCAATTTGGACTTAAAGGTCGTTGTACTAATTGGGAAACTCTAGCTCAATGAGCTTAAGTAGTCGAGAAATGATACATATGCTAGTTTAAAAATCTATAAAGAGAAAACTAAAATCCTCCATGACCAAAATATAATGATTAGAAAACTTAATGTGTCTCAAAAGGTTCTTCTTTATGATTCGAAATTGCACTTGTTTGGGAAGCTTTGATAAAAGTGGGTTAGCCCCTTCATTATAAATCAAATTTTCCCTCATAGATTTGTTGAGTTTGCTAAATCCCGAGAATAGTAATGTTTTTAAGGTTAGTGGCCAAAGAGTCAAGACGGTGGAAGGAATAAAGGAGGAGGGGAAGGAAGTCTCCTTTGAAAGGTTATAAAATGGAGGCTAATCATTAGCTCAAGTGGGCTAATTCCTAGCCTAAGTGGGCTAATTCCAATTGTATCTAATTAGGAAGATGGAAAGTATGTTTGTTTGTTTGTTCTTTTTATGTGTTTAATTTGTGTGATAATATGTTTTTGTGTGGATGTGATTTTTCATGTTTCACCCTTCTTCTTTGTCACTCAAGCTTTATTGGTAAGATCATGAACCTTTTGGAAATCAACCAAGGGTGTAGCATAGCTATGTTAGGGGAGGCGAGGTGGAGATTCGTCAGAAGAGGTTGAGGTGTTAGGGTGGCACCTAGGTCAATGTGAGTGTTAATTTGTTGATGTATATTCATTTTAAGCATGGTACTCAATCACTTTTGGTTGCTTTGTTTTTAAGATTGATTACTAGTAGCTTGTTTTGATGTGTTTCATTTTTTTAATCTTGTTTAGTTGAATAGTACCCAAACTCTACCCCTTTCTCCTCCATGTGCCAATTCTTTTCCATCTGTTTCTTCCTTTTTCACTTCTTTATCCCATTAGATATTCTTGTCTTATACCTTAACTTTTCATTACTTTATATTCACATTAAGGATAATGTTGAGGTGGGTTGGGGTAGGAAAATTTTGATATTGAAGGTTGACATCTATGGAAATTTGCATGTTGAAAGATGGTATGATGAGTGCTTTTTGGAAATTTGTGGCATATAGAGTTAGGATATAGAGTGGTGTGTGTCGTGTGTCGTGTGGATGCATTTTTGCAAAGGTAATGAGTTGAGTTTGGTTCCTATTAAAATCCAAAGTGAAGAATCTAACAGGATAAGAGCTTGGAATCTAATTTAACCTTAGGTTCAATTGTCACTCAACCTAGGAATCATTCCTCATGATGATTAGTTTGCACACACTACACTTAGCATGTAGGTGAATGGGGAAGGCTAAGAGGTCTAAGACTATAACACAATGGATAAAAGGGTGAAATTAATATATGCAAGTTGTGTTTACCTTAGAAATTTAACCCATCATGTTTTTGCTATTAAAGAAAACAAATATATATATATATATATATAAACTAGAAAAGAAAAATGAAAGTTGAATCCCAAGTTTTGTACTAATTAAGTAACTCGAGTATGGGATTTTGGGTGTTAGTGATAAGGTGACTGAGTTGATGTAAACTTGGAAACTCGGGTATATGCTTAAAAAGGGCTTTCAATCCCTAGTGAATTAAATCAATTGGTTGAGAATCACTGACCTCAAGGCCTACTATATAGGTAAGAAGGACTTAGCATCATGTATTGCACTACCCACTAGAAAAAATATGAGAATTGAATGAAATAATTGTAGCTAAAGTTCTAAGTTAAGTGTGGTGCTCCAAACATCCATAAGCTCCTTGACGTAAAGTGTGAAATCTAAGAACTTAATGGCAAAAACTTTTACATCTAGGTACTAATGAACCCTTCACCAAGGGTGGTAAGGAAGGTCTTTTAGTAGGGGTGATTTTTAGAGTTTTTAGGGGAAATTTTGGGCCTTATACCTTGGAATGTTGGATTTTGAACAAATGACTGATGATGGAACTTGAACAAGGCAAATTTCCTAATCAAATATGTTTTTATAAGTTGAGCATCGTTAGTGTCAATGAGTAGGTTTGTTATGTGTAATCGGAGAAGGCATTCGGTTGATGAGATAAACTGCAACTTTAAAGGCTAAGGACCAATATTTGAGTGGCATGAAAGCATGATGAAGCAAAGTAAGAGCAGTTTTAACAATATGACAATGTTTGCACTTAGTTGTACCAACATGTTCAGGAGTATGAGGAGGGGATTTGAAGTGTTGTATTCCAACTCAAGAGAGGAAATGACTAAGGCCAATGGCTTCGCCACTTCCATACATATAGATAGTTTGAATCGTTGTAGAAAAGTAACATTCAACAAGAGATTGAAACTGTAAAAAAACATAAGTGACATCAAATTTATTTTTGAGCAAATAAAGCCATGTATATTTAGTAAAGTAATCTACAAAAATGACATAGTAATGATAATTATCGAAAGAAACAAGAGAAGCAGGTTCCCAAACATCCATAAAGAGAGTTTCTAGAGGTCTAGAACAATTTAACAAAGAGATGCCAAATGGGAGTTTATGGCTTTTATTACAAAAACATGCATTACAAGAATTAGGAGAAAAACTAGATTTAGGACAATGATAGTTTGTAAGAAGCAATGATCTTATGAAGAATTTTGGAGGATGGGTGGCCAAGACAACCATGTTAGAGGTTAACATTTGGAGAGAGAGGACTTGTCATGGTTGTCGTGTGAGTGAGGGTTGTGGTGAAGAGATTGATTCACTCAATAAAGTTGGCCATTCATACATGTTTCCTCTACTTCGACCTCACACCAAGGATGCCCCAGTAGTTAGATCCTTCACAAGAAAGAAATTAGGGAAAAATTCAATTGAGGTGTTATTATGAGAGCAAAATTGAGAAACAGAAAGAAGATTTTTCTTTCCGTTATGATAGGTCTCAGTCAAAGATTCGTGTACTATAGTAATTGATTAGAAGTATTCTCTTCGGGTGAGAATAGACCACACAAAGAAATTGAGTTAAAAAAATGTCATTCCCTTTTATTGATATCCATGAGCACTAAATACAAATCAATCTAACAAACTTTCAGCATATGTCTCCGAACCTAAAGGTCCTTAAGACCATAATGAAATAACTTCAAATAATAAAAATAAAATAAAATAACAATGCAACAACTTTTATTCTTCTACCATTACTTATGACTCATTCCAACATGTGGTTGTTAATCCATCCTAATTCCTTGGCTAAAAAGAATAGCAGCTTGACTATGAAATGATCCCACAACCACTTGAATGTGTTTTTGTCTTCATGCATGATATTTTGGATTTCTTTTGATGGCATGTTGCAAACGTCGTGGCCCATTCAAAGTCTTATCACATTAGGAGCACACAAAACATTATTCAGTTTGAAAGTGGAATCACAAGATTTAAGAGAAGTGAATCCTATATGAGTAATAGGGATGTTATTACCATCTCCAACCATAATATCTTCATTACCACCGTACTCAGAGTGAATTGAAAGGCTCTATAAGTCTTAGGTGATATGGTGAGAGGCCCCTGAGTCAACTATCCAGCCTGATTGATTACCCGGATTCTCATGAGTTGTGTAGTTGACTTGTGGTCAGGTGAAGGGTGAGGGGTGTGATCGGCACACTTCGGCAACATGACCAAATTTGTTACATAACTGGAAACCCACTCGAGAGTCCTTGTTGAAGGGAGGTCACCAATTCTGATTTGACTAGTTGGACGAGAATCCTTGACTATGAGTTGTTGGAGTAATTTTTGTTTCCACGGTTTCCATAAGAATTCTATTGAAATTAATTGTTGTTGTTCCAATTGTAGCCATTGTTGTTTCCTTTGTAGTTTGGCCTATTTTAAAAGGTATTGTCGACGTCGTTTTTTCCCTTCTTGTTGTGTTGTTTCTTTATATATTGAGTCGTGATGAGGGTGTCAACTTTTGTTGGCTTTCGACGCTTAAGACTAAATTCATAGTCTAAAAACTTCTCGACTAATTCTTCAAATGAGATGGGTGACTCTCTGGCATGTAAGGCGGCTTTAAGCTCTTTGTAGTCATTAGTGAGACCATTGAGCGTGTGAACCACGATTTCTCTATCACTCAAATTAAGCCCAATCATAGCAAGATCATCAATAATGGTTTTAACGGATTGCATGAACTCATAAATGCTTTTACCTTCTTGACTAACCTTGGTGAGATAGTCAATGAGACCAACCATCTGAGTATTGGATTTGTTGGCATAGGTAGTTTTGAGTTTGTTCCAGACCTCCTCAACGTTTTTGTACCGTGACACAAGTGGCCCCATTGGTCCAATAACAACAATCTGGATGGCAAAGAGTAGTAGTCAATCTTGACGAATCCAATTTTTGTACTTTGGATCATCAGCTAGTGGGCATCATAAGTTCCATCCACAAATCCCATGAGATCATATCCAAGGAAGAGATTTGTCATTTGCGAGCTCCACATTGAATAGTGTCCTCCTTTCGATAGTTTTTGAGGAATGAGTGTGACTGTGTTGATTGAAATAACTTGTGAAGAGCAATGGGTTGAAGAAAGATTTGTACTACTAGACATCATCGTCTCTTTACTTGATTCAGTCATGATCGAGAGTTTAGACGAGATGAGGATGGAGCATAGGGCTCTGATACCATGAACAAACAAAGCAAGTTGAATGCAATGTTGTGTATTTGATTTTAAGTGATACAAGGCTTTATACAGTCGAATTGCCTAATTAGATAAAAGGAAATTTATCCTAGAGATTGACTAAATATACACGTAATTGAATAGTGAATATTATATACTAATTACAAAATAAATTACAGAATAAGTAAGAGATTATTTCTATATATTCAATGAGGAGACTGTGACTTAACAGAAGGAGCAACGAATGGTGTTGACTTATCCGAGTCAATATTGGTACTAAATGCTATATTATATATAAAATAAAATGTGTGAGTATCGACAAAGTCAGTTAACTAATTTGTATTATGTTACACGTGACATAAAAAGCCAAGGAGAAGAAGAAGCAAGCACCAGAGAACCAGTTATGGATATCAACGTGTTGAGTTTAAGTCCACAAATTCGATTAATTTGTACTAGCTGTATCGAAAAAAGATTAGATACTTTTTTAGGGTACTAAAATCCTACCTTTTGCTACATAGATGAAGGGATACCTTCTTTTTTTCCATTAGGACTTGAGTCTGGAACTTCCCACATCGATGAATTGCAAGCAGCTTGTTGAGGGAACTTCCCACATCCCCTCCTAACCCTTTACCATCTAACTTACAGCTGAATTGCAACCACTTTGTTACAGCAAAGCTACGAGTGCTTGCACTTCACCACTAGTTATATATATTAAGTGGTTTCAATCAATTACTATTTTGTTTTTATTTTACTTTTATCATTGAGACTCCAAAATGGAACTTTTCACATACCCACCTACGGGACAAAACAGGTTAATTTTGTAAAAAGTTTTCATGGTACTCTCAAAACCTCCTTTTTCCTTTTCTTTTTTCCAAAAAATAAGGCTATTTTTGTAAAGAACTCAAGGATGTCATCATTTGAGTTTATCTAAAAATGGCTTATAGGTTTGACAAAATTTTAAAACCAATGTTAAAAATCTAACGTTATGTTCGGTTACCAGAAAATGTGAAAGAAAGAAAACATAAAGGAAAAAGTGAAGAAAATAAAAAATATGTTTAAACACTATAAATTATTTTTTGTGCTCTTTAAACTAATTTTACTTATTTCCTTTTACTGTATAAAGATTAAATCATTTGAATATATATAATTTTTTTTGATAAATTTTAATTATATTTAATTTTATTTTATATTTTTTATGATGAAACTAAATATAAAAATTTATTTTTTTAATATATAGTTTTTTCTTTCCTTAGTATTTGTTTTTTAGAACCAAATATAACCGAAAGAATTAGACTTACACTTTATGTGTTTCTTTCATGAATGACCTATTTTCCACCAAAAAGACTTTTCAAATACTTATTTTAGTTTCTATTTAAATAGTAATTGATTCTTCATAGAAGTACTTCTGATAAAAATTAATATTATGGATAAAAGAGCTAGAAGCTAATTGAAATCCCATGATTTATTATGGATAAAAGACTTTTCAAAGCGATTGATTCTATGATTTATTTATTAATGACATGGCTGCAATAATTGAAATCCTTGGAAATAAATATGCTAAGCCAAAGATGCTATCGCGATAAGCATAATCCATGTAAAAGAAACTAAAAACAATGGCAAGGACTTGATCACAATGATCAAAATCCATGGAACTAGAGAAGGAAGGCCAAGGATGTGGTTGCGATGAGTGGTCAAACCATAGAAATTCACAAGGAAAGCCATGGATGAGGCCGCAATAATTGGAATCCACTGGACTAAAGAAGGAAAACTAAAGATGCGGTCGGGATTATTGAAATCCATAAAACTGAATAAGGAAAAAAGCCAAGAACACAGTCACAATGACCAGAATCCATGGAAATGAAATGAAAAGGAAAGCCAGAAAGGTAGTTGGAATGATCAAAATCCATGGAACGGAGAAAGGAAGGCCGTGGACATAGTACGACCGAAATCCATGAAAATAAAAAATGAATGTCAAGGACACGCTCGCGATAACACAAATCCGTGAAACTAAAAAAGAAAGGGAAAAAAAAACACAAGGACATAGTCGTGATTATTAGAATTCATGGAACTAAAAAAGGAAGGCTAAGAATGTGGTCAGAATGATCCAAATCTATGGAACTAGAAAAAAAGGACCAAGAACACAGACAGAATGAATGAAATCTATGGAACTAAGAAAGTACACCCAAAAAAGTGGTCCTAATGACTAACTAGGATTCGTGGAAATGTAAAGGAATTTTTTAGAAAAAGCATTTGTATAGTGTCAATCTATGAATAAAATCTAGCCATTCTCTAAATTATTAAATTCGAACCTTTGCCGACTTTTAATTTTTACTTCCAAGTATTAGCTAACTCTACTAATCTTCTCAGAATTACTCCCATGCATGTACTTTCAAAGGAAGAATAAACTTATTTGTGGTACATAATCGCTTCTACCTGTTCACACTGTCCTTATCTTTTCAAACTTTATATCGCCATCAAACTCACTTAGAGTCAATATCGGAACTAACTGCTATATTATATAAAATGAAATGTGTGAATAGCTGTATCCAAAAGGTCAGTTGATTAATTTGTATTATGTGGCAGGCATTGGATTTGAGTTTCTATAGAATGCCAAGCATCGTGTTACACATCACATACAAAGCCAAGAAGGAGAAGAAGAAGCAAGCACCAGTCAACCAGTTATGGATGACAAATCCAAGAAGAAGCAGCAAGCACCACAAAACCAGTTATGGATATCAACATGTTGAGTTTATGTTCACAAATTCGAGTAATTTGTACTGGTTGTGTATGATTATGTGGCTAGCATTGGATTTGAATTTCTATAAAATCCCAAGCATGACGCTACACATGCCACATACAAAGCCGTGGAGGAGAAGAACCAAGCACCAGAGAACCCGAAAATGCCTGGTTATAAACAGTATGTATCTCTCTCTCTCTCTCTCTCATGTTCTTTTATCTAAAATTTTAGTATTACACACTTAATTCTTTTTTTCCATGCATCTACTCTTAATGTTTTCAAGGATAACAGACAAAACCCCTTTGCTTCAGGCAATCCTTAATTGTTGGCTCCTCAGGTTCAGGTGGCAACGAGAAGTAAGGAGCTTTGGGGGATGGTTTTGCCATAGAAAATTTTACCTTTTTTTATTCCCTTTATCTTGAACTTCATGAAGAAACTAATTATAATCTATTATTATAAACATCAGGCACCATAGTTTGGTGCTGCGTAGGCATAGAAAGCATAAGCCTCTCACCTTAAGCAGACCAGAGCAAGAAGTAGGCCTTTCCGAAAAAAGATTATATACTTTTTTAGGGTACTAAAATCCTACCTTTTGCTACATAGATGAAGGGATACCTTCTTTTTTTCCATTAGGACTTGAGTCTGGAACTTCCCACATAGAAGTATTGCAAGCACTTTGTTAAGGGAACTTCCCACAGCCCCTCCTAACCCTTTACCATCTAACTTACAGCTGAATTGCAACCACTTTGTTACAGCAAAGCTACAAGTGCTTGCACTTCACCATTAGTTATATATATTAAGTGGTTTCAAGAAATGACTAGTTTGTTTTTATTTTTATTCTACTCTCTTTATCATGGAGACTCCAAAATGGAACTTTCCACATGCCCACCCATGGGACAAAACAGGTTAAATTTTTTAAAATCCCTTCATATTACTCCCAAAACCTCTTCTTTTTTTTCTTTTCTTTTTTTTTTTTTTTCCAAAAAATAAGGCTATTTTTGTAAAGAACTCAACGATGTCGTCACTTGAGTTTATCTAGGAATGGCTCTTAAAGGGTTAGATGAGCTTCTTAATTCTTCAAAATAACCTTTCTTAGCAAATAAAAGGTTTGACAAAATTTTAAAACCACTACTACGAATGTAAAGTTATGTTTGATTCCTAGAAAATTTGAGAAAAAATATATATAAAAAAAAAAAAAAAAATAGAGAAAAAAAAAAAAGTAGAAGAAAAGAAAAAATGAAGAAAATAAAAAATAAGTTTTAACTTAATAAATTATTTTTATATACTTCTTTAAACTTATTTTACTTATTTCGTTTTATTATATAAAAATTAAATAATTTAAATATATATAATTTTTTGATAAATTTTAATTATATTTTATTTTCTTTTATATCTTCCATGACGAAACCAAACATAAGTAAACCATTTTTTTTAAACATTTTTTTCTTTTCTTAATACTTTTCAAAAACAAAGTATGACCTAAAGAATTTGACTCACGCTTGTAGGTGTTTTCATGAATGACCTTTTTTCCACCAAAAAGACTTTTCAAATACTTATTTTAGTTTTTATTTAAATAGTAATTGATTCTTCATAGAAGTACTTCTTGATAAAAATTAATATTATGGATAAAAGAGCTACAACCTAAAAGCATTTTTACAAGAATCACTCCTAGCTAGACGGGTGCCTTCATAATCACTTTAACAACTTCTTCCAAATTATTCCCTTTATACCTTCCTTCCAAAACTTTATATGAGCCTTGAGCTTTTACAAAATCCTCTCACTGGGTATCTCCACTTGTACTGAATGCATATATGCCAGAAACACCAACCCAAAACAACTACCTCCATGAGTATAGTTTACTAGTGGTGTACCATGGTGGTGGACATTGGATTTGAATATTTTTATAATTCAAAATCTGGTGCTAGACACACATGCCAGTATACTTAGCCAAGAGAAAAAGAATAATCACCATAATATCAGCCATGGAAGGATAAGTTCTTCTCTCTCTCTCTCTCTCTCTCTCTCTCTCTCTCTCTCTCTCTCTCTCTCTCTCACTCACTCATATTTTTTCTTCTACACATTTCCGAATATTATAATGTTAGGCACTGATCTTCTTCCCATGTAACTGGTAGGTTATCAAAGCCATCAGACTCTGATATTACAAAAAGTTTCAAGGAGGGATTAGACGATGTTATTAATGTGAACGCACTCTTCACCTCTGCAGTCTTCATTGGATTATCATTTTCCAGCTCAACTTCAACCCTTGAGACCAGAGAGGAGTGTAAGCCGGGCCTGGGGATTGAAAAATGGCTGGTGATATTCGAAATTATAGCATTTGGTTTTTTCCTTGTATCCAGCCTGCTAGGCAAGGCACTTAAGATTCAGCTCCATATCGTTAAGAATAACTCCTGCTTCATACAAAATACATGCCGTGCGATGATGGTATTATGCGCTGCTTGTAGTATTCTTGGCTCTGTCTTCCTATTCCTTTCAATGATCAATGTCGTCCAGATGAGGTTAGGGAAGTTAACCTGCAAGGGGAATGCCTGGATTGGAGCTGGTTCACTGGTCATTCTTTACTTTCTTGGTCTGTTGTTCTGGGTACCCTCGCTTGTATATGTTCAAATCATTTCCTGGAATTTAAAATTCTAAACCCTCTGATAAAAAGGAAGTGACTCTGCTTCCAAAGTCGTGGACTAAGCTCAAGAGTAGTAATTTGTACATATACATAGTAGTAGTCCTCAACTGGTGAGACTCCGCTGATTAATTCTCCTATCAGCTTGTTTATGTTTGCTATGTTTTGTATGCTTGGAATCATTGAAGTATGGTTTGAAAGTGACAGTCCATGTATTAGCCTAATTCCAATGCTCGGAAATTCATGGACTAAGCTAAAGAGTAGTAATTTGTAATATACCTAGTAGTAGTCCTCAACTGGTGAGACTCCGCTGATTAATAGTGCTATCAGCTTGTCTATGTTTGCTATGTTTTGTATGCTTGGAATCCTTGAAGTATGGTTTGAAAGTGACAGTCCATTTATTAGCCTTATTCCAATGCTCGGCTAACTCAATTTTCGTAGTCGAATTAACATTATTTGGTACCTAAGTTAACTCATTATGGTCGACCTTGATTTCAAGTCCTCTCTCTCTCTCTCTCTCTCTCTCACCCACACACACTCACTAGAAGCTTCAATATATTCATAAATTACTACAAAATATAAAGAGAACAAAATTACACAAAGAGTCACGTGGACACATAAGATTTTAATGTATCACATAAACACGTCAGATTTTAATGTGTCACTCAACCATGTCTATATCTACTATTTTTCTAATCCTTAGCCAATATAGATAGAGAAATATTATAGAACAAAAAAGAAATATAATTATTTAACTCTAAACTCTAATCCTTATTCCACTCAGTGTTTCTTTCTCTTCCCCATCTCTTTATTTACTACAAATTGGCTTCAATAATTGTTTCATTTGATAACTTTTTACTTTTATGACTTAAGCATTAATAGCTAGAGTGTAATTTTCTTATTTAATATGAATATTTGGTTTTAAAAGAAAATGTCAATGTATAAAATACTATAATACTCTTTATAAAAAGGGACGCAAGTCAGTGGGAACTTAAGATACTTTTCAATGAGATTGTACAATTTTGTTTACATGAACTCACTAGCCAAACATTGGGGTTACAAAGAAGCGGATGATATTTGAAGTGTGTTTGGCAATAATTTTAAGAAGTGTTTTTAATACTTAAAACATAAAAGTTTTTAAGTGTTAGAAATACAATAAACACTTTTTAGAATAATCGTTAAATATACTCTTGATATTACATAATTCAAGTATCATTTGGATGTACTTCTTGTTTTTTCTTTCTAAAAAACAGAAAAGGGGAGGACCACCATTGTAAAATGTAAGAATTTTTTAATATATATTACAAAAATAATAATAATAACTTTTAAAAACTATTTAAAATTTTGAAAAGTTAAAAAATTTACAATCTCGAATGTTAAATTTTAAAGAAAAAAAAAATAGAAAATGTATTCAAACAAAATCTCAATTAATTAATTTCTTCCTTTTATCCTAAGTGCTGGTGAAACAACTACATCTTGACCCTGCAAATCATTAAGAATGACTGCAACAACATTGGCTTTTGTTTTGTTTTGGGTCTTTTTCAACTATGTTTGATTTGTGAGAAATATTAAGAAAAAAAAATCTAAAAAGAAAATGCTTTGAAGTTTTTCTCTCCATTTTCCTTAAGAAGAGGTGCGAAAGTTGAGAGAAAATACATTCTTCATTAATAATTGAATTATTTTTTTCCATTCATTTTTTCATTGACAACAAAACAATAGAGAATATTGTTTGTTTTTCTTTCCTCTGGATTCTTTTTCTTTTCTTTTCTTTTTTCTTTCCTCAAATTCTTTAAAACCAACCGTAATACTCTGGTTTTTTTGTTGTAAATGGACCAAATGAATTGGAAAACAAAAAATGCATCCAAAGAAAAGACCGCCGAGAAGCGTAGCAAACAAAGAAGTTAGTAACAACGCCGAGAAAAACTTGATTCATATCAGCCGCCAGCTATCAGTCAAACCTAATTGTCAAACCATGAACAAACAAAAAAAACCATCAGCAAAAGAAATATTTAGTGTCTTTCATGTTTCAAAAGTAAACAAAATTGTTGTTATTTGGATACAACTGATGTTTTCTATCATCTACTACTACTACTACTACTACTAATAATAATAATAATAATAAGACATGTTTAATTAAAAATAATTTTTAAAAATAGTTTTTTTTTCAACTTGAAAAACATAGTTGGCAAATATTAATTGAAAATAAGTTTTTGAGTGTACATGTTTTTAATATAATGTTTTTAGAATAAATTTGAGGTGTTTTAGTTTTTTTTTTTTTTTTTAATATTTTGATAAATAATTAAAAATATAAAGAATATATATATATATGCGCGTGTGTATGTGTGTGTTAGACAAAAGTGCAAAATGCCTTGAAAGAAACTAAACCAAAAAAACTATATTTCATATTTGAGTCCTGAGTTTTATCTTGTTTCTGAAAATAAATTAAAATTATTTTTAAATAAATTGTAAAATAAACCTATTTATAGTTACTCCCCTATAAAATATGGAAACTACTCCTATACAAAGAGTATGACTTACCTTATATTTTTTAAAATGTTTTCAAAGCTCTTAAATTGTAAGGTAGTAAAAAAATATTTTTAATACCTCCATTTTTTGAAAGTTTTTAATGTTTTTATTTTTTAAAAGTAATTTTCTACTATTTGTATAAGCATTCCTGTTGGATTAATGGGCCTAAAACACACATAAACAATTATATAACGAAAGATAATAATTGAAAACATTTAAGAGAAACTTATTATCTTACACCCCTCTTATTTAACTATTACACAACCTCTTATTTATGAATATTCACCTAACAAAATTGAAACTCCTAACAACAAAAAAAATATAAAAACTTTTGTATCATTCAACTACTCACATATAAAAATTAAGAGTGTGTTTTACGATGTTTCTGTTTAAGTATTTTTAGTTGAAGTATTTTCTTGCAAAGTGTTTTTAGGAGAATTACCTATTAAGATTGCATTTGATAGTGATTTTAGGAAGTATTTATAATCTTTCTAATACTTGAAAGTGTTGGGGTGATAATGGAATAAACCTGCAGTAATTCAAAGGAAGAAACAAGAAAAATTCAATTGGAAATAAAAATGGATTTGTTTGTTTAGAGGCTTGCAAATTGCAATGTCCTAAAGACAGAATTTTGGCACTTTGTTCTTGATTGCAATAGTAAAAATGGTGTCTGTCTTTCAGGATACAACTCTATTTTGATATAAAGAGGGCAATATCCTATTTATATCATTGCAAACCAAGTGTTGTGCTCCCTTCAAAGGTTGTGTCTCCTTCATTAGACATGTTTTTTTATTTTTTTTTATTTTTCATTCACCAATTTTCCAACAGAAAGATCAAAATTTTTAAGTATTAGAAAGGTTAGAAACACTTTTTAGAATCGCTGTCAAAAGCACTTTAAGTGTTTTTCAAAAAAATAATATAAGTGATTTTTCATATTTTTAAAAATGTTTTCTAAATTTTGTCAAATACTTAATTTCTTTTTTTTCTTTTTTTTCAAAAACACTTTTTAGGTTAAAAGCACTTCCTAGAATCACTTTCAAATGGACTCTAAATCAATCACTTTAAATGAAAATATTTTAATTAACTTTAACGAAAAAAACAAACTAAATTTTAACTTTTAGAAACTTCCTAAAATTAAGTTTACTTTCTAACATGCCCTTCAAAGTTGATTTGTAACTCAAGTAATATCCTTAACCTTCTAAAATCTTTAAACTGGAGAAACTTTATATAAATATCAATAATTTGATCGTGAAGCTTACAAATTTTAATTACACTTCCTTTTATAATAGACTCTCTAGTAAAGTGATATATTATATTGACGTACGTACTTGTTTCAATAATGGAAAAGTATATTTTGATAATACAATCATTAATTTATCATAAACATAGATTTTTGCTGGCTCATCTTGTATAAATTAAACTTCTTTAATAAATTTTTTAATCAAACTGCATAACATACACATGATGTTGTCAAAACAAATTTTGCTTCACAGGTTGAAAATGTGACAGTTAATGGTTACTTTTTTAAAGTCTAAGTCAGTACAATATCTCCCATAAAAGACACAAAGCTATTGGTGCTCTTTTGATAATCTAAGTATCCAGCCTAATCACCATCTTTAAATTCAAAAAGCCTAAAATTGTTGGAAGTTGAGTAATATAAACCATAATTAAGTTACCTTTGATTTGATGAAGAACTCATTTGATGGCCTTCATGTAAGTCATTATTTGTGTTTCTATATATAACAAGTCTAACTCTGAAAAGAATGTTTAGCCTTACACAAGTCTAGTAGAGTAGACTTCCAACTAAATTTTTACATTATATTAAATCCACTTTTTCTCACTTTTCATGTGTTAACTACTTCACTGTTTCTTAGTATGTTTACCGAATTGTACATATTCATATTATACATCTTCAAAATTTCTTTTGCATAGCCTTATGGAGAAATAAAAATAACTTATTTTACTTTGTTTGACTTCTATGCCAAAATAGTATGACAAGAGATAAATGTCAACCATCTCAAACTCTCTAGTCATTGCTTTTTTAAACTCATCAAACATGGTCAGTTCATTTCTAGTAAAGATCAAATCATATACATATAAATTAGTAATAATAAATCTCTCTTACCATTCATACGTAGAGAGTGTGTTCATGAGGGCATTTAGGAAATTAGTCTCTTGAAATATTTGTCAATATTACTATTCCATGATCTAGGTGCCTGTATGGTCCATACAAAGCTTTTTCCAATTTTAGAACCTTTTCTCCTTGTCCTTAAACCACATAACCCATGGGTTGCTCCACATGACCTTCTTCTTCAAGATGCTTATTAAAAAAAAACCAGGTTTTACATCCATTTGAAAAATTCTTTAATTGTTTTGAGCTACCAAAGAGATTATTATTAATCCTGTAGCTTCTAAATGAGCAACAAACACAAATGCCTTATTAGAGTCATTAACTTATTGCTTGTAGTCCTTAGCCATCAGTCTTGTTTTGTTCTCTACTTCTCTTTTTGCATTCTCTTTATCTTGTGTATCCATCTAACTCCAATTGTTTTTCTTTTTTCATTTTGGAAGAGTTTAATTTTCATTTGTTATTCGTCCTTGTTGCTTTTATTTCTTTATCCATAGCATCTTTTTTGTTTTATCTTATAATGCTTTTTTAAAATCTATTGATTCACAATTTACAAAAAGACAAAAAAACGTTAAATCATTTTGATTTTCTATTGCCTCATAAATTTCTTGTGAACTTCTAAAACATGGTGTCCTTTTGCCTAAACTTTCTAATAAAGATGATGTTATTGGAACCTTAAGAGTTGAAGGAGGTGATGATGAAGGTGCAATACGGATCTCTTGTAAGATTTCTCTTATTTATTATTTTTCTTCATAGAAGGGATGAGTATCATAATTGTCTTGTTGAGCACCCCAATCTCATCCATCTTCTTCATTAAACTTAACCTTTCCACTAATAATGATATTTCCATTGTTTTAAAATCAATCGACCATCGAAATGAGTTTCAAATGTCTTTGTATGTACTTTGTTCATAGGTACCAATGATTTGGATGGTGCTTAGTCTATCAACTCTATCACAACAAAGAAAGAATCACTTAATAGATCATGGATCGAATAGATATCATGATCTAGACTATAAAAAATGATCTCTTTTACCTGATATCCATGCATTAGCATGAAGAAACCTTATCTTAACCTTTTCTAATCCTAATTGGCTCGAGTAAGGCACACTACTTCTTAACATTCTTTTGCACCAAATAGAAGTTGCCTTTAATATAAGATCCCACATTTCTTGCTACCCAAGGTTTCAATATATTTCAAATATTAAATACTTATCTTTCTTCTATTCCAAGCTTGTCGTGGTGTTTTATTCTATACACTTTGATTAGGAGAATGATTTGACAAGTAAATCACACAATCAATAGCTTCAACCAAAATTCTTTAGGCATTTTCTTACTTTTCAACATACTTTGATCTTTAGATGTAGATGACATGTTCTTGTTTAATGGTTTGAGGGTAGGCTTTGAGACCATGAAAATATTCTCTACTGTGCAGTTAGAAAGAAAAACTTTCATATTCTGTTATTGATTCTTTATGTATTTATACAAGTGAATTCCATTGCTAATAACTTCTAAACTAACAGTCAACAGTTGAAACCTCTCAACTGTTAAACTGTCTTGGAGGTTATCTGGTGAGAGTTTGTTGCTGGGATTCTTGATGGTTATCATTTTCTCTTAGGACTTGCAGCTATGACTTCCCACATGCCCATCTAACTCGCAGCTGAATTGCAGACACTTAGTAACTGGAACTTCCCCATTAATTCCCACCTAACTTAGCTGAATTGCAATAACTTTGTTACAGTAAAGCCAACAAGTGCTTGCAGTTCACTAATTAGTTATACTGTGTATGACTTTATCAAAAACAATTTTTTTATTTATATTCAAATATTGATTGATTCTTGTAAAAGTGCTTTTGATAAAACTTTTATGGACAGAAATATTATGTCCTAAAAGCGCTTTTAGGATAATAAACCCCAAACGGTACACTTCATAATCACTTTACCAACTTCACCCACTCCCTAATTGTTCTCTTCATAATGACTTCACCCTTTCCTTATCCCAAACCTTTACAGTGTCCTTTAAGAATTTTACAAAATACTCTCACTGGGTGTCACCATTAATTTGAATTGAATGCATATATGCCAGAAACATCTCTGTCCAAGACAACTATATCCACAAGGTTGGTTTAATACTATTACAAGACTACATATGTGGTGGACATTGGACTTAGATCTCTTTATAATCCAGAACCGGCTGTTGCACACACCTTACACTGAACCAATAGAAGAAGAAGAAGAAGCATCAGAATGTCAGTCACGGAGGATAAGTATGTCTCTTCTCTCTCCTTTGTTTTTCTTCTGACATATCTCAGAGCTTTATTAGGCACTGATCTTCTTCCCCTGTTACTCTGTGTTTGTTCAAGGGCATCATCGGGTACTGAAATGCTAGCCATTTACAAGGAAGGATTAGACGACATTATCAACATAAACACGCTCTTCACATCAGCAGTCTTCATCGGATTATCCTTTTCCAATACAACTGAAACCCTCGAGTCCAGAGAGGAATGTAAGCCGGATACGGGGATTGCAAAGAGGCTGGTGATATTTGAAGTTTTATCATTCAGTTTCTTCCTTCTGTCCACCCTGCTGGCCAAGACACTGAAGCTTCACCTCTATGTCATTAAGAATAAGCACAACTCCAATTTTCTACTACTGACCAGGCGCCTGATGTTGGTAACAGCTGCAGTAGGTACTATTGCCGGCTGTGTCTTCCTAACGTTGTCAATGATAGATGTCGTTCAGATAAGGTTAGGGAAGTTAACATGCACTGGGAGCGCATGGATTGCGTCTGGATTTCTGGTTGCAATTTTCGCTCTTGCTTTGATCTTCTGGCTACCCTCGCTTTTATATTGTCAGCGCATCGCGTGGAAACTGGGCTAAACTGGAGAACAAGAAGGAAGTGATTGTGCTTCATATTCATGGAATAAGCTAAAAAGTGATAACCTAGAAGCTATTAGTCCTGAACTGGTGAAACACCTGTAATTAATTTTGATCTCAGCATGTGTTTGCTAAGTTTTGTATGCTTGGAATACACAGTGTTTTGAGGTGTCTATCAGAGCATGATATAAAGACAAAATTTTATACAGTTGAAGTGCTAATTAATTCCGAAAATCAGTGACTCAACATGGTATGAAAGTTCTGGTTAATGTGTGATTTGTGTGCAGTTACTATTGCTTATGCATTTGTGCTTGATACCATCTCTATGGGGGGCAGCATGTAAGGGGTATTAGAACATGATACATATTATGGGCTTGGCTAATTCCAATTTTTGTAGTTGAATTGACATTATTTGGTACGTACCTAAGTTAGGAAATTTTGTAGTTCTATTTATTAGACTAATTCTGATGCTCAGCTAACCCAACTTGATGTCATTCAATATTTCCCCCTATATAGAATGGTTTTGCTGATCAATGATATATTTTCTTTATAGATGTGTTGTTCTTGAAAATTTGAGACAACTTTGTAAACTTTCCTTCACAAGTGCTGATTTAAGTAAGCAAAAGGCTAATTAGTTAAAATTAGGACTTGTGGACGGTGATTTAGGCGAACAACCATTGCATGACTTGCAGTAGTAGCTCTGGTTTAAGTCAGGTTAAGTCTCAACTTTAGGCCTCTCTGTGTATGTTATAGTTTTCCTATTTGTTAATCTGTAATATTTCAAAATCTATCTATATTAATGTTTGCCTCTCTGCAAACCTTTCAAGTGAAACCGGTAGTTTAACAAGAGTCATATTCCCATATATTTGTTTTAGAAAAGTTACTGATTTGACCTCCCTAATGGACAAAAATAACATTACAACCCACTAGTCTATTGTCAACTTGAGTCTTTCATTTTGTACCCAAACCTTTGTATGGTCTTCAAATTTCTAAGCATTGGATTTCAATTTCTTTAAAACCAAAGTGTACATAAAATCATATAAAGCCAAAGAAGATGAAGAAGCACCAAAATATCAACAATGGAGGATAAGAAATGCCTCGAGTCATAGATACGGGTAACTAAATTCAAGTCGTTGAATAAAGATACAAATAAATAAATTGAGTTACAAAGAAAAAATTTTACTTAGATACAAGCAAATAGAACTTCATACAAAATAGCACCTCGACGAAAGTTAAGTAAAAAGGCATTTTGGAAGGAGGACTTGAGGGCCTTTAGGAAGAGCCGAGCGCACCATTGGGTGAGTCTCTAAGAGATAATGCGGTATTAAAAGAAGTAACTTTTTGGTACCATAGAATGACCTATAGCTCTATCTTATATCTTTGGTGTTCAAGGGAAGAGAAAGAGGCCCTCTTTTCAATCATTTGTTTATACAAACTCACTCTACACATCAGGGGTCTTCATTTGATCAATATTTTCCAATCCAGGCCATAGAGGAATGCAAGCCAGACCTTCATACAGTTTCTTCCTTCTATCTAGCCTGCTAGCCAAGGCTCCAAAGCTTCACCTGGAAGTCTTTGAAAGTGTCAAAAATGTCAATATGAAAATATTATGAGAAAATTATGAGTATTTGAAAAACGTGTCAAATTTCGTTTTCATTTTTGGTTGCAAATGAACTGAAGAACAAAGAATAGACCAAAAGGAAAGGCCTCACTAGGACCCCACTAGGAGCTGGCAAACACATAAAGCAGCCAGCACAAAGGCAGCAAGAAACTTATCCAATATCAGCAACCAGCTAACAGTCAAACCAGCAAACCCAGAAACAAATCAAACAAAAATCAACACAAAACTAATCCTGGTGTTGAAATTATTAAAGAAAAGAATAAAATTAGAGAAAAAAGAAAAAAACACTCAGAATGATTTGATTCTGAGTATGGATAAGAATCCACTCTTGTCAATATTTTCATAAATAAAAAATAATCAAATATTAATAAGATTTGATTCTCTAAATTTAAAAAATAATATTTATTTTTTCTTAATTTTAAGATATTTATTATTCTATCCCTTGTATTCATAATACAAATTTATGAAAAGAAAGAAATTGTCAAATTATCAGACTCTTCATGAATGGTTGGTGTATTTGATGGGTTAATTACTTAGAGGAGAAAATGAGTAGGAAATTAATGGTGGGAGGAGAAAGAGTGAGAGGAAATAGTGGGTTTACATGAGGGGAAGATGAAGATGATGGGAGGAGAAAATGATGGAAGATGGAAAGAAAAGAAAAGGATGGCCTTTCTCTTACATTAAAGGGACAGAAGCCATTAATGGTGGGCTCTATTGAGGAGAAGATGAGAGAAAAAGCGCAAGAAGAGAAGTCTTTGGGCTTTGTCCTCTTTCACAGCTGGGAAAGGAGACACAGCATACGATGATTGCTTTCATGGACCAAACTAGCATCCATCTTTTATCGAAAAAAAAAAAGGTATCTTATAACATATCCCATGGATTTTTCAGATATTATCAGAAAAGTATCTTGTAAAATATTTCATGGATTTCATGGATTTTTGGGTATCCATCTTTTATCCAAAAGGCATCTTGTAAAATATCCATGAATTTTTCGGGTATCCATTCCGTCACAAAATTTGGGGAAGGATAAATGGTTTTTGGGGCGAGCGTGGGAATTTTATTTTATTTATTATTTTTTTAATATAGATTTGGGATTTTTTTTTAGAATCAATTAGTTAAAAATGATGAAAATAATCTTCATATGTGAATTTAATCCCTTCCATATTTTTATTTAAAAAATAACTCATTTTTTTACATAAATGTCTTTAACTATTTTAAGTATTTATTTATAGGTATAAAAAGAAATAGTTATTTCTACAAGAAAATAGTGAAGACATTTTTATCAAAATGTGACCAAAAAAATAATGGAGGATTAAATTTCTAAAATTGGGTTTCTAATGCCCTTTTAACCAAATAACCTTTTTTTTAATCCAAGTTATTTTCAATTATTATCTGATTTCATTTTGATTATATATATATATAATTAAATAAAAACAATTTAATTTTTAATTTTTTTTCTTTTGAACACCAAATTAAAAAAATAAAAAAAATCTACTTCTCAAAAAAATAAATGATACAAAATTTATAAATTATATTTATTTTTAATGTAATTAAAATTTAAAAAATAAAAAAGTGGATTGTTAATGATAAAAAATTAATAGGGGGAAATTCTCATAAATGTGTGTTTTAAAGCTTTTTTAAATAAGGATGATAATTGGTGTAAATAGTCTGGAAAGGATAAGGTGGGGACCATACTAAACCTCCACATGGACCACATTGCCATCCTAAGAGGAAGTTCAAAAAATAAGACTAACAAACAATATTATCATTAGCCTTTTTAAACTTAAGTCTAAAAACACTAATTTCATAATATTTTTAAAAGTTTTATAGAAAAAAAAACAAACAAAAAAAAAAAAAGTTTAAAAACACCATCATCATTGGCATGTTCAATTCTTGGTTCAACAACAAAAACCGAATTTTTTAATTTTAGTCAAAAAAACTCATAAATGGACATTAGAGTCTTTATACTTAAAATGATACTATCATAACAAGTTATTTTAGAGTATGCTCAAATCATATCATTGTAACTCGTTTCAAATCAAACTCTTGTAATCTAATAAGATGGATAGCTATATATATATATAATTTTATTTTTTAAATCTCTAAAAATTAAATGATTTCGACCGACTCAGTTTAATTTTATCAGTTTTTTGCACACCTCTAATCAATAACCATATCAAAAAATAATAAAGAGTCAAGAAAAGATAATATAAACAATAATTTTAACATATTTTGGTACAACTCTACCTATGTCCATGGCCACAAACTACAACCCAAGACTTAAAGGTGCTCCATTATACCAATGATCCTTCAAATCAAAGAATTCTTCAATGTACATTTAGTTTTTAGGTTCCAATAGACCTTTACAAATATACATCCAAAATTTAAAATCACTCTATCACTAAATACAATAAAAGTGCGTTTGATAGTGATTCTGGAAAGTATTTTTAATTTTTTTAACACTTAAAAATTTTTATTTTCTAAGTATTAGAAAGACTATAAACACTTTTCAGAATCACTATCAAACTCACTCTAAATATAGAATTAAACCGACACAAAAACTAGCTTAGCAAGTATTAATACAATGAATACATAGCTAATCTCAAGATGTAATGAATAAGGTATATTTTATATGAGATTTTCACACTATATATTGTGAGGCATATTTTCTAGTTGAACCCATCAATTGGGCCAGCTATTTGTTATGCATTAATTATACATGTGACTGTTGGAAAGTTCTAGGTCAATCGATTGTAGTATCCATAGACCAGTATCTAAACCAATCAAGGCTCACCCCAAATCAATTGAGCGACTAATAGCAACTATTGATCAGTCTTCCTGACTTCTTGGTTAGTTATACACGAACATATAAAATTATTACACAGACAACCTTTAATGGCCAAGAATGGTTGGATTTGAAAATTTAGAAATGAAAACCTATTTTTAATGATAAAAATATATATATTAAAAGATGGCTTTTTATTGACCTAAAGCAATCTTCTTACCTATTATACTTAAAATTAAATATTAAATTCAAATTTATTTTTATTTTTTTATCATCAAACTTAGAATTAATCGAACTTTAAGCTAACAAACAAGTTATTCTCACAAAAATTATAAATGGTATTATCAATAGCAGTTTAATGTTATTTAAAGCATAAGGTGATGAGACTCATTTTAAATGAAAATGAAAGGTGATAACAAAGCAATAGTTCGACGATAGAAAATATAAGTATATTTACATATTTGATATTTATCATAAATATCATCTTCAACATTCAACGCTATTAATTTGTCAACTTTTATGGTGTCTTATAAAATTAACAAAATAATTATTATTATTTAAAGTGTTTGTTTAGAAAAATCACCATGTCCAAATGCATATTCTAATTTTCCAAACACCTAAAAATCATAATAAAAAACAAAATAAAAGAATAAATATTGTAGAGAAGCTTTAGACATCATCATTATAGTCATCATAAAAATTAGAATTATCATCATTTCTGTCAAGATTAGATTAATAACTCTCCATCTCATTATCATTTTGATTAATAATATAATAATGCACCTTATACTTTATTTAATTTAATGTTATATTGAAGTAAATTACAATTTAAGTAAATTTAATGAAATATTGGGTTAAAATGGATAAAATAATTTTCAAATTATGAATTTAACCTTTCCATGTTTTTTCTTAAAAAGTAATCCATTTTTCACATAAATGTCATTTGTCATTTCAAGTATTTACATATAGGTTTTAAAAGAGAGTCATTTTTACAAAAAATTAATGAAGGTATTTTTGTTCAAATGAGACCAAAACAAAATGGGAGGTTAACCTTCAAAATTTGGGTTTTCAAAGACCTTTTTAATCAAATAACCCAAATTTAATCTTAACCCATGGTTAAAAGCAACAACCCCTATGCCTTGCACCTTATCCCGAGACAATTTCCTAGGTGTTGCTGCTTTGAATCTACCTTGCATGGGTCTTCAAGAAACAACTTTTATCTACCTCGCCTAGGCGATCCAAGTGATTGCCTTTGATAACACTGCCAAAGACTAGGATTGGCAACAAGTGAGTTTGGGATTGGGCATCCTATCCCATTCTTATCCCTATTATATAATTGTTTCTAATTCTCAATCCCATTTCTATCCCCTAGGGTGGGTTGACGGGCTCTCATTCCCTGCCCTATCAATGCAAACCCAGACACTAGATTTTTCATGGATTAGGACCCTTTTCATGGTCAATCCTTGAACCAAGACCTCTTCAAATCTTCTGCTTCATCTTCTTTGAGTTCAAGGCTTTCGAGCTCTTCCCACGTTGTGCCTTTGGACAAAGAGTCGTATTTCTTTTACAATTATGAAGAGTTCAAAGCACCCATGAAGGAAATTGCAACCACACGAGCAAAGCTCCAGATGATTAGGTCTTCTAAGCATATTTGCGATAGGGAAATGGTGTACCTTGAAGACACCAATGACAAGTACGATTGGGTGGTGGATGGTAACGATGAGGCCTAGGATTAGTGCAGTGCTGTTGCAGAGGAGTTTCAGGTGCTAAAGCTAAAGCAAGAGCAATATGGAATTGATTTCAGAGATGAGGTTTCAATTAGTCAGTGGTAGGAAGAAGAAATGGGGGAAGAAGTGCGTCCATATTCCAATACGAGGCCTGGCTTTTGTGGGTTTTAGAGTATATTTGGCAGTGATTCTAAGAAGTGTTTCTAGCATCCTTAATACTTGAAAGATAAAAATTTCCAAGTGTTAGAAAAATTAAAAACACTTGCTAAGATTATTATCAAACACACTCTTAATCGCTCTCTACATGCAATATGTTTCGTCAATGTTCAGGGGAGTTTTTTGCTATTTTCACATTCGGCAAGTTCTGTTTAGCTACCAGAAAAACAGAGGAAAAGAAAAGAAGAGAAAGGAAAACCTGGGAAACTTACATCTTGGAAGTATAGGTGTGACAAATCAGATGATATTACTCTACCCACAACCCTACAAAACTCAAACAGCTAATGCATAATAAAACCCAATAACAGTTTTTATCAGTGAAGTCTTATGGACATTGTCAACTGCAACCATGTATCAGACAGTTCAAATAGAAAGTTTACAGGTATGAAATTATTCCAAACCTAAGTACAGCAGCAGGGGATGGGGTCTGTTGTGCACTATTTGTCAAAGGAGAGAAAAACAAGAACCTAATGCAAAGTATAAAGTCAATCCAAGCGCAAAAGTCTCATCTCAGAAAAAGTTTATGATGCTATCTTTTCTAAAAGGGGGATAACATAGAAAATCCCCAATTACTCAGCCTACCAGACTTCTCAATATAGTTCATGATAGCAAAATGGCTATCACGCTTGATCACTAACATTTTCTGCCATTCCAAGAACTATTTGATCTGTCTCAAAATTTCCGTTCTGCAAAGAATGATACAAATAGAAAGAATGAGTTAGAATGAGAAGAATGCAAACTATGTTCATACATGATATAGACAGTTGACAGATTTCTCACTTCTCCAGTCTGGTTCAAGGAAGGACTTTGTCCAGCCTCTGGTGCTGCCTTTGAGAGGTCCCTGAGGGTACCCTGCAGTTCATAGACATTAGAGACCAAATAGATATTCACACCAACATGAATCCCCGATTTGGATCAGGTTTCCTTCCATGTCATACATTTTCCTTTATTGAAATAAACAAGTAACAACTCATAAGAAAATCTGCAATGATGATACCAACAGAAAGGTAACTGAAAACCAAGTGGGAAAGGGGGAGATTACATTAAAAGTCAACAAAAGAAATCACCAAGCTTTTATCAATGTGCATATATGAATCTTTTTTATCCAATATTACTTTCTGATTACACGTGTAAGAACACTCAAAAGGGAGCAATACACCATATTTCTCTGTTGCTGTTCTAAAGCGGGGCTTCAAAGCAAAATTATAGATAAAATATTGGAAACAGAAATTGTTTCAGATTTTTTTTTAAATGTAAAAATTAGAAAACAAAAGTACAACCAAATTGCACCAAAGGATGTCAACTTTTCCCCCATTTCAATTTATCTCCAGATATGACTTGTGATATACAGAAGCCCAGGGGAGTAAGGTTGATGTCACCTATCCCTGACATTTAGCTATAGTTCCCATATTCAAAGGTAAAAAAGATCCATACCATATGATATCAAAAAACAGGCTTCAATAGACTCCCCATTCCTTTCCTATATATTCTACGGATCACTTGGATGACCAATGCAACTACAACCAACATCACCACCACCTATGTTCCCCACTGCAACCCCCACAGCCACCACAACATTTTGTTCACAAGCATTGCATGTGCCCAACCATCAACAATAATTGCTACACCATCCTTGCACAAGCATGGCAACCAACATCCTATTGTCCTCTGAAAACACTTCATTGAGTCTGAGGTGCAAAGAAGCATTATGCTTCCTAGTTCCTTTATAGTGCGTTTGGTAGTGATTCTGGAAAGTGTTTTTAGCATATCTAACACTTGACAATATTTATTTTTCAAGTATTAGAAAAGCTAAAAACAGTTCTCAGAATCACTGCCAAATGCACTCTTATTTATTTCTAGTCATAGTACCCAAGAGCTTTTTCAAACGTGGCTAAACTGCACAGCAACCATATCACATATAGATCGATATGTAAAACAATAGCTTGCACCAAAGCAGACTGATGATTGTCATCTAAACTAAAAGAGATATGATCTGGTAAGCTTTGTCACAATTTAGAATGGTGCATCCAGATTAGGAACACAAATATTGGAACAAAGGTAAGACAGGACTCTAGTCTGATAGAACTTTGATCTTGGAAAGGACCAAGGATTAAAGCATTTAACCAAAAAAAAAAAAAAACATTATCGTGTTCTTTTTGAAATGGCATTCTATCCACCACAAAAATACTTTCTTAAGAATCATTGGAGATAGTAATGAGATCAATCAGAATAGCAGCTACTTCCAGAGCCTCTACTATTCACCTTGTTTGCCCACATAAGTCCACATGCATTGCAAAGTGTCCTTGGCCCTTCCGGTCCACGGCGCATCATTGGAGTAGATTTCTCACTGATGCCACAGTGGCGACACCTGATGAATTTGGAAGAAACATAACATAACAAATCAAAACATCAAAAATTACAGAATAAATTATTTAAGTTTAAAGAGAAGCTCTTTTATGCTATAAGATGGATTCCTAATTCCCAATTCAATTTGGTTCATAAAGTTGAGATGTTATTAAGTATCCATCATGGCTATGCTATAAGATAGATAGCTAATAGCTACTTAATGCAAACCCTGGGAAACCCACAAAATGTGAAGCTTAAATATGAGAACTCAGAAATACAGTTTGATTTCATTGTGTAACCCCCCTGGCCCCAAGTATCTAACTACAACTTTATTTTAGAACCCAAGAGAATGCATCTGCAACACTGTCCAACATGCCCAACATTTCAAGAATTTCTTTTTCTCTTACATAGCTGTCAAAAACAATACCTAGAAACTGTCATTTCAGAAATTCAGCATGCAATGTTATGTATAGTTTAAAATTTTAGTCTAGCAAAAGTCAGATACTTTTCTGTTGTTTTACAAACTTATCTTCTAGATTTTAGTTGTTCAGACAGTTGCTTTTACTAAGAAATGAGTATTTGCTAAATGAATAGCTTCAAAAAAAATTAAAATTTTGACTCATGAAAACTAGTGTGGGATTTAGCAGATGCCAGGGTGGTGAAACATTTGTCAAACCAGAAGAGACAGTGCTTGTGAAAATGCAGAAGCCACCAACTTACTTCATGTCTGCATTTATTATTCTAGGGTCGGATGAGAGGCACTGGAGCAGCTTCAGAAGAACTCCCTCTTGGGTGGATTGGAATAAAAACACATTTTATAAAATCGGAGGTGGCTTGTATGCTAACAAAAGCAGGGAGGGAGACGCGAGGGGAGAGAGACAGACACACACACACACACAGAGAAGAGCTAGAAATTACAAACTACTGAAAAATATGTGAACTTACACAATCTCTTGATTTATGGGTCCATTGCCAGCCATACCCCAGCTTGACTCCCAGCCTGGTGCCGTTGATGCAGAATCATCATGACTGGACTTTGAAGATGTAAATTGACCTTTATTCCGTTGCATCCTACAAGATACAAACACAGAAGTAATCAAGAAAAAAGGAAAGATAGCACTCTTGCTGCCAACAAAGCATCAGAATTCTAGTAAATGAGAAACAAAATAAATAAATAAAAAGAAAAATCACCATAAAAGACAAAGCAGAGGTTGCAGATATGAAAAAAGGTTTGCAAAGTATATAACTACCATCACAAACAATAGAGGATAATTTAACTAATAAATGGTGATGCTGCAAACATGCACGCACACAATGCACAAATCTTTTAATTGAAATCTATAACCAAGTGCTTCCTTTCGTACAAAATGTACTATTTTAAACTTTACAACCAAGTACTTCCTTTGTATAAATACCATCCTAAAATTTGAAGTTAGGGATTTCATGCAAGAGGTTTAGCCATCAAACTTAGGCAACAACATACACTTTATCCAACATGATAAAAACAATTTCAAAGAGTATGCCTCTACAAAACATATCCATGAAATCAATCCATCCACTCTGAAAAAATTAATGACACCCAATAGCAAATATGTAATACAGCTTTCTTACATGACGAAATCAGGGTTACTTTGGGAATACAGAAAGGGTACACCATGAACTCTGGTTCCCTTGATATAAAAAATAAAAAATAAAAAGATAAATAGTTTGTTCAAACATCAAAAGAAATGCAAGAGGCTGGAAGTGAACAACAAACATCTGGAATCCAAGAACAAATACCTTTTTACCCCCAAAGACAATGAAAGAGAAACTAATCCATTTGAAAGGAGCACAAAATAAAGCAGCTATTCAACATTATACAGCTTTCATGCACTTTTAAGAAAAGGCCACAAAACTGACCTAGTTTGATGTGTCATCACAATCTTAATTATTCTAGATTCAAATACTTAAATTAATACTTGTTATTCAGCTCAAACCATCTAAATATTTAGTACATAGAAAGAACAGAAGATGCTACCATTCTGTCACCATACCTGCTAAGACATAACTTGTATGCCATGGCTTTTGCTCAAATTGATAAAACTGTACATCTAAATTAATGAAATCAACTGATGCTTTTCCAAAGGGACAATATTTCAGATTCAAATCATAATAGTAACAGTACCCTCTATGAACTAATTAGAAATGTAAGGAAAAGAATCCATAAAAAGGTTTATACATGTTGCAAGGGACTGAAGGCAAAAGTCGTACCTAAGTGCTACCTCTTTACGGACCGTATAGCGAATTTTCTTGTCAAAATTACGTTCTTTACGCTTTTCTCGGAATCTAATCAGTGAGGCCAATCTATGAGGGACATTGTACCGTTGTGGAGTACCAGGTAGTTCCTGTTAGAATGCTTCATTCATGAGGTACAAGAAGAAACCAAAGACATTAGTAAATCAATGTGTTATTCAATTAACATTGTGATACCCTATTATGACCGGCTATTGACATAGCAGGCATGGTTGGAGGTACTTCACGGCCACCCAATAACAGAAGAACAGCTTGGACCTGCAGAAAAAATTACATTAAAAAGAATTAGAGCCACCAAGAAGAAAATTTGCCTGTGGATAAAGAAATGATACTTCACTAATCATTATAAAAAATGTATTCCATTTCATGGAAAAAGTGAGATGTTAAAAGCAGCAAATGCTGCACTTTACCAATAGTTACATCTTGGGTACCCATCAAAAAACAACATATGCTGCACAGCTTGCATATGTTTTGCACTTCATAGGTCACAACATCATAATGACTAAAATTAAGTGTGAATCAAACATATGTCCTATATCAGAATAAGGAACAAGAATATTTATTGGATGTCATATCAAGCTAATATTAATAGGGATTAGCAAAAATTACAGAAGTAGTAAAACATGAAAACTTTTAATAGAACTTTTGGGAAAATTAAAATAGAATGCAATGATCAATATGGAGTCACAATATTACCCAAAAAATGTAAGAATATATAGGATACAACAAGAGCCAATTAGGATATTAAGAGCATTCATCTAATTGTTGCATTAATAAATTCATTCACCATCCAAATACAATATCATGTTTCAATCCATTTTGAGATGAAGTGTTTAATACAAACTTTCATTAACTTAAACAATATGCATAGATTCCCTCTTCTTTTTTGGCCTTTGGTGCCTTGTATACATTGTGTATACTTTTGCACCCCCTACATTACGTGCACTTTTAATACAATTGCTTCTACCTACCAAAAAATAAAAAAAACAATATATATAGATATTCTAAGGGCTAGAAATCATCATCTCCATCTCTAAGAGGATGGGAACCATAATACAATTTATTTACATATTTGCTATTTGTTTCCAACTTTTCTTTTTGATATCATATTCCACGACATAATAGAATTTTGTTAATACATTTTTCTAGTGGATAAAATAAGTCTATAATGATTTTTGCTATCTTGTGCTATTAGATAATAATTCAATAATAAATTATCATTTTATGATAAACATAAATAGAAAAATACGCAAAAATAGTGAGGTAAAAAAAAAAAAAAAATCCCATTTTATTAACTTTATCCCACTTACACAGTTATGACATTCTTGACATCATGAAAATATTCTCAAAATTCTTGAAAAATGTTGCTGACATCTATGAGTTATCAATAACACCAAGCGATTATAATTTTGCAGCCTCAATAAGAGTATCTCTTGTGGGTCTCAAGAAGTGGTGCATTGACCAATAATAAAAAAAAATCTCATTCCACGCAAGGAGCTTTCAAAAATCATCTTTGTTTGCCAACACGGATTAGAAGTTTTAAATAAGATCAGGTCCCTTCCCATTTCTTGACAAGAAACAAGAATTTATGAATAAAAAGAGAGACTAGAGGATGAAATATCCTTCACAATCTATATATATATAAACAGCAATAAGGAGGACAAAGTATAAAACAGTCACTCTAGGCCTCAAAATGGTCAAGGAGGGTAGTAACCCCATTGAATATATCTATTGATCTAGCACTCCTTTTGCCAGACAGTCAACCACCTGATTAGCTGATTCGGGTCTCCAATTAAAAGAACAATGCCTCTACTAAGAGCATGAGTTCTAATCCATTGTTTATCTTCAGTGGCCCTAATCTCCCAAGGAGGTGCATGAGATAATAACCCAGGAATCTCCTTCCACAAGAATGCCAATATCATACCGATAGATACTTCAATATGACAATAGAGATTTGGACAATTATATATCAACATTGAAATTTTATAGAAACTTGTAATATTATAAATATTGAAGGATGTGTAGATATATTGATATATTTCATGATTGAATCCTATGCACAGAAAAGGAAGTATTTGCCTTTAGTTATTTTAATACGCAAAAGGAAGCTTTTACATTTATGATAATGTATCTACCAACAGCATCTTATTTCTGTCTTTTTCTTTTCTTTTCTTTTTTCCTATCCTCCTTGTATTCCAGAACATTTTGAAGAATTGCACTAAGAGACCTCAGATCCATAGCAGACACTGCATTATTTCATTTGGAAGATGCTTAGTGAAAAAGATCATATCCTCATCAGACATACGTGTCCTTGTCACATAGAATTATAGTTCAAAGGCACAAGATTCACCTAAGGTACAAAGTTCTCCTAGGGCTTAAGTTAAAATGCAACCCAAGGTGCACGCTTGAGCAAAGTGAGGTGCAACTTAGTTGTATCAATTTTATAAAACATGGTAAATTTGAACTTGCAAACATTTTTCATTAACTCAGTTATCACCAAATAAGATTCACAATTTCAATCCAAGCAACAAAAAAGAATCAAGATTCCAAGCATTTAAAATAAGCATGAAACAAAAATAATGCAATTATTCAAAATTTCAATATAAAAATAGAAATTTCAACAATTAAAGTGAAATAACAAAATAGACAAGGTGTGCCTCTCTAACAAGGTGTGTGCCTTGGCAGGCAAAGGTCTACAGTTAGGGAATCATTGCGCCTCGGGCCTAGGCATGCATTTAACACTTATGCATGGAATATACTTTGCATTCCTTTGATCACCGCAAAGGAAAAAGCAGCCACTGTCTTTACCAATAGAGAATCATAAGCTCCATAGTTTAAGAACTGGAAATTAGTTAGATTCTTGTTTCCTTTGGCTAGAACATTTGGAAAGAATAAAGAGAAAGAAACAAAAGGGAGGATGCCCTGTAATTATTCCCAAGTTCAGACAAAAAAAAAATGATCTTAAATCATATTATAAGCAGGTCGTGATAGGAGAAGACAATATTCCAGCCAAAGAGATTTGGGACAGTAATGTGCCCACAAAGATTGGTTGGATCTTTCATGATGGCAGCACTTTGAGTTAAAATATTAACATGGATCAGTTAGTTAAAAAGATTGAATCATTCCAATATGGGTGTTGTACATGGATTGGACAGGAAGCATGCCAATTATTTGTTGCTCCACTGTCTAGTGGTTTGAGATCTCTGGGCAAATTTTTTTCTACTTTTGGAGTTCAATGGGTTATTCTGAAAACAATGAAGTAGATTACAATGAGTTGGCATTATATGTTGTGGTGGAAAAGGGGAATATACGGCAACAGTTACATTATGGATTGCATGGGAACATGGAAACAGTGGAACGGAAAAAACGTTTAACAGCTTACCCTTTTTCTTTAACATCTGACCCTACTGCCTATGTGGCAAGATCCGACAAACTAATTTTCCCTGAGTGTCCCCAAAACACGGCGTCATCACAATCATTAATTCAGCCAGTGAAGAGAACTAATAGAACTAACCTTTCTGTTTTCCGTTATAACATCAACGAAAAAAATCCATGATAGGGATATTCCTCCCTACATTTTCCCTTCTACCAATCAAACAAGAGAAAGGAAATTTACTTTATTTTCTTTTCACTTTTCTCTTGTTAAATTTCCTTTCCTGCCAATTCTCTACTCTAAATTGAGTATCATCATTAATTCACCCATTGAAGACAACTAATGATAACTACCTTTTCTCTTTTTCTTTAGAGCATTGACTAAAATCCATGTTGGACAAATTTCCTCCCCCCATCTCCCTTCCTACCAATCAAACAAGCCGAAAAAATTTACTTCAGTTCTTTGCTCTCTTTTCTTTTGTTTAATTTTCTCACCCTCCAATTCTCAGTTCAAAATCAAGTATTATTGTAAATTCACCAGTGAACAAAACTACCTTTTTTTTCTTTATGTTTACAACATCAATGAGAAATACCCATAAAAGCATATTTCCTTTATGCATTTTCCTTTCTCCAAACAAAAAAAAGAGAGAAAATTTACTTCACTGCCTATTTTCCTTTCACCTGCTTATTTTCCTCTCCCTCCAATTCTCAGTTCCAAACAGCATATTAACATGAAAAATTGAAGAACCTATCCCACGTCCCTTAATACTTATAAAGAAAAATCATTTGCAAAGAAACTTGAACTTTTGTAAGTCCAAAAAATTCCATGCATGCTTAAGATAATGAAATTCAAAACAGCATTGAAATTCAAAGAAACCTGCACAAAATGGAGATTTGCTATCAAAATTCAAAGACTGCCAAAAGATCACCTTGAGTTTCAAAACTACCCACCATTAATGCTTTATTGAATAAAGATTTTCTATTTATCAATTGAATTGAACTTATATAAACACAAAAGAATTCATGCATGATTAAGGTTTGACGTTCCAAACAGAAACAATATTCAGATAAACCCGCTAAAACAGAGATTAAATATGGGCACATGATTGCCTGCAATTTAAAACCTAATCACCTGCATTTAAGACCTATCCACTATCCCTTGATGCTTTGCTAAATATGAACCAGTTATTTGTCCATTAATCAGGACTTTTGTACACCTGAAACATTATGCATGTATAAGATATGAAGTTCAAACAGCAATAATATTCAATGAACCCCATGAAAATTGGAAACTAGAGAGGGCACAAAATCACCTTTACTCTATGACCAGTCCACTACACTTAATGCTTAATTACATAAGAATCTGTTATTCATCAACCAACTAGAATTTGCGTAAATTTCGTGCATGCATAAGACTTGAAGTTCAGAATAGTAACAAAATTCAAAGGAATACTGAACTGAAGACAAAAAAGGGGCAAAAAACAATAACCTTTTCCGGTGACACAGAGTCAAATACATAAACCTGACCCTGGAAAGAGAGAGTGAGCTGATTCTGATTATCACTGCCACCGGGCTGAACAGTAAGTGCACCCCGACCATCAGCAAGATTTCCAGGATCAGCCTGCACATCCCCTTCCATGCCCTCACCGCTACCGCCCTCATCATGATCTTCATCCATAGAACCACCATTGCTCATATGGTGCATCCCATGATCATGCTCTTGCATGTAATGCTGCACATGGATGGGGTGATGCTGACCATCTGGTCTGTGGATTCCCGCATTGTTTCCATGGATTCCATCCATCTATTCAGCTGCTCCACATTCAGATCAGTTCAGACCTATCAATTCAAACAGAATAAAAAAAAAAAAGAGCCTAACTTCCTGTGTGGCTGCTGAGAAAATTGAGGAAAAGTATTCAAAACCCCAAGCCTTATTTTCTGTGTGCGGCTGTTTCGCATTTGTCAGTTCAGAACAGTCATCAATTCAAACAGAACAAATAACCCATCCACCAGTTTGGCTGATAAGAAAACGAAGGAAAATAAAACAAAAATTTTTACAGCCTAATTCTTGGATTCTCCCTTAAGTAGTTTCACATTGGAAGGAGTTCAGAACTATCATTTCGAATAGATCGGATGGCTGGCCCATCCACCTGTTTTGGCTTCTGAGAAAGTGTGAGAAAACGGGAACATAAACTTTCAAACCCCGATTTTTAAATTTTGTGTTTAGCTGCTTCAAATTCGGGTGATATTATAAATATCAGTTCAAATAGATTACACAAAACATCAACCCGTTTTCCTGTCCAGAAAATGCAGGAAAATAACAAAAACTCAAACCCAATTTTAGATTCTCTCTTCAGCCGTTTCACATTCAGGGTCAGTTCAGCACTGCGAATTCGAATAGATCTAAACCTGTTTGGCTTCCGAGAAAATGCTATAAACTAAAATTCAAAATCAAAACCCTAGTTCCAGGATTCTGCCCTCCCACAATTTTCCTTACTTTTTCTCAGCAACCAAGCAGAGGTTAACGGATCGATTAAAAAGATAGAGAAAAGAAAAACAAATTACCATCAGAAGTTTGAATTTCAATGGATCGGCGATGAGAAGCTCTGGCCGTTGGATGAATGCCTCTTTCGATTATCAACGGCGAAGATTCTCAGAGACAATGTTCTGAGAGAGAAAATCCTTTTTTCTTTTATATATATAAATATATATTTCCTTTTTTTTTTTCCTTTCACTTGTAGAAAAGGGTATTTTAGGAAACTTGTGAGTGAAATTTAGGGCTTTTTTGCACTTTGGAGTCAATTGATTTTGTGGCTTCCAGGGAGTTTTAATATTAATCATAATATTGTTTGGACCTTTTTGCCACTATGAAAAAGTATTTTTAATATATTACAATTTTCTTCATACTTTTATTATGAAAATAAATAAATAAATAAAATTCAGTCAAATTTAGCTTGAATTTGGATATATTTTTTGTTTTTTGTTTTTTCAAATAAAACAATATTTTCTTAAATTTAAAATTTAAAATCACAAAAATGTTAAAATTTGAAATCGTAAATATTTCACCATACCTCTTTTTTTTATAAAAAAAAAAAAAGCACTTTTTAAAATCATTATTTTTAATATTTTCTTAAATTTTATATAAGATACAAGAATTTAAAAAAAAATTATATTTTCAAATTATTTAATTTGTATATAAAATAATTAAAATAAATGAAATAAATTTAAAACAGTATATAAAAATAATATATTGAATTTAAATCTTTTTTTTTTCTATTATTCTACTATACAAGTTTTTTCTCCAATTTTTCAAGAATCAAATATTGATTGTATTTTAAAGAAGCCCATTTGGGATTATGATTAATTTTTGTGTCTATTGTAATTACTTTTTATAGTGTAAGAATTCTATATTTAGGAGCTATATTCTATAAATGCATCTATAAAAACAATTATAATATTTTTAAGAGTTTTAATTAAATAAAAATATGTTTCTTACATCGACTAACTTCTTACTTCAAAAATAAATCATGGTGGGAGAATCAAAAGTTTTATTCAAACATTTACCCCTAAAAAAATGACTTTTTTTTTTTTTTTTCCTAAAATGGAGTTAATTTGGGCATTTTAAAACAATTTAAAGTAAAAAAAAATTATACCACAAAAAATAAAAAGCATAAATCTTTCTACTTTTTGAAAATATTAATAAATCACTAAATCACATAGAAAATGTGATGTTCTTGCTTGAAAGATTTGTTCAATCACTTATGTTTCATGTTCAACATGATTTATTTATATTTTTTAAACTCACTAGAGTAGTCCAATTGGTTAGGATTAACAGTGGGATATGTGGTCCCAATAAGTGGAACACGATCTTGTATTTTCTTGTCACTAATAATATTCTAAATTTATCTAGTACTAGTTGTTATGGGCGGTTAGCACCTCGAGGTTTGGGTTCCCATGAAAAGTCCTAAAAACTTGGTCATACAAATTTCTTTTGATAATACCTTAAATTTATCTGGTATTGATTGTTGTGGGACAGTCAGCACCCTAAGGTTTAAGTCTTCATGAAGAGTCCTAAAGACTTAACCATGCAAATTTCTTTTATATATATATATATCTATCTTTATTTTTATGAAAATATTTTTAAAATACAATTCTCGAGTATAAGATATAATCCCATTAGAATAGTGACTACTTTGGTTTCCATTTCTTATATTGTTAAACATAGATGATGTCCTAGACACAACTTATCGGTCTAGTAAGAGAAATTTATTTCTCAAAGAAGTTACTTATTACATATTTATATTTAAAAAATTAAGTTTATGTATGTAAAAATAATATTTAAACCTTTTTTTCCCCTTTTTAAATTAGGTTATTTAAAATTTATTAAAAGAATCATCTTTAAATTCTTTAAAAAAAATTAATATCCCTTGTATATATGTGTATATAATGAAACAAAAATATTAATTTATTTTTTCAATTTTCCCTTTTTAGAATATGAAATAAAAAACAAATTCATTTCCCATGAAAATAAATTATAAAAAATGCATAAATTTTATTCATTTATTTATCTTTAATATTATTAAAATGTTTTAAAATATAAAAATATAAATAGGGTACCAAAATAGGCCATCCTCCAATCCGAGTCATCTCACCTTATTTAAATTTTATTTAAAACAAAAATGAGAATAGATTTAAATAATCAAGATGGGGTCGGGATTAGGGTGACCTGTCATAAACCTAGTCCTTTACCAATGTATTCATACGGTGTAAACTTTGAATTGTGGCATGACAAAAAAAAAGAGTTATTAGTACATATTTATTTGTTGCCCACAATTTATATATTTAGTTTAAATAAAACATTAATTCACAATTTAACAACTATATTTTATGAATATGTTGAATATCTCAAAGAGACTTGTAGATGAGGTTGTGCGCAAAAGCATTTAGTATAATTGCTTCTACATCAAGTATGTAATTGTACTTTTTCAATATTAAGCAAAGTTTAAATTCAGTGTTTAGAATTTTTTATAATTAATTATTTTTAAAATTAATATTTAGCCAACAATATTTAGCACTACATATTGCGCCTTAATACCTTGTAATATTAAGAAAACCTTGGGTGTAAAATTAGGGTTGTTTTAGGAAATTTGTAGGAAATGTTGAAAACTTTATGGGATATTAGGGTTTGTTTGTCTAAAGGTTCTTTGAAGCATGTTTTGATGATAACAAATTATGGTTCATCTACTATTTGTTTAAAATCAAGATGAGTTTCAGATTTTATTTGAGAAATTCAAATGGAAATTCAAGATAATCATCAAATGATCAAACAAATGCAAATCTAGGTAAGAATAAAGATCATTCAAGTCTAGGAATCCTTTATAAGATGAATACTTGAGTGTACTTATGATTTTTATGTAAATCATGCGTCACTTTATACTCATTTATGCATTAAACTTAAAATTGTATTAAAACATGAGTATTTCTACTTGAACCTTAGGCAAGATTTATTTAAACTTGATCTACTAAGGTTCCTAATGGTCTTACCTAAGTGTTAGAATTAAAAGAAATTGAAAAAGATAAATTTTCGAACGAAAAATGGCCAACTGGTCAGGGTAGGCCCACTCAGCTTAACCGGTTGGAAACTAGTTAAGCCAATTGCCTTTTCCCAATCAAGGACCAGTTAAGGGGTGCACTAACCTTTTCTCTCTTTCCAAAATGTTGTTTTCCTAATTTAGATGAGTCATTCCCTGAGCAAGGGACAACCCTTTCCTAGTCAAGGTCCAGTCAAGTCTTAACAATAATCTACCAAGCATTTCATACCCAATGGTTGGTCGGTTAATCAAGTTGGAGCTTGAACAGGAAAGGTCAGTTTGAGATCTTTTTGGTGTCTGATGTTAGAAACTTATAAATTGAGAGTTTCACTTTATCTAGTCGAAAAAAAAAAAACACCTACTTGTTTCTTATTAAAAACTCTTAACTTCTCTTTTGGTGCACTAAACCATCACTTGCAAATCATCCTAGTGCAGCCTTGTCGTTCATCCTAGCTTCCATTGTACTTGTTCATTAAATGTGCTAGGTTGAGTGTTCTTTTGTTCATAATCATTGAAGAAATTTTTGAATGTTAAGTGCATCAAGTTGAGGTATACTCATAAGAAAACATAGTGCTCTTTGGAGCCAAAAATCTAAGTACAAAGGATTGAAAGTTTGACTGAAACTGCAAGTTAGTGGAACTTTCATTTGGTTGAGCTTCGAGAAAATCATATATAAGCAAGAATTGTCGAACCACTATAAATCTTAAATTTGCTTCCTTTATTCATTATTTGTGTTACATTCATTGTTCCATATTTTGCTTGAATTAAGTGTGTTTGTAAAAGTTTTCCAAAACCCAATTCACCCCTCCCCTCTTAGATGATTTTCTTAATTAATTAGTCTTTAAATTCACTATATTATTGCATTCAGAATTGTAAGAAAAATAAAAAATTTAGTGTTTGTTTGAATATATTTTTTGTTTTTAAAAATAAAAAATAGTAACAATTTCTATATAAAATATATAGTATGCCTAATATAAAAAGTATAAACTTATTTTATATCATTGGGAGTCACTTTTAAAATTTTGAGATAGTAACTTTTTTTTTAATACTTAAAAGGTTTTTAAACAATCTTAAAAGTCATTATCTTATTAAAATAAATATCAAAGCATTCTTGCATTTTATATAAAAATTATTATCATTTTTCCTTTTTAAAATATAAAACAAGAATTGTATTATTAGGATATATTTCTTGTTTTTTATTTCAAAAATGGAAATATAAGACACTTTGTACAAAAAGTAAGTACAAATCTTTTATATTTGAAAACACTTTTTAAAATTTAAGAAATATAAAAAATATCCTCTTCATTTTTTTTTTAATTTGAAAATAATTTTTAAAAATACAAGGCAAATTTCTTCTAATATTTTATATAGGGTTTCTATTTTCAAAAACAAAAAATAGAAAACATGACATAATACTTAATCCAAGCACTATTTCTCTAAGTAAGGATGTGTTTAACGATATTTTTACTCGAATGATTTTCAGTATAGTTATTTTTAAGAGAATCATCGATCAAGTGTTTCACTATTAAGTAATTTTTCATAATTTTAAAAATATTTCTTAAATTTTGCCAAACACCTATTTTTTTTTTTTTCAAAAACAATTTTTGGGTTAAAATTTTTTTTCTAAAATCACTATAAAACAAACCTTTATAACACATTTATTATGGATCATAAGATACTTGGATTGATTTGGATTAGACAAGGATTCACATGGATGATTACATTATTTTTACCTACTGAATTATTATTTTTGTTTAGATTATTTTTAATTTTAAATCTTTTTCTTTAAATCTTAATTACGTTAATTATTTAATTTTTTTAAATTATAAGATATTTATGATATTGAAATAAGTGAAATTTAAATTTTATACCTATTTTTAAATTTTAATTATAAAACAATTTTAACCTTTATGATTTCTTAAATTTATATATATAAAAAAAAATCAAAATGGGGCATCTGAATTTGCTATATATTCTTACCCCCCTTTTTTTTTTTTCGCATATAAATTTTGATTAAATTTTTTAATGAGCGTGAATGGAACAAAAATGTGAGGGCAATCATGTAATTTTACAATTCATATTTGAATTTGAAAATTTAATGGAATATGAAAGGGAAAGAGTGAAGTTCAAATAAGATTTTTCCCCATCTCTTTTTATAATTATTTTCATACATTATTATTATTATTTTTTAATAATTGAGGAGCCTTTCATGGTCAAGCCGCTTGAAGACCCAAACCTTGAACCTAGACCCAAACTTACGGAGACCACACTTCCCCGATGTTCACCTTAACCAATCAGGCTACTCTATCTAGCAAGAACATTGTTTTCAACTAAAGTCCTCTTTGCCATTCTTATAAATTTTTAAAAATAATTTTAATATTGTTTTTACATTTTTTTTCAATATAAAAAGATTTTTTATGTTTCCTATATTGGGTTCATAAAAAAATTTAAAAAATATATATTAAAAAAAAAAGTGAATGAAAAAAAGATAGAAAAATGCAAAAGAAAAAAAAGAAAAGTTTAAGTAAAATATATTCATCAATAATTTAATTTTATTGCTCCCAAATCATCATGGATAATTAAATAAATACAAAATTTTCTAATTTTTCCTTTTTCTTTTACGTCAAACTGATATCATAGAAATTCATCTGTGACATTTTCATAGATTTTAATAGCATCCAAACTTATGACAAAACTGTAATTTATTCATAATGACATGAATGATAATATAAAATATTGACACCAATCTCAATTTATAGCTTATTTCTAATGACGTGAATAATGATCTAAAGGATTAACACTAACCTAAAATTTGTAGCTTTTCCCCAATTTTCATTTCCCTTTCTCCAAAGAAGAAACGAATGAAATTTGCAGTTCTGGTATTTAAAGTAGGATAATGAATTACCAGAACTGATTATCGTTACGTTGTCGTTTGTTCGGAGAGGATGAAGGCTTGAACAAGGCTCTGAGCGGCTCGAGTTTGGTCTGGTGTCCCAGATACCACGACTACACCTTCAGAACTTCCAGTTCTTGGGTCTTGAATGACGACCCTTGCACCAGAGATCTAGGTTACCAACGTGGGAAGATCCAAGCATATGTTAGAAATTTAATGGTAGTACTGGGTTATTGCAAATTTGATTCAGGAAACCGAGAATTAATGGGAAAAACATTTTTTTTTTTTTGATAAATAGAATTAAATGGGAAAAATATTTCGACCCACCTGTCTGATCTGGTTCAGATTGCTGTTATTCTCTCCATAGACATGGCACAGCAATGCTTGAGGGACAGCGACCTCAACAGTTGTGGAAGTAATGTTCGGTGCCTGACTTCCACTGCTGAGAGAAGAGTTTCAGGAAATGGTATAAATGGAGAGTTCAAGAGGCAGTGAAGAAGAAAAAGGGATTAGTGGGCTCAAACTGATGTGGATGATATTCACAACCAGGCATCTCTCAGTGATATGTTGTAACTAAGGTATCCAGTCAATTATGTTAGAAATGCAAATAAAAATACAGGTAATAGATCGGCAGAAGAAAGAGATCACCTTCCAGGAGGTCCGTTTCTTGAAGCCAAGCCGCCTGAACCAACGTCAGTGCCCCTGAGGTTCCCACTAACACCCTGGAAAGGGTTAAAAAGAAACGGGATTAAGGAACAAGAAATGATAATGGTAGCAGCTAAATTTCTATCATGCTTGGTGCATTCAGTTTGAGAGCAGAGTAACAGTTCCCCACTGAAAGGACAAAGCGTCAACCTGAGGAGTCCACATTCTTGGAGAAGAAGATGGTCTGTCAAAGGGTGGACCATGTCCTGGTCTGTCACCACCATAAGGATAGGGAGCTCGGTCCAGATTGGATGGACCTATACGATCCACACCGTGTGAAAATGAGGACTGGTGATCAAGGGGGTGGCCTGGAACAGCAGAACGATCAATCCCATGTGGCACTCCAACAGGGGAAGAGTAATGACCAGGAGATGCTGGGTCATGCCTTGGCCTAAACATAGGGGGAGGTATTTCTGGAAAAGAAGACATGTATGGTGGGCGTTAACATTTGAAATGGATGGTTTCAGAGGGAATATGGTTTCTCGAATCCTGCTTGTAATACGAAATAAAGCATCCTGTACAGACTGCAAACTACCAATAACCTGCCAAAAAGCAGAGTCCTCAAAAATATAGAACTTCGTAATGGAAATCCGCAGAAGGAAGTTGATGTAATCAGCTAATTAGATAAAAAGCACACCCAACACATTACAGTGTAATTTGAGATAGAACATCGGCATGTGTATAATGAGTCAAAGTAAAATGTGGTACACCTTAATAAGTTGAATACCAGTTAAAAGTCTAACAACCAATCACTTCAATAAGTCTGATGACAACATAATCATTAATACTAAATGGTTCATAAGGGAAGTTAACCCTTTATAATTAAATAATCATGGGCAACAATTTATCAATAAGTAGGATTATAATGTAGAAGTTTTTTCCAACTTTCATTGACCAAAAATTTCCTATACACAAAGATATCTCGTGTTCAAGTATATTCATGAATTCTAACAAGAATTAACTCTTCAAAACAACCAAAAACACACAAAAAAAAAGGCCCAAATCAAAAACAAAACCTTCACATGGTGCACACCAGCGCTCCCACATGTGTGCACATGAGAGAGAGAGAGAGAGAGAAAGCATGCTTAAGTGGAACATAACAACATCGCAAGATAGCATTAAGGAGGTAGGTGAAGCTTTTGAGAGATTAGGGCTATGTTTGGTTCCTGGAAAATTATAAGAGAGAAAATAGAGAGGAAAATGAGAAGGAAAGAAAAAGTAAAAATAAAAATAAAAATAAAAATTAGATTTAAAGTCAATAAATTATTTTTATATGCTAATTCAAACTTATTTCACATCTTTTTTCTCTTTTATATAAAAATTAAATAATTTAAAAATATATAAATTTTTAATTAATTTTAATTATATTTGATTTTCTTTCATATTTTTCATAGTTAAATCAAACATGAGAAAATAATTTTCCTTAGTATTTTTTCTTTCCTTTGCACTTTCTAGGAATCAAACATAACCTAGAGGTTATTAGTAGGGAGCACAGAAGGACCACTTCCAATGATAAGTATGGAAATAGGAAGTAAGCAAATACCAAAAACCACAATACAAAGGTATATTTGCCGTACCATTCCCATCCTCACCTCATAGCCTTCAGCAGTACCTCAAAGCAATAGCAGCTGAGAGATGCATGATCTTGTGTGTAAGCCAGTTCACCCAGTTGCTCCATAGTTTCACTTCCCTAACAGTAAATCTAAGCATGTGTGTTCTTTCACCAAGATGATGATGATTGGTTGAGAGGAAGTTAGATTATTGATGACTAAACATATTTTTAGACAAATCTTATAAGCAGTGAATTATTTGTAGGCACATATAGGGTTTGATGAGATACACTCCTATATATACGAATAAACCCGGGTTCTACAAGCAATCAACAGAAAATTTCACGGATAATTCTTATAAGCAGGCAATCACTTTACTCATTATCCACACATGACCACACAGCAACACCCTAAAAAATTACATAGGCTCAGTAATTAAAAACCAAAATACCTTTAGCAGGAAAAGAGAAATATGTTAATCTATTTATAAAAATTTCAGAACTCGTTCAAAACAAGGACTACTTCTCCAACCTTATAAACAGACAACGCCTAAAGCAGATGTTCTAGGCACAATAAGCACGACTTTTGAACATATTAAAAGAGGACTTTCAGTAACAGAGAGTTACTTCATGTAAAACTATACCTGGACGAGTTCATCATTTTGGGAACCACACTTTGGAACTTGTTCCTTAGCAAAAATGCGTATACTAGCACCAGTAGCCCTTCTCATTTCACTAATAATGATACCTCCTTTACCCAATAAACAACCTATCTGCTGTGAATGAACAAGAAGCCTAGCAACAACTGCAGCACCAGGTTCAAATCCAATCTCTGCTATTCTACAATGCACTCGTATAACAGCATCCTGCGCAGGTGAATGTTTCTGCTCCGAATTCTGCAATTGGTTAAGACAAAATAACTTGTAAGAAACAAAGAATTATTGCTTCCTAAAAAAAAATAAAAAAAATAAATACATTTATGTCGTCAATCAATTAGGTAGTTATTTAGGACTCTCCTTAGTGACAAGAATCCAATTTAACTGGTCCAGGAAGCAAAGAAAGGGATTGTCCAGGGAGACGACCCACAAAGTGGATAACCATCATCATATGAACTCACAAATCCACTGAATGATGGATCCCAGACTAATGCACATGATCCACAAGAAACCAGGTCATAGCAAGAGCATAACTAGATCCTAGGTGGTCAAACATTGTCCTCAAAGACAAATTTACACGAGTAAGGCATCAATTGATGGTCCAAAGAAGAAATTGATCGAACCAGAAATAATTTTGATTGGACAAACTGAATTACTTAAAAAGTAAATTATTCCTCAAAAAAAAAAAAAAAAAAAAAAAAAAAAAAAAAAAAAAAAAAGAAGATAAAAAGAAAAAAGGGAGTTTCAGTAATTTTTGTATTTAATAAATTTGGAATCACAAGAAATTATATATTGTCAATTATCCTCTGATTGGGTTGTTTGTGTCCAGGATAGACTGCTAGAAAGGGCCATTTGTTTGAGGTCCAGATCCATGCTATACGTGACATTGTCAAACAATTGGGCAAGAAGGTTCACATTATGTGTACAATAAATCTAAAACAAAAAGTTCCCTTTACCAAATATGGAATAAAACCACAGCTCTCTATAAAATACTAATAGGATTGTAGTTGAGATACAGTTAAGGTGCATGCCTCTCGTGCAGATATCACAACAACCCGTTCATCTGAGTCAGGTGCAGCATCAGCAATCTTGATAGATGCACCAGTTTCACTTTGCAAAGACCTTATTATAGAACCGCCTTTTCCAATCAAACTGCCAACTTTCTCAAAATGGCACAATAATTTAAAAACCACCTCCTCTTCCAGTACCATTCTGTGATTGGCCCCAATATTTTCAGGGCCTGGCATAGAAGAATAGCCCCTGGAATGATAATCAGAACCATGAAGACTAGATCCATAACCTCGTTGAGGGAATGAGTCAAGCTGTCCAGGCATACCATTTCCATGAAGCATGCCTCCAGTTGGCTTGGCTGCCGCCGAGTTGGCTGCATCTGCCCTAGGGTTATCCTGAAGACAACTTGAGACTGACAAAAGTGCTTTCCTTACAGCTGGAAAGGTTCCAGTTATCTGCATATGAGAACCACCATTTATAGTAATAAGAAACAGAGTAAGCAGAATATAAACATATAAGAAATCGAAACACAAACATGATGTGGTTCATAGAAGATCATTAAGAACATTAAGTGAAAGATTAAATTATATAGAATTAGCAAGCAATTGAGGAAGTATATCAGTACATAGAACACATGTCATTTAGTGTGGGAGATATAAACCTGTACAGACATATAGAAGCTGCATGGTTGCAAGCTGCATTCATAGGGAATTTGGAAAGTAACATAATAAATAGCACATCCCCTCACAACATAAATGATTATAGAACCATGTTGAGCACTTGCATAGCCACTATTTTGAAGCAGTTAAAAGTATTTCCTCAGAACCATGAATCAGATAGAACCTAGTTTAACCACATGAAAACAAAACTTCTGTGGAAAAAGTAGAGCATGCAACTTCAGTCTCCCATAAATATTATTTGACGCTGGGGGAGCGGTTTAATGCTGTTTACAGTGATATCTTGGAAATTAACTCCATGTTTATCAGGGCACGGTTATTTTATGGAATCACTATCTGAGATTACGATTTACTCAGAAGTTGTTCACTCATTTAATCATAGTATCATACATTATTTATTTTTCCTTCCATCTTCTTGCATTTACATGATTTATATTTTACTTAATCCATTTTGTGTCGAGAGGATTTAACATGCCTTTGCGATTTTATTAGGTTTATTGTTTCCTAAGTATTACACTTCAGGGCATTTTGCACTCATAGATCCAAAAGTTCAATATCTGTAACTGGTAGTCAGACATTGACTTTCTCCCCACCATAATTCTTTTTTAAATAGTAGGTAAATAGACAATAAATTAGAAACCACCTAAAAACAAAGGAGTAACCCTGATATGCATGAAATATGCAAGGAACACCTGTCAAAGCATAAAACCAAAGCAATATGGTCTGGACCAACACAAAGAGGGCTTAGGCCTTTCCCTGGCCTTTCAAACTCTGTAAAAGATAACCTCACAACTGCTAGAGTCTCCCTCAACCAGACAAATATAGACTTCAAGGGAAATATCTTTCAGTTCCAACTCTGACAGTTCCTATCCTTCACTGAATAAGGCAAAGAACACAAACCACCATAGAAATAAATATGTGACACTGTGTTCTGAATGGCACAAGGTGCAGTAAGGCACAAAGGTCATCTAAAGCCTCAGTACAAGGGCACCCTATGGTGTGTGCTTGATAAAAGTGATGCATGCTCTAAGGCACATGTTTGAATCACCAAATATGATCCAAGTTTCAGTCCAAACAACAAAAAACATTAAGATTCAAACATTTAAAAGAAGTTTATGACAGAAGAAAAATTGGAAAGCCTTGTATACCATGCTCATGTGGTTCAATAATTTAACAAAATATAAAAAAATCAAAAATAAATTTAACGCATCATGATGATACAAGTTCAGGAAATTTCAGATGAATTAATGCCATCCTTAATTTAACTAAGTCCAAAATGATATTATAAAACGTATAAACTTTTAAACTTATTTCTCTTAATAACTATTTTTTCATGGACAACGTGAATCTCAAAAGAAACAAAAAAAAAAAAAAAAAAAAAAAAAGGAAGCCATGAAGCTAGGGGAGCTAGTTGGGGGTGACAGGTGTGGGGGTGTTGGGGGCAGGTGGGTTGGTTAGGGTTACATGGGTATGGGGACAACAGTGTTGTTTGCCTAGTGTTTACTCCAAAACACTATAATATTGGGCCAAGGAGAAAAAGGGAAAAAAAAAAATAGGCATGTTGAATAGCCTCTGGGCACTTGGCTGCAAGGCAAGCACTTAAGCAGCATCTTTGCTCATGATGCTCTGGTGACTGCCACTGCACCTGGCGACACTTCTAAGACATGCTTTTGACAACATAGAGGTGATTAGTCACCACACAAGAATTCCACCCTTAAATCAATTAGTAGATGATTAAGATCTTCTCCCTTGCTCGTCAATATGAAGAATCCTACATTGGAAGCAACAACAGAACCAGACATCACAACACCAGAAACTTCTTTACGTCTGCTAAAAGGACCTTATAACAAGAGTCAACAGAACAATAACCCCTCTAGAGAGCTTCTAAACTAACTTATTGTCTATATCATGTCTATATTTTGCAGCATAACCAACTCTAACTCCCAACTATGAAACCTTCTGTAGTATCTTATTCTCTTAAATCACAGTTATGACTTACATTCTTTTTTTTTAAGATAAATATACACACAACAATGCTCATTCTTTTTTTGCCATTTTAATAACATTTTTTCCTCCTTTTGTTCTTGGGAAAAGGGGAACAATTCATAGTAGTAGTTTCAACTTGAACCTAATGACAGCAATTGATGGAATTCATCACTCAGGACCAAGCTATCATTACCAATTCTCACATTCCACCTCAATTGGAGCTCCTTAAATTCTGTGGTATAATCAACACTCTCCCATCACATCGGAATGGGCTTATTTGTCTTTGGCTTTTTAAAATAGGCAACAGTTGGCAGTGGCAAACATGTTTCCTGTTTAGAAAAAACCAAGAGCATAATAGGAAAGAAAGAAGAAAAGCCAAAAGTTATCCAACCGCACCTAAAATAGCAGGTTAGGCACATAGCTTCCTTTCATGGAACCGCCCTACAAGTGAAAGAAATGTGATCATTGGAACAGAAAACAAATAAAAACCTAGCTGCCCACTAAGAAAAATTGAGTTACACCCAATAGTCATCCAGTTAGGACCTTTGAAACCGCTAAATCCATACTTTCACCCGTTATAGTCCAGATAGCTCTTTTCATCATAACAAAAATGTTATAAATAGATTAAATACTTCTCATGTTCAAATGGTCATCACATATTCATTTCCACAAGCATAACAGTAATAATGCATAATCCATGAATCCCAAACTAACAGAGTGGAAACAAAGAGCACATGCAGGGCCTGATTGATATTCAAAATGAAAATGGTATTTTCACAAACAGTCACATTTTCAAAAATAAATACAGTAAACATGTTTGCATTCACACCATTATATCATTGAAGTGTTTGCATTTCTGAAGCCAAGGAAAATAATGTTTTATGGCCTGTTTGCGGTGAAATAGAGAACTGTTTTTCCTTTTCCAAAACAGAAACAACAAAAATCTGACACAAATCTTCCGTGTTTACTCATCAAAAATAAAAAATAAAAAATCTGACACAATTCATATGTTTTTTTTTATAGGTAAAGAAATTATATTAAAAGCACCTAAAAAGAGCCCAAAGTATTTACAATGTAGACAAGGCCAAAAAAAAGCGAGGGATACACAAAAAAACTACACTCTTGCCTCACTTATAGCCTAGCCAATCTATAAAATCAAATAAAGACAACGAGCTAGACCCTAAACGAACCCTGACCCACTTAAAAAACATGTACATAAGGAGCTTACAAATGAGTTGCTTTCTAGGCCTTCTTTCTTTTCTTCCCAACAAAGGCAACCCCGCCAGCTAAGGAGGGCATCCCACCCACTGTACATCAAAAAGAGCAAAAATAGCATGTTATATTATGGTTGCCTTAGGACAATGAAGGAGGATATGCTTTGCTGACTCCTCTTCACCCTTAAACAAATAATATCTACTTGGAAGACAACAAAACCTCCTTTTTAGCTAATTTAGGGTTAGATTTTTTTCCCAAACTGCTTCCCAAGCAAAAAAGCTGACTCACATTAGGACCCAAGGATTCCACATAATGCTTGTGGGGAATCCTTTCAGAAAGCGACTTGCTAAGGAGTAAAAGGATTTAACTGCAAAGGAGCATCCTTTTGACAACCACTAACCCATGATATCCTCAGCGCCTCCTTTGATCACTTGCCCTTGCAACCTTCTAAGCAACTTTTCCACCTCTCCCAATTTCTAATCATTTATTTGTCTAGTGAACATTGGATTCCAACAACCCATTTGCCCAACTTGTTCCCACATCTGGTCTACCTAGGCTTCTTTATCAATGGCTATTGAAAACAACATTGAGAAAGCCACAACCAGGAGCTCCTCCTCACACCACCTATCCTTCCAAAACCTCACTCTTCTGTCATTTCCTACACCTAAAACCAACCCTATTTTTGAACTCCTTCAACCCACTCCAGATTACCTTCCAAAGGCCCACCCCATAGCCTTCCCTCAAAGCTCTAGAACAACAACAACACCTCCCCCCCACCCCCTCCTTTCCTCTTCATACTTCCCTACAATCACATGTTTCCAAAGAGGCTCATCTCATATGCAAATCTCCAACACCATTTTCTAAGAAGGGCCTTAGTCAAAGATGATAACTTTCTAACACCCAAACCCCCATCCTTTTTATCCAAGCCAACTATTGACTAATTCACTAGGTAAGGCCTTCTTTGGAGCTCTCCTCCCCCTTAAAGGAAGTCCCTTTGGAGCTTCTTCAATCTAAGACTCACTTTATGAGGTATTACAAATAAAGACATGTAATAGATTGGCAGACTAGATAAAGTGCTCTTTAATAAAGCCAATCTCCCTCCTTTTGACAAGTATTATCTCTTCCAAAAAGCAAATCTTTTCTGAAATTTTGCCTCCACTACATCCCACATAATGTGTCATATGTTTAATGACACATTTTTAAGAATTGTATAAAAAATATTTCCGCAAATTGAGTCACTTTTGTTTTTAAAAAATTCAAACACTTAACAATGCAAACAAACCAAGAATGAACATGTTCATTGCTTTCATTTGGAAAAGAAAAACTTTTATGGAAAAATCATACTCATTTCCACTACTAAATAAGCCTTAACATTTAAAATGACTTTAAAATATGTTATCAAAAATGTTTTCTATATTGTTTTCATTTTTTTTCTACTGTACCAAAAAGAAATGCAATCCTTATTTCTGCAAAGGAACAGTTTCAAAGTTTCTGAACCTAAACATTATGCATGCTCTCTAAAAAGAGTAAATTCGAACCACCAGCCGTCATAATTGAAACAAAACATGTTTTCCTTCATCATCATAAATAAATTCAAATAAATGCATATTTCCCAGGATTCATCCCCTCAGAGTATCACAAAATGCACAATCCATAAACCACAACCTCACTTTGAAACATTTCCATTTTTGGAAAATGAAAACCACCAACACATTCATTTCACATAATTTTTAATCTTTAAAGTGATTGCATTTTGGAAAACATGGAAAACAACATTTTTGTAGATGAGATGTTTTAAGGAACATTATGCGTAACAGTTTTTGAAAACCAGTTACCTAACATCTTTTGTTTCTATGTTATTTTCATTTTCTTTCCTCATATGCAGCAAAATACTATTAATAAGGCCCCAGTCTATACAACCAGAAAGAAAAGAAAGAAAAGCATGCAGTGACTATAGTGGAAATGAAACTAGATTTCTTTCTTTTCAAAAATGTCATTTTCAAAAAATGAAAACAATGATCACATTCACCTCTGCTTCAATTTCAATACCTAATATGTACATTTCAGAAGAACCAAAAAAACAATATCTTCTGTTTCCTAAAAATGACCTATTTCTAGGAAATGCTTTCAAATTACTACATGTGTCTGTGTTGTTTCCATTTTTTATGTTATCAAAAACTGAAAACAATTTTCATTCCTTCTACCCAACAGGCCACAAATTCCTAAAAACCTAGCTAAATCTTATTCATTTATGCTCACAAACAGGCCCTCTATATTTTCTGTTTTTTTTTTCCTTGAAAATGGAAAACATATCTCATTTTTGCTACCAAAGACATTCTAAACTACACAGAGACATGCAGTTTCTGAAAACCCTACCTGAATCACTCACCTTTAGAAAACATGGTAATGCTGTTTTCAGTGTTTTCAAAACCACAAAACCGCATTTTTTTTTTACAATGAAAGTGTCTGAAAACATAATTTTCGTTTTTATCACCAAACGCGCTCTTACATTATTCAGAAATGACCTAATTATGTGTTACAAACATTTTCTTTTGCATCATTTTCATTCTTTCTTGCTCCCCAAACAGAATTCAGTCATCATGTCCACTACTAAACAGGTCACATTTGGCGAAAATATAGATCTTTCATCATCTCAAATATGTTCAAATGAAATCAGCATTCAAATGATCATCACATATTCATTCCAACATGTATAATCCATCAGCTTTCAAATAATCAAAACATATTCATTCATTTAAAAAAAATGTGTGATGAAAGTTTTAGTGTCAGTAATTTTTTTGGGGGGTCATTTTCAATTTATTTTTTTCTCGAGAAAATTAATTCTCGTTCAGCAACCAAACAGCTTATGCACTACCTGAATCAACTCATCTCCAGGCGAAGCACAAGCTGGGATGTGATCTTTGGGCAAAACCCTAATCTGAGCTCCACTCTCCTGCCTAATCTTCTCCACAATCTTCCCTCCTCTCCCGAGCACACAACCAACCTGATTGCTCGGAGCCAGCAGCCTACAACAGACCGCCACATTGCCTAAATCTTCCTTCTTTTCCTTCTCCTCCCTCTCCTCATCCACCTTCAAAATCCTCTCAAAAACCCTAACCAGCGCCTGCTGCGCCGGCGATGACTCGTCATCGTCTACTGCCACTGGATTCGGACTGGAGTTGCTCAAATTCGCCGATTCTTCACCATCATTCGCCTCAGCACCGCAGATTGCCGACGCTTCCCTTTTGGACTTCACGGCGTCGGCGACGATGAGAATGACGCGCTCGTCGCAGCCGAGGACGGAGTCGTCGATGCGGATCTTCGCGCCAGTGTCCTCCCGGAACTGCCGTATAATGGCGCCGCCCTTTCCGATAACGCCGCCGGTCTTGGTGGCGGGGCAGAGGATGCGGAAGAGGACCTGTGGTTTGGCCGCCCCCGCCGCAACGACAGTGGGAGGAGATGAAGTGGCGGCGGAGGCGGCAGAGGTGGCGGTGGGCTGGTTACGCCGCTTGGCGGTGGGCTCGGCAGAGGCGGCGGTGGAAGAGTCAGCGGGGAGGCGCTTGGGGAGGGAGGAGGAGTCCATTGGTGTCAGAGGATACTCAACTGACTGACAACAGAACACATGAAAGGGCAAAGAAAAATAAAAAGAAAGGATTGGTTTATTTATTTTACTTTTTTGTTTTGACTTTTGTGGATGTTTTGTCATAGCCCTTGTTGGACCGACTTGGGCAACGGGCTTGGCCTTGTGGCTGGGCTTCATCTAAAATAACAGGCACCCTGACCAATTGGGAAGGTAAAATTACAATTCCACGTGGTCTTTCTAACCTTTCTCAAAAACACGCATCGGATAATATTTTTAAAAAATACTTTTTGAAAATTTCGAAAAAAGCTTGTAGTGTTTCTCAAAGAAGTATTACTTCAAAACAACACTCTAAATTTTTTAAAATATCCTTGAAGTAGCAATGAGTGATTCCCTGTATCCTTCCTTTCCCTTTAGTCAAACCTCTTTTTCCCTTTCACTTTTCATCTAAGACTCTACAATATAAAGGTCAAGGTCTAATTCAACATTGTTGAATTTTGCTTCAATCATAATATTGATTAGGGTTTGAGTTTTGGGGTTGTTTGGTTAATAGAAAAGTATTGAAAAATGAAATGGTTCGATTAAGTGGTATTAACAATAAGGTTGTGATTACAGAGATCGAATAATTTGAGATTGAGGAAAATGATTCCCTTGTTTCTAATTCTTTCTCAAATTATTAGTTAAGGTTTTTGTTTGTAGTGTTGTGAAATTGTCGAAAAGTGGAAACTAGAATTTTTAAATTTTAAATGCAACTTTATTTTATTAAGATTAGGATAAGTGTTTGGGTTAAACTTTAGATCTTTGAATTTGAGAAAATAGTTCTCACATATATTCATTGGAGGCGGATGATATAGGTGTCTTGGCCAACACTTTGCATACCTACAAGTGAAGGCTATGTGGAGCCATTTGCTTAGAAACATTGAGTTGTAACTAATCTCACCATTTTCAAAGATTAATTGGAATGCCATGGTTGTGGGTGTAATAGACTATATGGTTTTTGCAATTTGCATAGCTAGTTGTATGGGTTTAGTTTTTAAATGAACTTTGGTATATTCATCGTTCCATGAGCAAAAAACCATTGGCCTTTGACGGTTAGTTGAAATATCTCTTTGTTGAAATAGTCAATGTATTGCTTTGATTATTTTTAAGGTTAAATCTCGTATTTATCATGTCTGACCCATTTGGGATTTTGATTTTATTTATTTATTATTGATGATTATTAAGATGTATATGGCCTGAGAAACTCGGATTGGTTTATTTCCTAACCTTGGATCTCCTAGTAAGGTGTATGTTATCTATTCTTAGACTACATAGATTTAATACAAAAGAAAACAATGGTGACAAACCATTCTAGAATATAGTCCTAAAGATTAGAAGTTTCATTCCAACAATTTAGATGTTCTTAGATTAAATTCAAGTGGATGAAGATATTGAAATGTCATAGAACTTGTCCACCTAACGTTCTTCTACCCAATTTCTCTTCATATGGGCTTAGGCGTAAGAGAAGTGTGAACTTCTATTTTTTCCTTAAAGAGGGTTATAAAAATAAAAAGAAAATGACAAAAGCTTAAAACCTTACAAAGCTCTTTGTGAGTTTAAGTGACTTATATAATATAATTTTATATTTAAAATTAATAAATTTTATATTTTTAATCAATCAATTATATATTTGAGTTTATATTTGAATTCAATAATTAGATTTAAAAAAATAGTTAAATATTAATAAGAATAAATATAGGAAACAAATAACAAATTTATTAAATTATTATAAAACTTGATTTTGAGCAAATTTCTAACTAGTGCAAATTTCTCTAAAAATATGTTTTATATTTTATTTCCTTTCAAAATAATTTTTATCTTATCATTATTTATTTGTTTTGATTTTTAATTTTTAAAATTAAAAAGTTTAATATATTGTCATGTCACAAGGGAGCATTCAACCATCCCCTTGCCATGAAATTAGACAGAAATAACTTTCTGCTATGGTGCCAACAAATGATGGCAGCCATTAAAGTCCATGGACTTTAATGTTTCATCTTGCATGGATTTTCCCCAAGAATTTCTCACAAAATTTGATCAAGAATGTGGCCAAATTAATCACACTTTCATCACATAACAAAAGCAAGATCAACTCCTCATTTGCTGGCTTTTATCACCTATAAGTAGGAATATCCTTTCACACATGGTAGGATCCAAAATCTTGTTTGAAATCTGGCAGAAATTGGAGAAACTCTTCACCTCTCAATGTAAAGCACATATCATGCAGCATAAAATGCAACTCCAAACCATGAAGAAAGGAGGAGCAAACATGGTTGAGTATCTTCTTAAAATGAAAGGTATTATTGATGCTCTGGCCTCTACTGGTCATATTGTCTCTGAAGATGACCAAATACTTCACGTTCTCACTGGCTTGAGCGTTGAGTATGATGCCCTTGTTGTTTCCATTACTTCAAGAAGTGTCTCGCTCAAGTTTGAAGATGTTGTTGCTTTGCTAATGGCACTTGAGACCAGGTTAGAACAACATCATCACACCTTAGTTGAGACCAACCCTTTGGACATTAATATAACCACATCGTAATCTACTATAACACCTTATTTTGGTCAAGGAAGAAGACTATATCATAATTTAAGAGGAAGACATCCAAGCTATACACCTCAACGTGGAAAAGAAAGAGGTTGTGACAAATCTCTTAGAAGCTCAAAACCTTAGTGTCAAATATGCCACAAGACTGGTCATCTTACATAGGTGAGTTCATCTCTCACATAGGTGAAACATTTTTGCACTCACCACATTTATCATGTGTTTTTCATCTTCGCAACTTGTCACATATACCTCATCTTACAAAAAACCTTATTAATGTATCTTATTAATGTGTCGAAGTTTGCTCAAGACAACAATGTGTTCTTTGAATTTCACCCAACTATGTGTTTTGTTAAGGATCAAGCCACATGTGCAATACTACTCCATGACAAATTTGAAAATGGCCTATATGGTTTCTAAATGAGAGCATCATCACTACCCACGATAAGGCCACCATGTCTAAGGAGTTCCATAGTTGCCAACAACACACCTAATAAAACACCATGTGTTACTAGTCATGGTTATCTTGCAAGACAAGCATTGTCTTCTACTATATCAAGTGCTCATTCATAAAAAATGTACATTTGGCACTAAAGGTTGGGTCATCCTTCCTTTTCAATGCTTCGAAATGTACTCAAATATTGCAATATCCCTTACTCTAAAAATAATATGGAGTCTTTGTGCTCTGCATGTCAGATGGGGAAACATTATAAACTCTCATTTTAGCCTTCGATCACTACATATAAGCAACCTTTAGACCTAGTTCATGCAGATTTGTGGGGCCGTGTTCGTTATTTGTCATCAAGAGGTTTCAAATATTACATTTGCTTTATGGATCATGCCACCAGGTATCATGGTTGTATGCACTTCATACAAGATTCGAGGTTGTACCTTGCTTTATCAAATTCAAAAAGCTTGTAGAAATGCAACTTGGGGTTTCTATTAAATGCTTGCAAACGGATTGTGGAGGTGAATTCACAATATTCAAACCCTTTCTTCAATCGTGTGGAATTCTACATCGCACCTCTAACCCCCACACCCATGAACAAAATGGCTTTAGTTGAATGTAAACATCAACATGTCGTGGAAATGGGTCTCACCCTTTTAGCTCAGGCCCACTTTCCTCTCAATCTTTGGAACCATGCCTTTCTCACTACTATTCATCTTATCAATTGTTTGCCCACTCCACTTCTTAACCACTAATCTCTGATTGAGGCTCTTTTTCATCATAAATCTTTATATTTTTATCTTTGAGTTTTTAGCTGTAGGTGCTACCCTTATATTCACCCCTACAACGCACACAAATTTGTCTACCATTCAATCCCATTTATTTTTTTGGGGTGCCTTGAACACCAAAAATGATTCAAGTGTCTTGCACCAAATGACAAAATTTATATCACACCCTATGTCTCATTTAATGAATTACAGTTTTCTTTTCTTAGATCAATAGCTTCCCCACACACTGTTCATTCTTCTTTGTGTCCACGTTCTCACATTCCTCTTGTTGTTCCTAGTTCTCCTTCAACTATTCCCTCTTCTCCCATGTCTTCTTCACCTACCTGTAACCCATCCCATACACAACAACATATATCCCATTCTATTACTCAAAATCATCACCTCATGATTACTAGATCTAAGCATGGTATTTTTAAACTTAAAAGTTTTATTGTCAAACTGTGTCACCTCTTCTCCACTTATTGAACCTCGTTCCATTTCTGAAGCTCTCTCCATCAAAGAATGGCATGCTGCTATGGACTTGGTGTTTCAAGCTCTTTGTGCTAATAACACTTGGTCCTTGGTTCTACCTCTTCCCAACTGTCAACTCGTAGGTTGTACATGGGTCTTCAAAATCAAGCAAAATTTTAATGGCTCAGTAAACAAGTACAAATCTCATTTAGTGGCCAAGGGGTTTCACCAAGTTCTAGGGTTCGATTTCCATGATACCTTCAGTCTGATTATTAAACTTACCACAATTTGTGTTGTTTTCTTCCTAGCTATCTCCAACAAATGGACCATGCGCTAGCTTGGTTTTAATAATACTTTCCTCAATGGATTTCTTAAGGAAAACATTTACATGGAACAACCTCTTGGCTTTGTTAGCCCCTCTCATCCAAATCGGGTATATAAGCTTCATCGGGCTTTGTACGGACTAAAACAGGCCCCTCGGGCTTGGTTTGAATGTCTCCATTCTAAACTTCTCAGTCTTGGGTTTTACTTTTCTAAGGCAGATACCTCACTTTTTCTCAAATTTAAAGGTAGTCACTCTCTTTATCTTCTTATATATGTGGATGATGTTCTAATCGCTGGTAGTTTTTCCACTCAAGTTCAGGATTTCATTACCCAATTTCAAACTTCTTTTGCTTTGAAAGACCTTCGAGTTCCATATTATTTTCTTGGACTGGAACTTACCTATACCTCTTAGGGTGTTCTTTTATCTCAACATAAATGCATCACTGATGTTCTTCAAAAAGCTCACATGGATCAAGCAAAGCCTGTACTTTCCACACCTATGGCTAGTGGAGCTTCCCTCTCAACTTACACAAGAGACGTTTTTGGTGACCCTCATCTATATCGTAGCATTGTTGGCAGTCTACAATATACCATTATCACTCAACCTGAAATTGCTTTCGTTGTCAACTGTGTATGTCATTTCATGCATCAACCCTTGCAACCGCAATGGAAAGCTATTAAACACATTCTTCATTACCTACGCGACACTAGCAACTATGGTCTTCTATTCTAGTTTCATTCTTTACTCAATATAGTGGCTTTTTTGAATGCTGACTGGGCCTCCAATCCTGATGATAGAAAATCTACTAGTGGCTATTGTCTTTTTATGGGTTCCAACCTCATTACCTGGAATGTAAAGAAGCAAGCCATCGTCTCTCGCTCATCAACCGAGGTAGAATATTAGTGCGTTGTTACTATAGCAACTGAACTCACATGGTTTCAGTCTCTTCTTCAAGAACTTCGGGTTTCTATTTGACACCCTCCAATGCTTTGGTGTGGCAATCTTAGCTTTATTGCCCTTGCAAACAACCCGATCTTTCATGCTCAAACAAAACATATCGAGCTCAATGTCCATTTCATTCTTGAAAAGGTTCTTGAACATGAGCTCTCCATTCAACATGTTCCTTCTTTTGATCAGATTGCTGATATTTTAACCAAACCTCTCTCTATCACCCACTTCTAACATCTTCGAGATAAGCTTCATGTCATTCCTCCCTCATGTTTGAAAGGGCATGCATTAAACTTGAAGAGTAACGTGCTAGATAGTTCTCATACAAACATTCTAGTGGAACTTGTATTCAGCTTGAAGGGGCATGACAAGAAGGTAATATCAACAAACTATTACAATCTCTCACCCCATCTGATGGAGTTAGTAGGCAGTGGTGTAATTGAAACCAAACAGCAAAGAGAGCAACTATGTGAATGGTAGGGTTCGTTTGTTACAATAGCACATTTTCAGTTGTCCGTAGTGTATATAAAAACATATCAAAATAGTGTAAATAAATAAGAAGAAGAAAAGAAAAAAAAAGACTGAAAACTTTTCTCTCGTATTTTTTTCTTTCTTCTCTTATATTTCCTTTTTTATTATATTCTCATCAAATATAATCGTTTAATAAATATAATCTTTTAGAACAATGCCACAAAATATCTTCAAGCACAATTATAAAGTAGATACTTTTTTTTTATAATAATTATTACAAAATAATTAAAATCAAATTTAAATGCATAAAAGAATTACACTATTACCTAATTGTACATGTGTCTTGCCCATTGACCAAGCGTAGTCAAATAAAAAGAATGGTATAGAAGAAATACATTTAGGTTTAAAATCTTAACTTTAGGATTGTTGTATAACAAAAAAAACTAACAATTTTAATGACTATCTAAAGAAAGAAAATGTTTTGTATGTTTAATATTAATTTTTAACAATAAATTTATTAAATTATTATAAGACCTCATTTCAACCATTAAATTTCAAAGGAAAGAAATATAATTACATGGGAATGATATTTTACATGTTTATTATTAGTTGAAGTTATAAGTCTAATTTTAAAAAATTGTTAATATAAAAAAAGAAAATATAAAGGTTCCATTAGAAAAAAAAAACAAAAACTTGTGAAACAAATTGTTGAAGAAATATTTTTATATTGTTCAAATTTAGTATTTTAGATTATATTTTTGGTATAATATAATCCCATGAAATGGTTTATTTTGTTTGCTGCTCAAGATTAACCTTACATATCTTTATATTTTATCAAATAGCATGAATCTAAATTACTTAATAAAGTTTAGTTATTTTAATATTTAAATATCTTTATTTGATTATAAATGATTAACATATGTGGTGTGTTGAAGTTTTTATCCTATATGTTCTTTAATTTATTTAATGTATGTCCTTTATGTTTGGTTTCAAAAAATTTGAGAGAAAATACAAAAAAATAAGGAAAATATAAATGAAAAGCAAAAGAAAATAAAAGGTGAAAGAAAATAAAAAATAAATTTAAAATTAATAAATTATTTTTATATGTTTTGTTACACTCATTTCACTTATTTTTCTTTATTATATAAAGATTAAATAAATTTAAAATGCATAAATTTTTAACTAATTTTAACTATATATATATATATATATATATATATATCTTTGTATTTTTCTTAGTGAAACTATATATGAGAAAATCATATTTTCATAACATTTTTTTTCTTGTTAAAATTTTACACCATCTCATGTATTTCATGGATGATCTTCAACAATTTCTTAGGTAAAGCTTTCGTTCAAATACTATCTATGTTGGAATTTTGATATTTTAATGGGTTTCCAAGGAGAATATTACAAAAAATAATAGTTATAAAAATCATTTGGGATATATGACATTTAAGAAACTATTTTAAATTTATGGTAATTTGTGAGGTGTCAACCAAAAAATTGTTTAAATGGATTTAATACAAAATTTAAAGTTTGAAATTATTTGTTCAAGAAATGACTTCAAAATTCAATAATTAAATTGAAGTTATTTATTCAAATGATGACTTCTTATAAACATTTTAAAAACTGTTTTAAATTTGATAATAATTTTTTTCAAACTTCTATATTATAAAAAATAATTTTAGACTATGTTTGGTTTTGAGAAAGTACTAAAAAAAGGAAAAAAAAAATATTAAGAAAAATGATTTTCTCATGTTTGGTTTCATTAGAGAAAATGTGAAAGAGAATCAAATATAATTAAAATTAATTAGAAATTTATGGATTTTAAAATTATTTAATTTTAATATAATGGAGAAAAATAAGTGAAATGAATTCGAAGAAGCTTATAAAAGTAATTTATTAATTTTGAATTTATTTTTTATTTTCCTTCATCTTTTCTTTTCTTCCACTTTTGTTTTTATTTTATTTCTTCATATTTTTCCTCAATTTTTTTGGAAATCAAATATAGCGTCAAGGATATTGTGTTTGGTCAAATATTCCATATTTTGTGATTGAATCTCATCTTTAGAATGAAGGGCATTATGTCTCACGAGTGGTTGAAAATGGATTCATTGGATTCCTCCAATTAGTGGAAATTTGAAATTAAACTTTGATGGCTCAAGAGTAGAGAATAGAAATGCATTAGGGTGGGTTAGTAGAGATTTTAATGGTATAATAAAAATGGTTGCAAGTAGGCATATAGACAATGCGTTAATAATTATTATAAAATGTATGACTGTTAGAGATAACGTGTTAGTTGCTAAGAACAATGTGTTCTTAAATCTAGAGATTGAAGATGACTTAAAAGTAGTGATAGATAATTATAGCAAAAAGAGTAATATTCCTAGTTCTATTATGTTGCTAGCTAATGGAAGATAATTCAAGACTTTAATTTTTTTATTTTAATTTGTGATCATATTTATAGAGAAATAAATATAACAATGGATTATTTAGCTAAAAAATGTGTCGTAATTTAGAGTCTTTTACTTGGAGATCAAATTTTCTTAGAGATGTTATAAAGTTTGGCTTTGAAGATTACTACAGTTCTTCTTTCAATTGAATGTATAGATGCTTTACTTTATAGTTTCCTTCCATCCAAAATAAATAAATAAACATATTCTAACCAACATGAGAAACGAAATTTGTTAACATACTTCTTTGAAATAAATCTAAATGTGATAAAAACCAAATTATTTTTTAAGATAATATGCATGAAAGTGATAACATCAAGTGGAAACTTCAAAATTCAACTAATAACATCAATGTTCACCTTTGTATCTCCTTGGGCAGCAATTTCTTTGTACACTTAACATGCTTAGTTTATTCCATTCCCCAAAATTTCACATTCAAGTACATAGTAGAAGCATTATCCATGAATTTATCCATATATATATATATATCCATGTAATTTAATTCCAATTGAATGATTTAAATACTCCAATAACAAACATAAAAATTAAAGGACCAATACATGCTTATCATATGTCCCATATCCTAAAGAGACATTTTAGAAATTTCAAATATTTTAGGCCCATTATTTTGCATAATGTAAATTATTAAATTTATAGGAAAGTTTCAACTTCTAAGATGAGGAAAGTGAGGGGAAATTTTATCAAATTTTTAATGTGATATTCTTTTAGGTAGAAATTTATAATTTGAAAAATATTCAGAATTATAACAACAAAATATGCTATGCACACTTATATTGTTATGGATTATTAGGTTTAATTTGTGGATTGAATTAATCAATGGGATAGTTCATTTTCCTTTTTTTTTTCTTCATTTAAAAAAGAACTCTTTTTTTAACAACTTGATCCCATCCATGTAACTTATGTAGCTAGATATTGTTCATTATGAGTTTAATGGATTTTCATGGTTTTAAAATGCGTCTGCATGATTAATTAAGAGGAGTCTGAGATTTTTTTATTTATTTAAAGTATAGTCATTTAGAATTTTTTAAAATACAATGGATTGAAAAATATTTTCAAATTTATAGCAGTTTATGCCATGTTGGATTATGACATGGAAGGTGTTTTTTCATAATTTTTTTTTCAATGTATGGTTGATAGGAAAATTGATTTTTTACAAAATTGAATTTATACTAAATGTGTCTTTTAAAGAAACATATTTCACAATTCCACAAAATTAGATTTATATTGAAAGTGTCTATTTTTGCAAATTTCGTATCAATTACACATTAAAAAAAAGTTAAATTTATATTAAAAGTGTATATTCAGGAGTAATCTTTCACAATTTTAAAAAATTGAATTTATTGTAAGTTCAATATTATTATTATTTTTTTTTTAATGTGTGGCTGATATGAAAATTATAGAAGATGTTTCTTCAAAATATATTTTTAGTATAAATTCAATTTTATGGAATTGTGGATGATGTTTCTTTAAAAGATATCTTTAATATAAATTCAACTTTTTTCAATGTATAGCTAATTTGAAAATTGTGGAAGATGACTTTTCTAAAGATATGTTTTGATGTGACAAAAATTGTTATGGATTTCTCAATAGTTTCATAAGTACTTTTTTAGAGAATTTTTTTTTTGTAATTATCGGTAGAAGTTAAAAAAATCCTGTATAATGCTATGAATTTTTTTTGCTATTTAATTTGAAATATCATAATTACCCTTCATATCCTTATTATATTTATTAGAATTACGAAGTTAAATAGAAAGATATCCTTTGCAAGGTTGGATGGACAAAGAGGGTTGATGATTGACTTTGATAATATTTTGTAACAATTTTCTTCATTTCATGTAAATATTATTGATTTTATACCTAATAGACCCTCATGGTTTTAACCGAAAGAAATATATATTTTACCCATGTACAATATCCTCATCATGTTCTTCGTGATTGTACGATTAAACAAACAAACATCTTTTATGAAATAGAACAAATAGAAACCCACATCAAGGTCAGAGATTGATCATTTTATGTAGGTATCATCTATTCTAAGTTTAATATACTTTTATAACTTTAAAACACACACACATAATTAATATATATATATATATATATATATTAATTTCTCCACACTGGCTCATGGCAATGAAAAGCATTTTTTTTTTTTCAGTATTATAGCATGCCTATAACAGGAATGACAATAACAACTTTTCTCTTGACTTATAGACATGACAATAAGAAGTGTTCTTTGGGTTACCCTTATTGTTCACTTCTAAAATGGATTCTCTTGTGCGTTGGCCAAGCACTTCACTGGATTTTGGTTTTCAACATTTAGAATTTATGCTTTCAAAGAATGATATATAAATTTACAATTACTTAATATATATATTTTTTTAAATATGAAATCATTATTTCTGAATGAAAATTTTCCCACTTAGAAAATGAACCAAACTATTTGATTTCCTCTAGAAAATGGGATAATTAAATTTCAAGCTTAACAGCTTGGTAGAATTTTTTTATTTTTTATTTTTTTGGGCTAAATTTGTACAAAGCTTTAAATTGGGTGAAATTAATTTACTGGTCCTGCAACTTAATTTAATCCCCTTAATGAAATTCAGGCTCTGCTGTCTTGCAGGCTTTGAAGATTTGTAGGGCCCCAAACATAATTGAAAGCTAATATTAGATGCCTTACAAGTTACAAGTACCATAAAAATAGAACATTAAAATATAGTGAATTAGTACTTGATTGTGGGCCACTCTCATAAGGGCTCATTGCCCTAATTAATTTTCAAAAAAAAAAAAAAAAAAAAAAAAATCTTCACTGCTCCAAACCCAATTAAAACCTCCAAAAAATCCAGCCTAAAACCCCTGGGTGATTTTTTGGGTCAACCCAAGCCCAACCACAAGTTCGATCAAAAACCTTATATACGCTCCATGTTATAATCGTTGAACTTTTGTTTGTTTGTTTATTTATTTTAATTTATCACCCCAATTGCCTGGTGGGGAAATCCTTTTAAGTTGTGTTTGGTTTTCAGAAAATTTGTGGGAAAATGTGACGACTAAAACCTCCAAAAAATCCAACCTAAAACCCATGGGTGATTTTTTTCTTTGACTTGACCCGGAAGCTCAACCTAGGCCCAAGCACAATTTCCATCGGAAACCCTATATAAACTTCATGTTATAATTGTTGAACCTCTGTTGGATTGTTTGTCTTTTTTAATTTCTCACCCCAATTGCTTGGTGGGGGAATCCTTTAAGTTATGTTTGGTTATTGGAAAATATTAAGGAAATGAAAAAAAAAAAGTGAAAGAAAATGATTTTTTTCATGTTTGGTTTTGACATAAAAAATATGAAAGAAAATTAAATATAATTAAAATTAATTAGAAATCTATATATTTTTTAAATTATTTAATTTCTATATAAAAGAGAAAAATAAATTAAATGAGTTTTGAGTAGCTTATATAATAATTTATTGATTTTAAATCTATTTTTTATTTTTCTTCGACTTTTCCTCTCTATTTTTTTTCCTTTGCATTTTCCTTCACATTTTCTAGGAACAAAACATAGCCTTAAGTTATGTTTAGTTTTCAAAAAATTTGAGAGAAAATTTGATGGAAATAAAATATAAAGGAAAAGTAGAAGAAAAGAAAAAGTAAAAAATAAAAAGAAATAAAAAGTAGAATTAAATTTAGTAAATTATTTTTTATATAATTCTTTAAATTTATTTCATTTATTTTCCTCCATTTGATAAAAATTAAATAATTTAAAAATGTATAAATTTCTAACTAATTTTAATTATATATGATTTTCTTTCATATTTTTTTATAGTATAACCAAATATGAGAAAATTATTATTATTATTTTTAGTACTTTTAAAAAACCAAACATAACCTTTAAAAAAAAAAACTCATCTTATACATGGAATAATAATAATAATAATAAGGTAAAAACATAGACAACTAATAGTTTATTTTATTTTTTATTTATTTTTATTTATTTTTATTTATTTTAAGTATCCAGATCCAATGCCTCCTTTTTATATATTCTCCTATTTTATCATAATTAATTGACTATAAAAATAAAGAAAATGATAAGTTATTTCATTAAAAATGAAATTTCAAAATTTATTTCCCTTCAAAAATTTTTGTCACTCCTTAACCTTCCCTTCTTTGACTTATTTTTAATTTTGAGACGATAAAATATGGATGAATAATTGTAACCAAACATCTACATGCAGTCATGGGGCCTCCATACAAGTGATGATGCAAAAGCCTTTAATTTGCAGAGTTCTGCATGCAGAAAAAAAACTATTGAATTTGAGTAATGTGCATTACGTATTTGCAAGCCAAATAAATGATGAGAGAATGTCAGTGAACGTAACTTTAATGTTTTCTGATCATTTCCCATTTAATTTTGCTGTAAACCCTAATTGAATTCTGACCTGCAAATTCAATTCTAGAAGATGATGGTAAAACCTAATTCTATGTGTATATATATTCCCATACATGCAAAGCTGTGAAGCAGAAAACGCAGAAACAACAACATTAGAAGCGAGCCATGGCCATGGCTTCTTCTAGGGTTTCTTTGGCTTTCTCTCTTCTGTTAGGCACAACTCTCCTTCATCTCAATCCTGTCTTCGCCGATGAGTTCTCTGGCGAGCTCTGCAAAGGCCACAAGTGCCCTGGAACTCCACCGCCACCTCCTATCTCCAAACCTCCTGCTCCATCTCCTCCTCCACCAACTAAACCACCGTCATCGCCACCAACAACCCCCTCAAAACCACCAACATCCCCGCCGCCAACGGCCCCCTCAAATCCACCAACATCCCCGCCGCCAACGGCCCCCTCAAGTCCACCAACATCCCCGCCGCCAACGGCCCCCTCAAGCCCACCAACATCCCCGCCGCCAACGGCCCCCTCAAGTCCACCAACATCCCCGCCGCCAACGGCCCCCTCAAGTCCACCAACATCCCCTCCGCCAACAACCCCCTCAAGTCCTCCAACATCCCCGCCGCCAACATCCCCGCCGCCAACAACCCCCTCAAGTCCACCAACATCCCCGCCGCCAACAACCCCCTCAAGTCCACCAACATCCCCACCGCCAACATCCCCCTCAAATCCACCAACATCCCCGCCGCCAACAGCCCCCTCAAATCCACCAACATCCCCGCCACCAACAACCCCGTCAGTTCCACCATCATCCCCGCCAACTTCCCCTCCGCCTGCCTCGCCCCCGACTTCACCAGTCGTGCCACCAGCTTTGCCTCCAGACTCTTCTGAGGTTGACCCGGACTCCAGGCCAGGTACTCCGCCGCAGCTGCCTCCTAGTCCTCCCTCAGTGGAGGAGGAGCCACCCTGCCCTCCACCACCAGTAATCATTCCGCCCCGGAAGCTTAAGCTTTGATAGAGAAGCATATAGCAATAGTACTACTAGGATCCTATAAATAAAAGTAGTTAGTACGGAGCTGATATGCGTCTGTTGGCGCAGTAGTTCTCCTCGATGTTTAAGAGAAAAAGAAGTCCATGGATGTAATGTTCTATCATGTTTTTCTATGAGGATATATGCTTCTTTTTCTCTGAGTTACGAAGGTATTCCATTACAACAAAAGCACTAATGTTTGCATTTGGGAGTGATTATGGTAAACATGCCTTTTTTTAATAATATTTTTTTTCGAAAAATCAGTTAATGTTTTGATATAAATAAAACAAAATATTTTTAATCATATGATATAACTAAAAAATGATTAATTTTTGGAAGAAATATCTATTGAATGTTAGCCTAAAAATCAATTTAAGAAGGAAAAGGAATGTGCTTATGATCCTTCCATAATCATTTCTAAATACATTCTTAATCACAACAAATAACTAAATACAAATTATTTTGTTTGGCTATGTTGGGAAGTTATATATTAAAAGGGAAAATCTAAATCATTTGCAGAGGTTTAACGATTCTTTCACAAAATAACAACTTTTCAACAATAATAATAACCTAACAAGGATGAATAATAATAATCCAAGAACATCTAACAAAAAAAAAAAAAAAAAAACAATATAATGTGGAAAAACCCTTTAAATGATGGTAAAAAAACCATAAAGAAAATTTCTTCAAATGGTGGTAAAAACTCTCGAAGAAATTTTTTTTCATTTCAATAAAATAGGGATATAAATAATTAAGTTCTCATTAGTTTCGTCACCTTGAAAACTTATATATATAAATATATCAATGCTTGAAATGAAAATTCATTATACCAAAAAACAATGAATTGAAAGAGATCATGAAGAAATCATATCACAGGAATTTTCATAAAAAAGGTTAATGAAACAACATGTAATCTCACATTTGAGTCCTAAAATAGTGCCACAACTTCAATCAGAAACCTTATATAGGCTCCATGTCATAATAGTTGAACCTTTGTTCGTTTATTTGTTTTTTTTTTCTTGTTTTTTTTTTTTTTTTAAATTTCTCACCCCAATTGCCTAGTGGGGAAATTGGTTTTCAGAAAATTTGTGGGAAAATGTGACGACTAAAACCTCCAAAAAATCCAACCTAAAAGCTATGGGTAATTTTTTTGGTTGACTTGACCCGGAAGCTCAACCTAAGCCCAAGCACAAGTTCCATCGGAAACCCTATATAAACTTCATGTTATAATTGTTGAACCTTTGTTGGATTGTTTGTCTTTTTAAATTTCTCAGCCCGATTGCGTGGTGGGGAATCCTTTAGATTATGTTTGGTAATTGGTAAGTACTAAGGAAATTAAAAAAAATAAAAATATGAAGGAAAATGATTTTTTTCATGTTTGGTTTCAACATAAAAAAATATAAAATAAAATTAAATATAATTAAAATTAATTAGAAATTTATACATTTTTTTAAAATTATTTAATTTTCATATAAAAGAAGAAAATAAGTGAAATGAGTTTGAAATAGCATATACAATAATTTATTGATTTTAAATTTATTTTTTATTTTTCTTCACTTTTTATTTCTTTTGACTTTTCTTCTTTATTTTCTTTTCTTTGCATTTTCTTTCACATTTTCCGGGAACCAAACATAGCCTAAGGTTATGTTTAGTTTTCAAAAAATTTGAGAGAAATAAAATATGGAGAAAAAATAGAAGAAAAGAAAAAGTAAAAAAAAATAAAAAAAATAAAAAGTAGAATTAAATTATCTTTATATAATTCTTTAAATTTATTTCATTTATTTTCCTCCATTTAATAAAGAATTAAATAATTTAAAAATGTATAAATTTTTAACTAATTTTAATTATGTATGATTTTCTTTCATATTTTCTATAGTGTAACCAAATATGAAAAAATTATTATTTTTATTTTTTTAAGTACTTTTTGGAAACCAAACATAACCTTTAGAAAAAAAAAAAAAAAAAAAACCTCATCTTATACAGAGAATAATAATAAAGTAAAAACATATACAACTAATAGTTTATTTTTTTATTTTTATTTTTTTTTAAGTATCCAGATCCAATGCCTCCTTTTTATATATTCTCCTATTTTATCAGAATTAATTGAATATAAAAATAAAGAAAATGATAAGTTATTTAATTAAAAATGAAATTTCAAAATTTATTTCCCTTCAAAAATTTTTGTCACTCCTGACCTTTTTTACTTATTTTTAATTTTGAGACGATAAAATGTGGATGAATAATTGTAACCAAACATCTACATGCGCCATACAAGTGATGATGCAAAAGCCTTTAATTTGCTGAGTTCTGCATGCAGAAAAAAATTATTGAATTTGAGTCATGTGCATTACGTATTTGCAAACCAAATAAATGATGGGAGAATGTCAGTGAACGTAACATTAATGTTTTCTGATCATTTTCCATTTAATCTTGCTGTAAACCCTAATTGAATTCTGACCTGCAAATTCAATTCTAGAAGATGGTGGTAAACCCTAATTCTATGTGTACATATATTTCCATACATTCAACATTAATAATAACCAAACAAGAATGAATAATAATAATCCAAAAACATCTAAAAAAAAAAAAAAGATACAATACAATGTGAAAAAACCATCTAAATGATGGTAAAAAATCACGAAAAAAATTTCTTTCATTTCAATAAAATGGGGATGCAAATAATTAAGTCCTCACTAGTTTCTTCACCTTGAAAACTTATATAAATTTATATTCAATGCTTGAGATGAAGATTCATTATACCAAAAAACAATGAATTGAAAGAGATCATGAAAAAATCATATCACAGGACTTCAATAAAAAGGTTGATGAAAAAATATGTAACTTCAGGAAAACAACCCAAAATTTTTCTCAATCACCTTTTTCCGGTGGATCCTAGCTGAACAGGCTAAAGATATATCTTTAGTAAAATTAGGCTATGATCAATTTGATAAAAAAGTTGGACCAATGATGAAAATTAAGCTAATTTGAGCTGAAGCCTCAACAACGAAATGTACCCTGCAGAGTTAGTGAGTACTGAATGACTAATCAAATTGTACAGAAAATAACAATATTGCGCATGTGATCAAGATAATATTTCTGGCTTGCCTTATGTGGAAAAATAAATTCATGGTGCCTACATGATAACCAAAAAAAAAAGCAATCAATGTATCGGGGTATTATTTCATTGCTATCACATGGATTAATCGTATTTAGTTTTAATTAAGATGTTCATTTTCTCATAGGGAAAGAGTGTTATGCAGATCAAATTTCCATATATTGGTAAGCTAACATTACTTAAGCTTCCATCTAAGCGCAAATAAACAGGAAAATGGCATTTAAGAGCCACGCCCATTTTTTTTTAATAAAAAAAATGAGAAAATCATTAATCTAATTAAACAGTACAAGAATGATGAGATATCTTTAGCAAAAAGACAACACTAAACCTCAAACCATAGCTGCTAAAAGTTTTCCAATACAAGAGTAAAATACTCATGGAGGAAATGAATGACTACAAAATATATATACTTCATGCCAGTCCCAAATTACTCAAAGAATAGTAATTAAAATTAAGAGTTTATTTGATAACTATTTTCAAAAATGATTTTAAAAAATAATTTTTAAAAACAATTTTTAAAAGTTGTTATAATGTTTTTTAGAACAAAAGTCTGTTTGAAAACCTAAAATATTTTAATTTATTTTTAATATTTTTAAATATGTTTTAAAAATAATTTTTATATTTAGTGTTTTATTTTTAATAATTATACATGTTAGTATAATTAGATTTTAGAACAACTCTTAAAAAATAAGTGAAAATAACGTAAAACAATCCAACCCAAGAAATCAAAATGTCTATGCCATAATTATTCAAACAAATCACACTATGATGAGAACCAGGTGAAAAGGTGTTAAGAAACTCCTCTCTCAGTTTTAGGTCTTCCTCTATAGGTACTTTTTTTATTTTTATTTTTTTTATATGCATTTTTGCTTTACTACAACAAGGATAAAACCATTAATTTCATAGATATATATAGATATAGAACGGTGTGGGATGCTTCCAAATACAGAGATGTATGTATGCCATGAAATATCACCTTTACGGAGGGATAATTTCAATGAAAAAAACACTTGTATCATTTACCAAAAAAACCCTTAAATTGGAGTGCAAAAATAAAAATACATAAGAGACAGGCATTACATGAATACTTTGATGATAAGTTTCAAATGCTTCTCTCTGCTTAATTTCAAACATGAGGGGACAATTTTACTTTGTTTTTTAATCTATAAAATGAAGAGTTTTTTATGCCCTAATCACGGGTTATTCAGTAAAATATATTTTTTAGGCCAAGGATGGCCTCCATCCATGGTCCCGGAGGGTGTTAACCATATTACTATTTTGCCACGCTGCAATGAAAGTTTGGTTTTTGTATACTTTAGACGAAAACCCTTATAATATGCTTTCAATGTCGCGTTCATATATGGTTGAAACAAAGTTGGAGTATGAGATTTGCTGAAAAGTTAGAAGCAATTATTCAACTATCCTTATAGCAAGACTGATGGAATCGATTGATTTGTGTATTGGATTACAAATCAAGAGGAATCACAGATGTAGTATGAAAAGGCCAAATAACTTTCAAGATGGAAGTTATCCTATAGATACTCTATTAATGCCGGTTCGAAATGCGAATCACAATATTCATTTTTATGGGAATGTGAATGAAAGACGAGATACTTTTTCTCAAACTATGGACAAATGAGAATTTAACTCCTAAAGAAGCATTTCATGAAGCCTCTGTAATTTGATTGAGTGATTCTTTGTATACTTAAATTACTTTACCAATAATAAGTTTTGATATATATAATTTTTCTATTATGATAACATGATTTTAATTTTCGGTTTAACTAGAAAAAAGAAGAAGAAGAAAAATCGAAAATTGCCTAGGGGAATATTGAGGAGAACCAAACCCACAAGGAGATCCATCTTAAAATAATTGGCTGCCATTGAAAGTAATGATGCAAAAGCTTCTGGCAGCTGTCTTTGCATGCATGCAGAAATTGAATTTGTGTCAATTGCTTTTAGAATTAATGCATGCAAAATAAATGGGAGTAAAGGAAAAAATAAATAGTGCTGGCAACAAAAAATTAAATGTTTCTGAAAAAATTTCCATTTTTTTGTATAACTTCTATTGAATTCTCCAGTACAAATTTAACACTATAAGAAGGTGGCAAACCCTCAGGGTAATTCCCATGCACGCCGGAAGGAACACCCGAAGATAAAGAAAGCTAGCCATGGCTTCTTCTAGCATTACCTTGGCTTTCTTTCTTTTTCTGTGTGCTTCCCTCCATCTCAACCCTGCATCGGCTGATGGGCTCTCTGCTGAGCTCTGCAAAGGCCACAACTGCTCCCCTAAAAAAACACCACCACCACCACCTCCCGTTGCCAAACCTCCTGCTCCATCGCCTCCTCCTTCCCCACTGGTGACCCCTCCACCGACTGGCTCGAGTCCACCACTTGTCCCTCCAATTGGGGTTCCACCAATTGTTCCTCCCCTTGGACCAGTTTTGCCTCCAGTTGGGGTTCCTCCAATTGTCCCTCCAGTTGGGGTTCCTCCTCCAATTGTCCCTCCAGTTGGGGTTCCACCAATTGTTCCTACCCTTGGACCAGTTTTGTCTCCGGTTGAGGTTCTTCCAATTGTGCCTCCCGTTGGGATTCCACCAATAGTTCCTCCTCTTGGACCAATTGTGCCTCCAGTTGGGGTTCCTCCGATTGTTCCTCCGCTTGGACCAATTGTCCCTCCAGTTGGGGTTCCACCAATTGTTCCTCCCCTTGGACCGGTTGTGCCCCCAGTTGGGGTTCCTCCCATTGTGCCTCCAGTTGGGGTTCCTCCCATTGTGCCTCCAGTTGGGGTTCCTCCGGTTGTCGCACCACCTGTTGGGGTTCCTCCGGTTGTCGTGCCTCCAGTTGGGGTTCCTCCGGTTGTCGTACCACCTGTTGGGGTTCCTCCAGTTGTCGTTCCACCTGTTGGGGTTCCTCCCATTGTCCTTACTCCTGGCGTGCTTCCACCAATTCTGGATACACCAATTGTGCCTCCAGTTGGACCAATTGTTGCTCCAATTCTCCCTCTACCCCCAGGGAGCATCGTGGTTGACCCGGCCACATCTCCTACTCCTCCTCCTCCATCATCAGACGATACACCCTGCCCTCCACCACCCTCCACAGTTTCCCGGAAGCTTAAGCTGTGATAGCAAAGTTGGGATTTCTATAATAGATCAATCTAGGATATCCTCTAAATAAACAGTATTAGTAGTATCCAGCTGTGTGCATAGGGCCACAGTTTTGTACCGCAACGTTTTAGGGAAAAAGAATTCTAAGGATGTAATGCTTTTATCATGTTCTGCAGTAAGAATATGCTACTTTTTCTCTAACTTGTGCAAGTATCTCATTAATTTCATCTAAAAGTACTTCAGAGTTATAATAATTTACTTACAATCTTGTTGAACCCCACTTTGATAGAAAATGATACACACACTTATATATGGCATCCATTGGAATCATCAATTCTCTGATCAAGTTGCATGTGTGTATATCCTCTCAAGTTATCCATTGACCAAAAAACCTGAACTATAAGTTTGAGGCCTAGCACTTTGCCTCAATGGTACCATTCTTTTACTTCCATGAATGTTCAACAAATTGAGAAGAATAAACATGGGGTGAAGTTTGAACCCATAACCTCTCAAGTCTCACAATATAGGTTAGTCTTTTGTTCTAGTTTATTTTTCCATATATTTATAAATATGAACAATGTGCCACACATGCATGAGCCAAGTGCATGATTGAGTCTCGACCAAGGTTTGTGAATCTCACTACTTTAAAGAAAAAAGACCATTATCGATCATGCCTATTTTTGCGGCATTGATCGATTGGCATGCTAGGCTAATTAGAATAAGGTTCCTTAGAGAATATACCGTATCATTTTTTGTATAAACTAGGTTGCATGAATTAATTACTTCTAAGGAAAAGCTGAATATATCTGAAAAGCATCGATACTAATTACTCTTCCAACTTCAATGATGAAAAATTCCAAGAACTTTTTCTGCATCAGAACACATCACTGTGCAATCAATAATTGTTATATTAGAAGAAATTCATACAGATTACTGCATTATGGATTCCTGGGATGCATTTTGTGAAGGAAGAAAAAAAGAATGGTTTGAAATTTCGATAATAAGAACACCGTGTTTACAGAGAACATCAATGAGATTTACTGAATTATGGATTGAATTCTAAGAAATGATAAGTTACGATATATCTTTGTCACTAACATGGCATCATTCATTTCATTGTTGGAACTAAGTTTAAGAACCTTGAAAATTATATATTTGAATTGGGTGAGACAAGAGGGATTTGCACGATAGGTATCCTGCTGAGGCCATGCAGAAGTTTTAATTTACGCTTTTCTGCCTGTATGCATATGCAGAAATTGAATAAATTGCAGTAATTGAAAGAATAAATATACAGTAGATAGATGATGTACACTCTGGTCATTTCCATTTAATACTGTAGTAAACCCTATTCAATTCTTCCGTACTAATTCAACCCAGTAGAAAGGTGGCAAACCCTAGTTATTCCCATGCAAGCATACCCCCCCAAAAAAAAAAAACATCTGAAAGTAGGAATTTCTGAAGTGATCGATAGTTTAATTCTTCTACCATTGATTGGGATTCCATTATTTTATAATTGTGTGCTTCTTCCTTCATCTCAAGCTTCCATTTGCCTGCATCTTCGTACTGGACCTCTGCAGAGGCCCTTAATTCTTCCCCTAAAAGAACTTCACAACCACAACCACCACCACCACCACCACCACCACCACCACCACCACCACCCACCCACTATAAAAATGATGACTAAAAGAAACAATTACACAGGGTTTTCTTTGTATGAGTTCCAGAAATTTTTCTGGACTCTTGATCTTCTTCAATTTTTATACTTGGATGTAGATAAAACTAGAGAATTTTAGAAGCATAGAGAACCTACTACAACAGAAAGTTGCTAGCTCTATCAACTGATAACAAAGTTTGCTAAAACTAATTAACAATTTATTAAATTGATGACGGAGTTTGCCAAAACTAATTGACAACTTAAGGACTTGCTTCAACTAGCTCCATCATGTGATACTTACTATGCCTTGGCAAAGATGAGCTTGTTATGAAGTAATTCAAACGGAGCAGTAGTTAAGGGCTTAGTCAATAGGTCTGCAGGTTGTTCTTTTGTTGGCACAGCTTACATCTAGCTCCTTTGCAATGACTTTTTCTCTCACAAAATCAATGTCAATCTCTGTGTTTTGTTCTTGCATGAAACAAATAATTTGAAGCTAAGGATCCTGCTCCAATGTTGTCACACCACAACATAGGACTATGCGTAGATTTTAATTCATGTTCAACAAACAAACTTTGTAGCCAAACTATTTCAATAGCAGCTTGAACTAAAGCTCAATACTTACTCTAAGTACTTGACCTTGTTACAACCTTATGCTTTCAAGAACTTCATTAAATCAAATTTCCTCTAAGAAAAATACAATAACCACTAGTAAACCTCCTGTCATCAATATTAGGCTCCTAGTCTACATTGGTCAATCCTTCAAGGACCAAGGCTTTTGCCAGTTGAAACTTCAAGCCATATCCAACCATGCCTCTTAGATACCTCAATACTCTTTCATAGGCTTGCCAATGTTGAACTGTAGGTGTACGAAGAAATTGGTTGCGTTTGTTTATAGTAAAAGATATATCAGGTTGAGTCGTGGTCAAATATTGAAGCCTCCAAATGATACGCCGATGCAAGAGGGGTATGTTGCTCAAACAATTTGCTATCATTTGAGTGTAACTTAACTCCAATTGAAAGGGTGTTGGACTTGGATTAGCACTTGTTATCATATCCTTCTCCAAAATGTCCAAAGCGTACCTCATTTGAGTTAAGCAAATCCTGATTGATCTCTGTATGTCTCAAAGCCAAGAAAATAATTCATGAAACCTAAAGTCTTTAATGCAAGCTTTTCATTTAAATCCCTCATTACTTGCTAAATCATGTTAGTGTCATCACTAGTTATCAAGATGTCATCTACGTAGACTAACATGGGCAACAATTTGCTTGCAGGTTTATGTACAAAGAGACTGGTGTCAGATTTAGAATTTTCAAAACCCCAATGTAGTAGAGTAGTTTTAAGCTTGTCAAACCAAGATCTTAGCGCTTGTTTTAGGCCATATAGAGTCTTGTGTAGCTTGCAAACATAGTGTGAAGCATGTTGGTCAACAAAGCCAACTGATTGAGCCATGCACATAGTTTCTTGTAGATCACCATATAAAAATGCATTATTGATGTTGATATGTTGAATATCCCAATCTTTTGTAACAATAAGAGTAAGCACTACACGAATGGTTGATGACTTGATAGAAGCACTAAAAGTATCAAAATAATTAAGCCTGCTATTTGATAAAAGCCCTTATCAACAAGTCATGCCTTGTATCTCCGAATAGAGCCATCGAGATTATATTTTACTCAAAAAACCCATTTATTATCCATAGGTTGTATGTCTTCTGTATAAGGTATTGAGCTTCTTGTACTCATTATTCATTGCCTTTGTCCAATTTGGATCTCAAAGAGCTTGTTCTATAATTGTAGGTTCAACAACTAGAGCATTTATTTTCTGTTTGATAATGAAGACTTTTGGTTTGAAAATTCCAAACTTGGATCTAATTTGCATAGGATGAGTATTCTGAACAGATAGAGAAGTGGCATTAGGTGACACTGAGATAATAGATATAACAAGTTGGTAATTGTTGTTGACATGGTCCTTAGAGTGTAAGATTTTTTGATCCTCAGTTGTGGCTAGGGAGTGAGTTGCAGCCGGTTGTAATACTCCATTTCAATAGATACACTAGTAAGAGATGATGATGAAAGTGTTTTTTCTAGGTGAAACAGATGAAGTAGAGGCTTGAGAATCATTTTGTGAGGGAACATGCCCCATAACAAAGATATATGGGTTTATTTGTGGTAGTAGAAATAAAATTAGAAGCACTGGATTTTATTACTTGAAAACCAGAAGCAAATGGGCAACAATCTTCAGCAAATGAGATATTCTTGGTAGTATAAATATGACCTGAAGAATTGAGACAACAGTATACATCCTTTATGAATCAACTTGTAACCAAGAAAGACACACTTGGTAGTATGAAAAGCAAACTTGTGTTTATTATAGGGCTTTAGATAAAGAAAATAAACACAACTAAAGACCCATAGAAACTTATAATTTGGTTTTCTATAATAAAGAGACTCAAAAGGAGAAATATGATTAAGAGCTTGAGCAGGCAATCTATTTATAAAAACTACTACCATCACAAAAGCATCTCACCAAAAGTAGAGAGGCATATATGTTTGTGCCAAGAGTGTTGATCTAACCACAACTATATGTCTACGTTTCCATTCTGCTATTCCATTTTGTTGATGAGTGTGAGGACATGGATGCTTGAAAACCATACCTTGTTGAGCTAGAATAGACAAAAGAGGTTTGTATTCACCTCCCCAATCAGTTTAAAGATATTTCAATTTTCTATTAAATTGTTTTTCTAGTAGACTTTAGAATTGTAGAAAAATTCCTTTGGCTTTAGATTTTAACTTCATTGGAAATATCCACATACAGTGAGTAAAATCATTAACTAAGTGAATGTAATATCAATAGCCTTCCGTAGACAAAATAGGTGAAGGTCTCCAAATATCATAATAGAATACTTCTAGAGGAGCATAAGTTTTATTCAACAAGTCCAGGAAATTTATCTGACAAGATTTACCATACTGACAAGCATCATAGAATTGAAGGTACTTAGTTCTAAGAGTCAAATTTAAAAGTTTTAGTACATTGTCTAACACTTGAGCATGAGGATGACCAAAACTACTATGCCAAATGTTCACAATCTTGGTACAAGCCTTATTAGATTTGACATGTGCTAGAGAAATTGAAAGAAAACTAAACCAGAATTTGAGACAAATTTTAAACTTCTCAAGAGAATTGGAACATCAAGTTGATAATGCCCTCCTTTAAGCTTATCTTACATCAAAATCTTCCTCTTGTTCTTGTTTATAACAAGACAATAATCATCATAGATTCAACAACTACATTGTTGTCCTAAGTGAATTTAGATATGCTTAATTAAATTTTTTTTTTTTTTTTTTTTTTTTTTTTTTTTTTTTTTTTGTAATTGTAGGTATGTGTAAGATATCATTGAGATATAATGGTTGTGATGAAAAACTAGATGGTATAGTTGAAGAACCAATATGATAGATTTTTAAAGAATTACTATTTGCCAATAGTAAGTGTTTCCTTGCCTTTAGCTTATCTTGAGAGTTAGCTTATTAAGATGAGCAATAATGTGATTTGTAGCTCATGCATCCATCTACTAGTTAGGATCATCGATAGTGGCTTGACAAAGTAAGCTTGAGTTTGTCTTGTGAATGAGTGCCTTGTGGTTGAACAAAATTTTTGTATTATGGATTTTGTTGTTGTTGTGGTTTTGTGAAGCTAATGTTGAACTGATGATTGATAGATAGACTTGATTTGGCTTCCTTTTCCTCTACCACCATGAAAAGAACTATTGCTAGGAGCTCCAAAGAATTGATAGTTATTTCTTTTGTTGCATTGTTTGACAAGAAGATTAGCAGAGGGAGCAATATTGATATTTTAAATAGAGTTAAAGTTTTTGAAGTCTCATCTCATAATTTTAGACAAGGAATTGAGCTTCTTCAAAAGAAAGAAAATCTTTCCTTCATTGAAGATTGACAATTACAACATCAAATTCATGAATTATAAAAAATGTGCATTGACAATTGATCATTGGTGATAGGCTCACCAATTGCAAACAAAATATCAACGATGATCTCTTTCATTTGCATCAAATAATAAGCAATACTCGGGGAGCTCTTTGAAGCTTCTTACAATGTACTCTAAAGATGTTGCACCTGAGATTTGGAGTTGATGAAGAATACTGAATACATGATCAAAAGTATTCCACACTTCAGTAGCAGTTTTACATCAAACAATATGACCAAACATTAGCTCTGAAATAGAAGAAAGAAGCCAACTGAAGATGAATTGATCTATTCTAGTCTAGATCGCAAATTTTGGGTTGATTATTGAGGAATTTTCATCTTCGTTCAAGATGAAATGAGGAGGACACATTATTGTTACAAGCAAATAACCTTCAAGACTGAGAGCTCCAACAACCGGAAGAATCTGTGAGCGCCTGAATCCAGAGTTGTTTCTTCAGAGTTTTAAAGATTGCAGAGAAAGCGTAGATGAGAACCTCAATGAGGGGGCTGCCATCAATGGTACTCCATTTGTGCTGAAGATGCTTGATGAAGAGACACTAGTAGCCATTGTTGCAGCTTAAGCTATAGACGAAAGTCAAATGGCTCTGGTACCATATAAAAATGATGAATAAAAGAAACAATTACAAAGGGTTTTCTTTGTATGATTTCTAACAACTGTTCTGGACTTTTGATCTTCTTGAACTGTTATACTATGTAGAAACAACTAGAGAATTCTAGAAGCATAGAGAACCTATTATAACAGAAAATTGTTAAGAAGTTGCTTCAACTCCCACCGACCCCACGACCGCCTCCAATTTTTACAACCAGCTGTCTTCTCTAGTTGAGAAAAAGAATATTGTAAGAATTTTTTTATTTTCTCTTCTTTTGTTTGTTTTTTCAATAATAAGTTGGGTTGGTCTTGTGAAACTCAATTATCTTGTTGTATTTGTACAATGAATATCATTTTGGTAACATGATCAAATTGTTTAGTAATGTTAGAGAGTATTATTAATTAGGAGTGCTCATCGTAAATTTGTTTCTCTTATTTTTGCATTATTTAAAGAACCAAAAAACTCGACCGAGGGGAGTTGTTATCCATATTTTCATTAGGAGTCTTCTTCATGTTTTCAAGTGCCTCCCCTTCTTATCTACATTGTGAATGTCTTCACCACCAACACATACATTACTAGCATGTCTCAAGTGCCTCATTTTTATTGCTTTCAAATAAGGACAAAATAACCAAAATGAAGAAAAATAGAGAAAAATACATGAAAAACAAAGAAAATTTTCTTAAAAATTAGAGAAAATATCTAAAAATAGATATTCTCTCAAAAATAAAAACTTTTAAGACCCATTAGATGAAGATGAAGATGGAAGAAATCCAAATTATTGATGGATTGAGTATAATTCCTCAGTACCAAATGGTGCCGTTATGGTGAGAGACATTTGACTCCTCTTATCAATGAGAGGATCGATGATTAATGCATCCTGCCTTCTCCTTTCTCTCTTTCTACTTTTGGCATAGGTATTGGTATATCCATCTCCTCTTTGCATTTGGGTTTTGTGCATATGCGCTTGGTGGTGCTTATGAATTGGGAATAAGAAGCAAATTTGGTAATTGATAATGTTTTATTTTGTATAATAATAGTTTATTAATTTATATGTGCAATATGAATATTGAATCAAATTGGATCACATGATGTATTATATAAATTTTAATGACATTGTATGACTTGAATAAGTTTTGGTTATGTATTAGTTTATACGGTCATGATGTATTATTTTATATATATGCTAATGGTACGATATTGCCAAATAATGTGGATTCAAAGATATTATATCATGACGTAGATTTAATAATATAATATAAATTTAATGATTTATACTTATTTAATTGTAATTGTTTTTTAATAATTTTAATAATATTTTTACAATTTTTTGAACTTTTTAATTATTATATTTTTGCATTTCACCTTATATCAAGTCGAGATATAGAAATTGATGTACCTCAAAACCCTTTGAGTCAATAATCAAGATTATTGAATAATGTGGTGCACCTTCAAAAAATCCCCAAAAAAACATATCTTTATCGAGAATCACTTTTTCAAAGTTGGAGAATCACTTAAAATGATTACTAGATAATCCTCTCTTTGGAACAAAGGTCACTTCTAGTTTTATTGGTACTTAGAAACAATTTTGTCTTCTCTATATTACTATATCTTTAGAGTCAATAATTTTATATGAAAAACTATTAAACTCAATTACTTGTTACCATTACTCTTCAGTTTTTTTGTTGAGATTTGTCTGATAGAGGTACAATAATTTCATATGAGGAACTACTAAACTCCATCACTTGGTGTCATTACTCTTTAGTTTTATGTTGAAGTATATCCTGTAGAGCAATAATTTTATATGACAAACTATTAAACTCAATCACTTTCTATCATTGCTCCAAAGTTTTCTATTGATGTCTATGCCGTTAAGGTACTCAAATTAGATAAATGATCGATTTCTAGGTTTCATTGTAAATCTAATTGGTTACTTTCAATTACATGAATCAATAGTTCATACTAGAAACAATGGTACCTCCTATTATAGCCCTTTCATGTAAACTTGGCAAGTGTTTTTCAAAAAATCACATTTATGTCATATAATACATTATCAAGAACAATATCAAAACCCTCCTTTTTCAATTTAAATTCCAACACTAAACCTTTGTTTGGATATATTTCATATTTTTTTATTTTAAAACTAAAAACTTTGATAAAAAGAAAGAAAGAAAGAAATTTTATTAAAAGAAAATTGTAGATTTACCTTATGTTTTCAAAAATTATTTTAGAACTTTTTAAAAATTGAGTTAGTAATTTTTTTTAATAATTTCATTTTTTAATTAATTTTTAAAAATCATTACATTTTTAATATTAGCGTCTAAATTTTTTTATATTTTATATAAAAATTATTAAAATCTTATGTTTTTCAAATCTAAATAGACATTAAGCAATTCAATTTAAAAACATTTCTAATAAAAATATTTCTAACAAAAATGTTATATATATTAACTAAAATCATTTTTAAGTGGCTGTTAACATGAATAGAAAAGGTAAAAATATACGCGAAGTCAAGACTTTTTGTATAATAATTTTGGAGATAATAAATGCATTAATTTTGTAGTACACAGACTTTTCAGGGTGGATCAGAACCGGTCGTGTGGTTTCTAGGACGCCTGCATAAGTCAACACTACCGTAAACTCCCTCTCATTTCGAAAAACAAATTTTCTAAAAAATTAATAATTGCCTCTACGATGTCAATGTGGGTGGATTTTTTCAAATACTCACTGTACCCTACCTATTAATAAGATAAGTTTAAAATTTAAATAAATTAATTAAAATTAAATTTAAATTTTTTTTAAAAATTTGGGACACGGGTGGGTTATAATATTACCTTATCTCATTTTATATTACCCTATCTCTATTATATATAAAATTAATTTAATTTAATTTTTATTTTCTTATTTTTAATATATATAATAATAATAATAATAAAATACTTTTTGATAAAATAAATTATAAAAAATTATAATATTTTTTTATAAAATATATTTATTTTAATATAGTTAAAAAAAATTTAAAACAATTTTTCAAATAAAATTCAAAGACTTAAAAAAAAAAATAAGTAAAAAGGCAAAGTGGGACAAGATGGGTTTGAGAAATTTGTATACTTACCCGTTATATTTAATTTTTTTAATAGGTGGAGATAATAATTATTTTGAATAAATAAAATAGGATTAGGATGGAAGCAGTCCATCTGAACCTATCCTGTTTTCATCCCTTATTATCTTTTACCTTTCCTATTCAAAAATTAATTTATCAAAATAATAATAATAATGGTAATTATAAAAACCCTTTCTCTTTGAATAATTTACTACAACCATTGTTTTTTAAAACAGTAATAGAAGACCAATAAAAGTTACTACAAACAGTATTTTATTCCTTGTATGAATATATACAACTTTATTTGAAAACTCAATTCTTAAAATCAAAATTTTCAATTTATTCTTACCAAAGTATCATATATTAGTGTTTAGTACAATGTTATTGACTTATTTTCGATGTCTCCAATAGTTTTTTAAACTTTGTTCTAAAAATTTACCCTATTTTTCGTAGTAAAATTAAAAAGAAAACTTATTTCAATCCAAAATTTATCAAATCAATTTTAAATTTTATGTTTTTAATTTCTCAAAAACCCAAAAAATAAAAAAAATAAAAGACAAATGCGTGGGATCCAATGTAATCATGTTGCATGCAAAACCTTAGGAAGGTTTCTGAAATATGCAGAAATTGAATGCCAATTAAATAAACCCACACAAAACGTTGACTTTCTCATCATTTCAATTTCATTGTTGTAATAAACCCTATTCAGTTCTTACGTACCAATTTAACCCTATGAAAAGGTGGCGACCAAACCCTAGCATTCCCATGCAAAGCATACCACGAAAACCCAAGCCATGGCCATGTCTTCTTCCACCTTCACCTCGGGTTTCTTTCTTTTTCTGATTGCTGCTCTCTTTCATGCCAGTCCTGCTTTTTCCGATGAGTTCTCGTCTGAGCTCTGCAAAGGCCATGGCTGTCACCCTAAATATCCACCTCCACCTCCACCGGAGCATGTTCCACCGCCAGTGGATCCACCAATTGTTTCCCCTACTCCTTACTATCCCCTCCCACCACCACCGGATTCCCACAGCAAGGTTCCTCCGCCGCCGTCAGTGGATCCACCAATTGTGCCCCCAACTCCTTATTATCCTCCTCCAACACCTCCAACACCTCCACCACCAGAAGCTGCAACACCACCGGATCCCCATGGCAAGGTTCCTCCGCCACCAGAACCTGTACAAGCACCACCACCATATCCCGACGGCAAGGCTCCACCACCATATCCCGATGGCAAGGTTCCACCACCACCCTGCGATGATCTAACCTATACTTCAAGGAAGCTTAAGGCCTAATCTGTATTCAAATCTAGTTACTTGCATGAGTACATGAGTGCCCTAATGGCTAATCCTCTAAATAACTAGCTAGTACTTATTATGCAGGCGTGTGTCAGAGAAGAATAAACCCCAAGGCTGTAATGCGTAACTGTAATATCATGTTCTGCTATTGAATTATGCTACTACTTCTCTGTAATGATCTGCTATCAATGTATGAAGCTATCATGAACTAAAATCTTAACACTACGCCTTAGAGTTAGAGAGGGTCCTTGCTCAGCTTACACATGGACTTAGAGCTTGTTTCACAGAGATTTTAGGAAGATTTTCTACTACTTGAAAATAACTCTTTTGATAAAAGTTTTCTAGTGTTAAAAAAATTAAAAACATTTTTTTAAATTACTATCAAACTCGGATTCTTAATCAACACGTGAGTTCGAGCTCATGGCATGCCAATCTATTAATTTGGCTTACAAGGTAAAACTTTTAGTTAACGATATGTCAAGCACTGACGGAACAGGCATGTGCCCCACGGGGTTAATTGCCCCCTGAAAAAACATAAAAGAATCTATTACTTTGAGTTGTGTTTCAATGCAAAAATATCTAGAGTATTTAGAGTCGGTATTAATTAAAACCACATACGTGTACAAAAGTAAGAAAAATACGAAATTTTAACTTGGTTTGACGCTCAATATGATCTCTATGTTTATGGAGTGCACCTAACACTCAATAATTCATTAATCAAAAGAAAAAGAAAGAGTACAATGTTTAAGGTCCTGAAAAAAAATCCTCTCAATTATGCCCAACTCTTTAAAAATAACCCTAAAAACATAACATGATTAAATATATAAAAGAGACAAATTTGTAATTCGTTACATAAAAAAATTTCTTTAGGAGACATTGCCCCCTTCAATCCTTGCGAGATGATCGGGTAGCTTGATCCCCGTGAGTTGAACAAAAAGCTCGACTCTCAACATCCCAAACGAAGTATAACAAAATTAATTTAGGTTTCATAATTTAACAGTTAAAAGTATCACCATTAATTCAAAATTAAGCGTACATGATATTCTCTAATCAGACCATGAAATTGGAGGGATAACCAAGAAACCTTAACATGCAGCAATGTTGAGTTCTGACTTTATGTATATAAATCTTAAGAATTTTTTACTTTTGCTTGTAGGCTAGGTTTTATGATGTGAATGGTATTTGATACATAAAAAGATATTTAAAATAACCCTTAAAATGAGAAATGAGATGCAAAAACTGATCAAAAGCTCTTTCTAATTAAATGATTAATAGCTTTTATAAAGTATTTGGTTAAATAATGGGTCCGAATATACAACCAAAAACACGATAAATCAAGTCATACCACATGGGTATTTTTTGTCTCATTCCTTTGTAGCTTCTTTTCATTATTGAAGCACTGATCTTATTCTTTTGATCTCGTTATTTGTAGGTCCGAATATTTTCGCAACACCTAGATGATAGATGAATGAATACACAGAAAATAAAATGTCCCATCAAATAATGAATATTGTTTCCTTAATTATCATTGTTGGATTGTGAAACTTAAATTAGTTTTGTTGCACTTTGTTGGGGATGCCAGACATCAAGTTCTCCATTGAGCTTACCAGGATTGAGCTACTTGATTAGCTTGCAGAGGTTTAAGAGGGTAACACCCCTTATTTATTTATTTATTTGATGAATGGCAAGTTTGTCCCCATTGTATATTTAACCTTTTTATGATTTAGGGTTTCATTATTAGAGAGTGTGACCACAATTGAAAGGAGAGTGAGAGTCTTTATCATTATAACATTTATGTTTCATTTGATTAGTGGATTCTTGAGTATTGGAGCACTCCGTGGATATCTAGGGATCACTATTTTGTGGATCTATGGGTTACATTGATTGCTAAATCACGTTAAAAGTCTCTTGTCTTTCATTTATTTATGTTAATATGTATGATTTGATTAATTAGCTAGTATATATAATATCATTAATTAGTTAAAAAGGATGAAATAATTCTGAAATTTGGGAATCGAACCATTTCCATGTTTTTACTTGAAAGGTAGCTCATTTTTAACATAAATGCTCTTTACCATTTCAAGTACATACATGTAGGTTTTAAAATAAAGAGTTATTTTTACATGAAAATAGTGAGAGCATTTTTGTCAAAATAAGACCAAAAAAATGATGGAGGGTTAAAATTTTAAAATTGGGTTTTCAATGACCTTTTTAATCAAATAACCCTATATAATATGTATCCATGCAAAGACTCATTTTGAGGAGCCTTCCGTAGATACTCTCTTTATTCTCTTACTTCATTTTTCTTTTCTTAACAATCTTGGTGATAAACACTAAGCAATATACTCCTCCTTAACAACATCAATCTAAACGAGCATGGTAAATTCGTTCTAGGGTTTGAAGTATCAGTCAAGTCCAATATGACCCAACCTAGTCGTATTCGCCTCAATAATTGCTATGACGAGTCTGATACCGGATACGATATAATGCATGAACTTGATACTAAATCAGTGAGACTCGGTTGACTTGGTTGAAATTCCAAGTTAACTCAGTCAACTTGATTAGGTTGCATAGAATTTTCTAAAATAATACGGAGATTCTCTTTTCTTTTCAATCACAACAAAAAATTAGATTTTTTTATAGAAAAACATGCACTTGTGATTCTGAAATGGAATCTTTCAACCCATCAATAAGAAAATCAAAGAAAAAGAAAAAGAAAAAGAAAAAACCCAACTCATGACCCTTTTAGAAGAGTATAAGAGGAGAATCCACTAAAAGGCATAAATGATTTATTATTTACTTAACTAATTTTTTGAAAATCAAGCATTGTCGGAGTGTAGGAGCTTTGGTATAGTGCCAGTGGTGCCACGGTGTTGCTCATCAAGTGGATTGAAACCTTCAATCCTTCACTAGTGAGTGATTGGAGCCAAAATATGTGCTTTAATGGTACATATTCTTTATGATTTGTGCACCAAAAGACATTCAAATCACCCAACTTGACCTAAATCAATGCTAAGGCCCTAGCCATGAGTTTAATTTGTACTTTGGAGACTTATCTCAAGTTCAAGGGAAAAAAATGGTACAAGTTGAATCACTTTAGATTTTGAAAGATCAAGAAAGGGCTAAATGAGGAAATAAGTGAGTCAAAATTCATGGACCGTAAGGAAAGGCAAGACAAGGGTATCTTGAGTTTTTAAGATGAGAAATGACCATTATGGAGTAAGAAAGAAGGCAAGGAAGCATGGGAAATGAGGCATGAGGCAAGATTCAGCTGCATGGAAATTTAGAATTCAAAAATCTGATGGCATCATATACTCTGACTTTGAGGACAACTTTAGAGCACTTCCTGGAGTCTATTGTATACATACTATATATATTTCGAAGCTTGGGAAGTTAGAAGTCCAACGCTTCAAACGGTGTGCAAATCGGAGCTCAAATAAAGAAGTTATGACCATTTGAAGACAACTGCACCAAGCTAGAGGGTCATTTCGAAATGATTTCGAAATCCAACTTATGACTTCGAAATCCAACTTATGAATTCGAAATCCACTTCAAAATGACACCAGTTTCGAATTCACCCACTGCCATTTTGATGTTTCGCCTCCTCTACCTCGAGAATTGCATCTAGGGCACTCCACCGGCCCTAAGTGGACCCCACACGACTATAAATCACCATTTTATTATTTTTTAATCATTTTTAGGAAATTATTTTGTAAAAAGTGGCCAATAAGAGTGTGCCACATGTTAGGTAATTGATAGTATTATATAAACTCTCTCAATTTTAGGTTTTAGGGATCTTGGATTTTTTTTCGAGAGAGTTTGACATTGAAGGTGGAAGAAGACGAGAACTTTGGTTTGTTTTCTTTTTCTTCTTTATTAAATATATTGTTTTTAGTTTCTTTTGATTCAAATTATGGATTTTTACCCTATTATGGATTGTGAATGTGACATCACCCCATGAGAGGCTAAGAGCCAACTTAGGGCTTGAAGCATGAAAACCTAAGGGCTAGGAAATCTATAGGAACAATGGGTAAATTATTATAACAATGAGATTAATTATTGGTTGGGTGACAATTTCTCATTTTTTATCCTATCATTGTGAGTTCGTTTAGGGAATGATACAATAGGTTATTACCCGATACTAGTGATTCTTGGTAATTCTTGATCATTAGTTATCCTCGTCTTCTCTATCATTATTTGCCCATAAACAAAGCTATAAGGAGTAGGAAGGGTTAAAAAGCTAAATCTTAAATTGGTAATCATTCTCATTCATTTGATGGTTTTAGGATCTGTTTTAAAAAGAAAAAATTAGGTTTCGGATGCAATTTTGAGTTATAGAACTTAACTTCATCGCGAGCGGCCAAGGATCCCAAAACCCTAAGATCATATTACTTAAAAGACCCTTGTTTTCTCTAATTTCTATACCCTAGGTTGGATTGGGGAAAACCCCAAACTTGAATCAATTGAATTTAAAATCAATAATTCATTTTATTATTAATTTAGTTTCTTTTACTTAGTTTCACATTATTTACATATTGTTTTTTCACTTTAGGATTTAAAACGAAAGCAATTCATTTATTCTAGTATTGACAATTTTCATAAGCCAGTCCTTGAGGACGATACCCAGAATACTACAAAAGCCGTAGTGACTCTTTCTTTAGTTTTTCTTGACCAGAGTTGCTATGTAAAAAGGCTAAGTATTTTGGTACAATAGAGAAGTTCGGTCAGCGAGGCAACTCTCCCTCCCAATCAGATTCATCTCCATCTCTCATTCCTATTGTGGGTTGTGGAGTTAGAATTTTTCAATCGTGGGTATTGCGTGGGTATTGTGGATTGTGGGTGGGAGGAGAAATTGGTAAAGTAAAAAATTAATGTCAAATGTGTTGGTGTTGTGCCAATTGAATATAGGCTCGTCTAGCTTCACCAGAGTCAGATGGATTACTTCCCTGCATAAAAGAATGTCCGGACAGGTTGTTTGGGTATGCCCTTCCAAAGCTTAAGTCAGAATCTAGCAAGAGTGATTCCAACTTTTTGAATGACTATGTGTGCATGTACCTTTTTCATGCTTCTGAAAGGGTTTTTATAAAACGTATGACACTATCATCACAGTGTTGATTATGCATTCATGTTCTTCCTACACTAATGAATGTTGTTGTGGCAGATATTATGCCTTAATAAGATAATCAACGCCATTTTCTCAGCGTGGATTGGGCAATCATGTCAAATAAGAGCTGCTGATTGGTGTTATTTGTTGTCTATTGTGAAAGAATTTTGAACCATGTTGTTGAGTGTGCATTTACATTTTTCAATGTCACTGATTACGCGTAAGGACTGAGGGACATTGATTTTCGAGCGTAAATGTCATTTTGATTGTCGCTTAGGCATTGGTGGCAATTAATCATCCACTCAACGCCTGGAATTTCCAATTGGCTTGGTTTGTCCATCTAAAAGTCCCTAGTCATCTTGGTCTATCCATTCCATCTGAAATTGGGGAAGAAGGAAATTTTGTCTTTCCTCTTGCGTTAGATAGAGCTTACCTTGGTCAAAATGGATTGTTCCTAGACGGATTATCCGCTTACTTTGGATAGCCAAAGGGTCTCGAGCTTATGAAGGACACGTGAAAGGAAGCCCCCCAAAATGCCCCTTAATTCATCTACTTCTATTTGGTTAGGTTGCTGATGGGCTAGAACAAGATGGATTGTTTGCTTTTTCAAGTTTTTGGGCGCCAAGGGATGTGTGTCATTTAGTGCTTTAATGATAGGTCACATCGACCGAGGTTGACTGTTAGGCGGTGTGCCCCTTCACCAATCTTCATTTAGTCGTTTGTTTTTACTACACTGTTTCCAAAAGCAACTTTTATTGATAATTTTGCTTTAAGTTAGTTACGTTCCAATGGTGGAACAGGAACACGTTGTCTAATGTTTGGAGGTGGTATGCCCTTTAGTCTACTACCTTAATTACAACATAAGGTCATTCCTAATTAACTTGTAACTTTCTGGCTCCCACTTCAGTTGTGTTTTCAAAGACTCTTCTGAAAACTAAAGATTCTGGCCGAAAAAACCATGATTGTGCCTTTTGTTGTACTGAGCAATTGTTCTCTGATGGTAAGAAGTTATCTAGATAGATGTAGCTTCTCATTTTTCGTCAACCTAATCCAGTTGCCTTTTGAGTTTTTCATTGTTGTCCTTTTGATCTTACACTGTTGTTTTGATGGTAGGCATGCCAATTTTGGTTGGAATGATGGTTTCCATCCTATAAACAAAGGCGAATAGAGTGGCTCTTGTTGGTTGTATAGATGTTGTCTTGTAGGCCCATAAAACTCAGGGCAATTCATCTACCTATTTTCTTTTTGCTCATTCTAATATTTTCTTCAAAGCATTCGATAGGGTTTTGTTTGTTACCTCGGCTTGTCCGTTGCTTTTGTAGATAGCGGGGTGTTGAGTATAAGTTCTTGATGTTTAGCTTTGAGCAAAATGTTCAAAAGACAACGTTGTCAAATTGGGGCCCATTATTCATGACAATTGCTCGTGGAATTCCAAATTGACATATGATGTTTTTCTAGACGAATTTGGAGACGTCTTTGTGTTTGATACTAGCATAGGCTTATGCCTCTGCCCATTTGTTGAAGTAGTTGGTTGCAATGAGCAAAAACTTCTTTTGTGATACTCCAGTGGGCAAGGGGCCAACTATGTCCATCCCCCATTATGCAAACGATTAAGGACTTATGACCAGGTTGAGGGATTCTAAAGGTACACAAGGAATGGGAGTGTGTCATTGACATCAATCGCACCTTCTAACATAGCTTTCAGCGTCTCGCTTCATGGTGGGCCAATAGTATCCTTTCGTGTAGGTGCGATGCACTAGAGTTTGTCCGCCTGGGTGATTGCTGCATGCCTTCATGGAGTTCGGCTAGGATATACTTGGCCTCTGGCTCGCTCAAACACTTTAGGCATGAGCTTCCAAATGATAGTTTAGAAAGTTGATTATTAATTAAAGTGAAGTGTGCTGCTTATATGCAGAGTTTGTGCTTGCTTTTTGTCTTCTAGTACATCCCCTGTTTAGAGGTATTTTATGATATCGAGTATTTATCCCGAATCTGTTTGACTTATATTACATATTGACCCGGGAGTGATGGAAGGTGTGGCTTTGAGGTAGATGGGCAACATTATTGTCTCATTTATAGGGAGAGTGTCAGCTACCCCGGTTAGTGCATCAACTTTTCCATTCTCCTCTCGTGGCACCCATATGATAATCCACTCATCTAACTTTCTTTGGCGTTCTTCCACTATGGTGAGGTATCGGGCCATACGTTCATCCTTTGCTTTGTATTCTCGTTGAATCTACCCAACAATTAATTGAGAATCACTTCTAACTTCCAACTTGGCAGCGGCAAGCATTAGAGCAAGATCTAGTCCGGCCAGCATAGCTTCATATTTTGCTTCATTGTTTGAAGTTGGAAAGTTGAGACGGATAGCTTGTTCCATTAGATCACTAGTTGATGATTGCAGGATTAGACCTACCCCTGATCTAGATGTCTTGGATGCTCCGTCTACATGAAGAATCCACCATTACTCTCCAAGGCGATTGGGTGGACGTGTTTGCTTTTGAGGGAGTTCAGCAATAAAATCGACCATAACCTACCATTTTAAGGATAGCCATGGCCGGTACTTGATCCCATACTCACTCAACTCAATTGCACATTTTATTATTCATCCAAATAGGTCTAGCTTGTGCAAGGTGACTTAAAGCGGCTAGTTTGTGAGTACGGTCAATTGATGAGCCTGGAAATATGGATGGAGTTGTTGGGCGACAATCTTCAATGCTAAAGTAGTTTGCTCCACTTGAGAATATTGTGTCTTAGCATCCACCATTGCTTTACTTACATAATAAATTGACCTCTACTCTTTGTCCTGTATATGTCAAAACAAGATGGTGTTGATAGTGGAGTCAGATACAACCTGATACATGAAGAGTTTTTCGTTGGATTTGGGGCTACTTAGGATAAGTGGTTTGGTAAGATAGCGTTCGACTACATCAAATACCCTTTTACATTCGTCTGTCCAATTGAATGTGCTTGCCCCTTCAAGTGTGAGGAAGAAAAAGTCGTAGTTTATTTGTAGAACAAGCTATGAAATAACCCAAGGTTGCGAGACAACTTGTGAGGCACCACAATTCTTTTTTACTACTTGGAGCAGGTGTTTCGAGGACAACCTTCACTTCAGTTGGATTAACTTCAATTCCCTTTTGAGTTACCATAAATCTTAGAAACTTCCTTGCACTGATGCCGAAGGCACACTTAGCTAGATTGAGCTTTATATTGTATGCTCGCATCAGACAAAATGCTTTTTCCAAGTGTTGGACATGCTTAGCTCGGGTCTTACTTTTCACAAAAATGTTATCAATGTAAACTTCATTAGTTCGGCTTATTAGGGGCTTGAAGACTTGTGTCATTAGTCTTTGGTAGGTAGTGTCGGCCTTCTTGAGTCCAAATGACATGACTTTGTAACAATACAATCCTTGCGGTGTGACAAATGTTGTTTTCTCCTCATTTGGTGGGAACATAGGGATTTGGTGGTATCCGAAAAAGGCATCTAGAAAGAAGAGCATCCCATGCTTGGCGGTGGCATTGACTATTTGATCTATGCGGGGTAAAAGAACACTATCTTTTAGGCATACGTCATTCAAGTTGGTGTAATCAACACAAACTTGCCACCTTCCCCATTTCTTTGGAACTACCACCACGTTCATCAACCAATCCGGATATTTGACCTCTCTAATGAATCTAGCTTCTAGAAGCTTGTCAATTTCCATCTGGATGATTTTTTGTCGGTCCGGATGAAAATGTCGAACCCTCTACCGAACAGGCTGCGAGGTAGGTGAGATGTTGAGCTTATGGAAGGCCATGGCCGAATAGATTCCTAGCATGTCCAAATGAGTCCAAGCAAAGATGTCTTTATTGCATTGAAACATACTCCCTAGTAGTTTTAATTCACCTTGCACAAGTAAGGAACTGGTGTAGGTGATTTGATCTGTGCCATGTGAAAGGAGCAATGTTTAGAGTGGATCAACTGTGGATGGATCTTTCTCCGTTGGGCTCAGTAACTGCTATTGTTTCCTTGCATTTGATGGTTCTAAGTACGCCTCCTTGCTAGTCGGATGTTTGGACTCTAGCACTACCTAATAGGATTGTCGTGCGGTTAGCTAGCTGCCAAGGAGATCCACTTGTCTCGCTTCCGTGAGGTAGCTAACCATTTCATGGTAAGTAGAAGGAATGACTTTATTTTGTGAAGCCATGTACGTCCCATAATGGCATTGTATGGAGACAAATAGTCGACCATTGAGAACCTCACACTCAATGTGACCGAGCCGACTTAGACAGGCAACACAACATTGTCTATGAAGGTTGTTGTAGCTCCATTGAATCCAGATAGCAAACATCTTAGATTTTCTAGGGTGGATGGTGAGTAGCTCACTTGCCTGTAGGCTAACATTTGAAAGAGATCAGTTTAACTACTTGGATCAAATAGGATTCTCTGCACGTTGAATTCACCCACTCCTAACGTTAGGATCAAGGCATCTTCATTCAGTTGCAATACTCGATTGACATCTAAAGAAGGGAAGGTGATTGTGCCATCAACTAGACGCACACTTCTTTTTGCAAAGGTGCATTAGACGGATCTAATCTGTTCTCTTATAGAAGTCGCGCGAAGCAACCTTTGTCTTTGCCACTTAGAGCTATGCTTGTCATCTATTGAACCTTCATGTATATAGTTAATGATAGTCATGAGGACTATTAGAGATGCACGGGCTTGGGCAACTACTTTTGGTGCCGCCTCTCTTTGCCTGCTTGTTGTGAGGATGTACTACTTAAGACGCCCAACCTTGATGAGTTTCTTCACCAAGTAATGCAAACTCTTGCATTGTTCAGTGGTGTGGCCATGATCCTTATGGTAAGAACACCTTCGGTTCTAGTCCCATCTATCTAGATTTGTCTTGATTGGCTTCGACCATCTGAAGTCTAATAGGTCACGAATCTGTGGGAAGATTTTCCTGTAGGAGATACTTAGGGGATTGAGTCTCTCTTGCTATTGTTGTTGGTTGTCTTGACTTTTGCTACATTGCCTCATTTGGTTAGAAGACTTAAAATTCCTTGCTTTATCATTCTTGGTCGGCCGATTGGTGACCAAGACTTATTGAGAGGCTGCTTAGACATCATCTTCAAGCATATAATACTTGTCCGCCTACCTGAATAGGTCATCCATTATTATGGGTGGTTTTTTCACGAGAGACTTGAAAAATGGAGTGCTCAGGCTGATGCTTCACTTGAAAATCTATAGGATGGCGTTCATACTGCAAGATTCAACTTGAAGCATTGCTTGTCTGAACTACTTCATGAAATCCCTTAGCGTTTCATTTTCCTGCAACTTGATGTTCTGCAGGGTGCTTATGTTCTGCTTTTGGCGAGCAGAACATAGGTAATGACCTACAAAGGCTTCCGAGACGTCCTAGAATGTGTTCACAGAATTCTGTGGGAAGCGGTGAAACCAAGAGAGCTTGGCTATGTAGGTTAGCCGAAAATACCTTGCATATCAGTGCATCATTCCCTATGTCGAGGGTTATGAGTTGCCTAAAGTACATGATGTGGTCAAACGAGTCGCTCGTTCCATCGTTCATTGTGAATTTGGGCACCATGAATCCTCTAGGTGGTTCATAGCTAATGATATAGGAGTCGAACAATGTGGAAAACATGCCATCTAGCCATCGGCTAATAGAGTCAAACGGGGCTCACATTGCTGGCACTCCTGCTAGCTACTACGTTGGTGGTTAAGGGGGCCATTCGGATATGGTTATCATAGCTAGCTGATCTAGACATGCCCTCAGGGTTTCTAATATGCGTAGTTGTTCTTCCACGCCTAGCACTTGAAGTCACAGTCGGGTTCTCATTATGTTACATAAATGCGACCCTCTACCGCACCTCATTTTCCTTGATGCCCGGGTGGAGCTAGTATCTTCGTTTGGCTGCATTTGACGAGCTAGAGAAGGTTCCTCCATAGATTGCCTTGAGTAGCTGCCAGAAAAGAATTCTATGCCCTTGAGGAAAGATGTCTTAACAGTTCATCGTGAATTTGTTTGTCGACTTTGCAAGGGGCCCACTATTGAAATTTGAGTCTGCAACCCTTCATTTTCTTCTCTTAATCATTCCGTTTGGCAGAGTAGAGTCTACATCCGTCGTTCATTCTCTTGTTGGCGTCTCTCCATCCTTTTGTGCCAAACAAAATAATCTTCGTTCGTCACCCATAGCTGATGATTGGTTTCTGGAGGGTATTGACATCTTTAGAATTAATTTTATTTTATATTACATAAATTTAATTTACAATTTGTCTTTTATAAAATCAAGATAAAAAAAATATTTTTAAAAACAACTTATTAAAAAAAAAATTAATTTTTTATTTTGAAAAGAGTTTTTAAAAATAATTTACTTTATAGAATCAAAATACCTCTCAAAGATAAATCAAAATCCCTGGATTTCAATTCCTTTGAAATAATTGAATAAATGAGATTTGATTTCCTTTGAAATCATTTTTTATTTCATTTTCGTTGTCAGTAAAATTATATAAAAATGATAATAAATAAGAAAAGGAATGAAATATTTATTATCACTCTTTATTCTTGCATACCAAACATGACCTAAAGGATTTGGTGTAAAAATGATAATAAATAAGAAAAGGAATGAGATATTTATTATCACTTTTTATTATTGCATATATACCAAACATGATCTAAAGGACTTGGTGTAAAAATGATAATAAATAAGAAAAGAAATGAGATATTTATTATCACTCTTTATTCTTACATACCAAATATGACTATGGTTTATGATTATAAACTGGTGGTTGATCACTTTTGGACTAGAGAGTGACATCCGTCGATGGACTCACTTCCTCCGTACCATTATCTCATTATTTTTAAATTATTTTTTATTTTATTTTCGTAGTTAGTTAAGTTATATAAAAATAATAATAAATAAGAAATGGAATGAGATATTTATTACCTCTCTTTATTCTTGCGGGCCAAACATGATGTAAATGACTTGGTGTACGAGTATAAACCGGTGGTTGATCACTTGCGGATGAGAGAGTGGCATCCATCGTGACTCAATTCCTCCGTACAATGCAGAAATTTCCACATCAGTACTAATGTTTGCCATTATTTCTTATATGGGCATTTAAGAAAGGAGAAGATAAGCAACACCTGGAATCGTTATGACGCCATGGAAGAAGTTGGCCAAAGCATTTATGCTAATTGTACAAGTTGATGATTGTGTAGTTTATCTTAATTGACACCAAGAGAACGTGATACATCATAATTTTGTTCCTTTTACCGACAAAGGTGGGCACCATTCAATTAAGAGGCCAAAGGTGGGCACAAATGTGGCACTTGTAGATAAAATTAGGTAAAAATTCATGTCCCCACGTGAAAGAGAGTCAAATCATGGGTAAAAGGAATATTGAATAAATTAAAATTTTAATGAAATTGACGATAAATTTATTATTTATAAACTCAATTTTCAATATTGAATAATAAATTAATTTATTTCTCTATGGTTTATTCCTTTTATCGCTTAATTTTAAATTAAAGAAAAATATTTAAAATTTTAAATTTTGTCTAATAAAATTAATTTAAAAATTAAAATGAACCAAAATTGTTCATTTTGTAAAAAAAAGAAAAAATTGATAATAGTTTTTTTTTTTGAAAGTCAAATAGATAAGAAAGTAATAGATAAAGTTTAAATATTAAAATATTTATTATTTATTTTATAAATAAAAAATAATATAAAACTAAATTAATTTTTATTTATAGTTATAATTAATTAAATTAATTTAAAGATAAAATTGAAGATAAAAACAAAAATATTTTTTTTAATCAAAATCTAACTTAATACAAAATAGTATTTTTTTTTCAAGATATCATATGCTAAACATAATTTATACTTTTATAAATATTATTACTAATAAATAATATATCTACAATAATTATAATTATAATCAACTTTTTCTTCAAAATTTTTTCCAACTTTATCATCATCATCATCTGTTAAGTCTCTAAATCAACCTTTTATTATTCCTATAAATGCTACAAAATCAAATATACAACTAGCTACAGCTACAGAAACAATGTTAAAAGAAATACAACTTAGATTAGATAAACTTAGTATTAATGGTATTAATTAAAATAAGAATCAAATTCAAACCATAACAAAAGGAAAATTAGAAATCAATAAAATAGAAGAACAATTCAAAATGTCTCCAGATTTAAACACCTCAACAATCAATGCAATTTTTAATAATTTTGTAGTAGAAAAAATTATTATTCAAAACCCTCTCTTCTTGATGTTCAATTAGCAGAAAGAAATTATCAGTTAGCTGCTAGTTATGATTGTAGTAGTTTTTATGAATGGTATCAAAGCCACGTTCTGCTTGAGAACCGAGTGGTATTGCGAGTTGGAATAGTAATTAATCACTAATTTAGTCATGACTTAATTCGAATTGAATTTCATGTGAACAGCTTGGTCAGCCTAGATAACAGTGTTTGAGGGTAGAAGGAGCGTAAGCCCTATATTGATCCGCTTGTGGTGGTCTCTGTTTAGGAAATTATTTGAATTGATTAAGGACAAAATTGTGATTATTTTTTGTGACAATGACTAAAATTATAAGGAAATTAAGTAGAGTTAGTTCCTCCAGATCTCTTAGGTCCCATGATACTTCTGCATATAATTTAGACAGTTCTTCACATGCAATAAACAGATATACAAATTCATTACCTGCATCATCAGGTGCATCATCATATAGTCATCACATAAAATTTAATAATTCAAAACTAAATGAAGAAATGAGTCAAATAGAAAATCAACTAAAAATTTTGTCAAATATGTTAAACTTTGTTTAAAAAATTCCTCTTTTTGAAGAAAAGTCTAAGGCAAATATTTTCTGTCATGATAAACCTCCTTTAAACATAAATATCATTAGAAGAAGATATATTAAAAGGAATCCTTTTATTCCTGATGTAGAATGGATTAAATCAGATTATTTTTCTCCTCAAAATAATGCAAAAAGAAATTCTTTTCAACAACTTCCTCCTCAAGTTAGAAACGCTTTAAGAAAACAATATGAAAAATATATGCAACAAGTTAGGATCACAATTCCTTTTTTCCTTTGGTTTTTCAAATTTAGGAAACCCCTTAAAAGAATTGCAACATTAACCTCAGGAAAAGCAATAGAAAATTCTCCACACAATAAAAAATTATTAGATCGACAAAATCAAGAAGAATCAAGTTAAAAATCAAGAGAAGAGTTAGATGAAACAAAATTTAATCAAATTTAATTTGTTTTCTTCTACTCCAGGAGAAGTGGAGGAAACATCAAAGATAGAAAAAACACAAAGTGAAATTAATGAAGAACAAAAAATAGAAAATAAAGAAAAAACAAAAATAATCAAAACAATAAATGTAATATCTTCGAAAGTAGATAAACAAGTATTTTTTGATGTTATAGACAAAATATAAGATGAGAAAACACAAAGAAATTATTTACAAAACTTAAAAAATTTAATTCTCACGGAAAATAAAACTCAAGAAATTAAACCTACACAATACTCAATGGATGAAATTTTTAATAAATTAAAAAAGACTCAAAATCCTATAACTATTGAAGACTTGAAAGAAGAAATACAAGAAATAAAAAAGTACATAAATAAATTAAAACAAGAAAACGAACAAATAAAACAAGAAAATGAACAAATTAAAAATGTAATACAATATAAACAAGATTTTGCTGAAATATCTGATAATCAAGATCCAGGAATAATAATACCTAATAAACAAACTCCTATAGAATCATTTAGAAATACAATATCAAAAATAGATTTTCAAAGATGGTATACTAATGTAAAAATCATAGTTGAAGATTTTGAAATGGAAATAGTAGCATTAATAGACTCAGGAGCCAATATGAATTGTATTCAAGAAGGATTAATTCCTACTCAGCATTATGAAAAAGCAGGACAAGAACTTTTTGCTGAAAATAAAGGAAAATTAGATATAGAGTTTAAACTTCAAAATGTTCATTTATGTCAAAATAATTATTGTTTTAGAACCCAATTTATATTAGTACAAAATATGACCGAACCTTTAATCTTAGGAACTCCTTTTATTACATTACTTTACCCTTTTCAAGTAAATGATGAAGGTGTCAAAACTACAATATTAGGAAACACCATATTCTTCATTTTTATATATCCATTAACTAAAAAAGAAATACATCAAGTCCAAAGTGATTCAATAAATAAAAGGATAAATTTAATTCAAAGAAAACAAACTCATATAAATTTTCTACCAAAAGAAATCCAATATAAAAAGGTAGAAGAACAACTTCTAAAAGATAAATTTCAAAAGAAAATAAAAGAATTCAAGATCTTTTTCAAAAAGAAATTTGTTCTGATCTTCCAAATGCTTTTTGGTCCCAAAAGAAACATAAGATAAGTTTACCTTACCTTCAAAATTTTGATGAGTCTAAAATTCCCACTAAAGCAAGACCTATTCAAATGAATGAAAAACTTTTAGAATATTGTAAACAAGAAATTGATTCATTAATAAAGAAAAAATTAATTAGACCCTCAAAATCCCCTTGGAATTGTGCTGCTTTTTATGTTCAAAATGCTGTTGAACTAAAAAGAGGTGCACCTAGATTAGTCATTAATTATAAACCTTTAAATAAAATATTACAATGGATAAGATACCCTATTCCTAATAAGCAAGATTTACTCAAAATACTTCATAGTGTTGTAATTTATTCAAAATTTGATATCAAATTAGGATTTTGGCAAGTTCAAATTAAAGAGGAAGATAGATACAAAATTGCTTTTACAGTCCCTTTTGGCCATTATGAATGGAATGTCATGCCTTTAGGTCTCAAAAATACCCCTTCTAAATTTCAAAATATTATGAATGATATTTTTAACCCTCATTTTCAATTCATAATTGTATACATTGATGATGTCTTAGTATTTTTTTATTCACTAGAAAAACATTTTGTTCATTTAAAAAAGTTTTTCAACGTTATTAAAGCAAATGGAATGGCATGTTCTGTGCCAAAAATGAAATTATTTTAAACAAAGATTAGATTTTTAGGACATGAAAATTTTCAAGGAAAAACAAAACTGATTCAAAGGTTAATAGAATTTGCTGACAACTTTCCCGATGAAATAAAAGATAAAAAATAATTGCAAAGATTTTTAGGTTGTTTAAATTATATTTCTTATTATTTCAAAGATTTGAAAATCATTTGTGAACCTTTATACAAAATACTTAGGAAAAATGCACCTGCATGGACTGAGCATCATACTAATTTGGTCAAAGAAATTAAACAAAGAGTCAAACATTTACCATGCATTAACATCCCCCATCCCAATGACTTGCTCATTGTAGAATCAAATGCATCTAATTTGAGTTATTGAGGCATATTAAAGTAAGAATATAACAATCAAGTACATATAGTTAGATATAATTCAGAGATCTGGTTGGACGCTTAAATAAATTATTCAACTGTCAAAAAAGAAGTTTTATCTATAGCTTTATGTATTTCAAAATTTCAAAGTAATTTGATAAATAAAAATTTCTTTTAAAAATTGATTGCAAGGCTGCAAAAGACATTTTACAAAAGGATGATAAAAATTTAGTTTCAAAACAAATTTTTGCAAGATGACAAGCTTTACTTTCAAATTTTGATTTTGAAATTGAATTTATCAAAGGAGAGTTGAATTCCCTTCCTAACTTCCTTACCCGGGAGTTTTTGCAGGGTAAGGATCCTCCTCCATCCTAATGGGTACTTCCGTTAGGCCTCAACTTCCTTCATCATCCAAGAAAACCAAAAAGCTTCATATGCAATGATTTCAAAATTTTCAAATATTCACCCTACTTTTCCATTACAAACATGAAATTCCTTTCAAGTTCTAAGTCCAGATTTTCCTCATCTTCAACCTTCAAAAAGTTTCATTCAAGCTTCTAAATCAACATCTAAGAATATTTTTGTTCAAAGTCAATCCAGTCCTAGCACTATTTCAACATTACCTTCTCCTTCTTCTTCTTTTCCAACTAGTCAATGTATCAAAAATCCCAAAACCTTAGAAATTGCTTTTATTGAGTCAAAGTTCAATTATGAAGAAATTCCTAAAATTCTTCCTTATATCTTTCCTCAAGGAGCCAACTTTAATTCCAATGATCCTTTGAAAACTCGTCAATTTTATGAGTTATCTTAGTGGACACCGATTCAGTTGAAATTACTCATAACACTGATAAAAACAATCCTTAAAGAATTGCCTTTTCCAAATGTCAAATTCTTAAAGTCATGACCATTGCTGATTGGAATAAAAAACCCTTCACTTGTAAGGCGTTTAGTCAACCTTTCCATCCCATGAGCTACAATTACATAGATTATATGGATGCCTGGTACAATATGTTTTATTTGCAAAGCTACCAATATTCTTAGTTCATCCAATTTTCAAGAAACTGTAATACCAAATTTCCTGCTTGGTTTAAAAAATGGTGGACTTTCTTTGATCTACTAGACTTCATATTTCCTCCTGAAATTCAAGAAAAATTCAACTTCTACAAGAGCAAGACTTCATCTCAGTCTATCTCTCAGCCGAGACTCCTGATGTTCTGTTGCAGATTAAGAATTCCATGGATTCTCACATGAAATATTATCAAGAAGCAAGAGCAACCTCATCCTTTTCCATTATCTCTCTCTAGAGAATTCAACATCAAATGGTGGGACAAATTCAATCATGATTTTGTATGTCAACAAAAGATTTTGCAAATAATTTCAAGGCCAGGATTATCAAATTCAAAAGATTCAACAAGCTTTTCTCAAGGGCTGACTCAAGAAGAATTCCCAACTTTGAAAAACAAATGTCAAGCTTCATTAGCCGCTGCTACTGATTTAGAGCAGTATCATCAAGGACTCATTCAAACCCTCAAACAGTTTGGCAATCATCAAGAAATGAAGAAACTGAAGACACAATTTTATAAGATGATTCATACGTAGACCCTGAGTTAATCCTTTATGGAGGACCTATGGGTCAATCTAGATAAAAAATTTCAAGAATCTTTTAGACAACTATATATTTGTAGAATTGTTCCTTTTTATTTATCCAGTAAAAAAAAAAAAACAAAAAAAAAAACTAGTCAAATAGTGACAAATAGTGTTAAACAGTGCTTGAATAGTTTGAATAGTCAAAACAACGTGTAAAAAGAAAATTTTCTTTTCTACCTTACCTATAGACATCTTCTCCTGCCAGAAGACCTCATTTATCAATGCTCCAGTTGTCCTAACACGTGGTGACGAATTTCAAAATTTTAAGCATGAAGACTCAAGATCGCCTTAAGTCTGATTTCTCCTTCTATAAATAGAGGATCAACTTTCATCATCAGGCAGAACTTAAGAGCTCAAGAGTGCAAGCTTCTAAAATTTCCTCTCTAGCTTTTGTAATCTCCTCTTCAAGAGTGATTATGGTAAACATGTCTTTTTTTAATATTATTTTTTTTTCAAAAAATCAGTTAATGTTTTGATATAAATAAAACAAAATATTTTTAATCATATTATATAAATAAAAAATGATTAATTTTTGGAAGAAATATCTATTGAATGTTAGTCTAAAAATCAATTTAAGAAGGAAAAGGAATGCACTTATGATCCTTCCATAATCATTTCTAAATACATTCTTAATCACAACAGATAACTAAATACAAATTATTTTGTTTGGCTATGTTGGGAAGTTATATGTTAAAAGGGAAAATCTAAATCATCTATAGAGGTTAAATGATTCTTTCACAAAATAACAACTTTTCAACAATAATAATAACCAAACAAGAATGAATAATAATAATCCAAGAACATCTAACAAAAAAAAAGATACAATATAATGTACAAAAACCCTCCAAATGATGTTCAAGAAATGACTTCAAAATTCAATAATTAAATTAAAGTTATTTCTTCAAATAATGACTTATTATTAACATTTTAAAAATTGCTATATATTTGATAAATTTTTTTAAAACTTTTGTATTTAAAAAAAAAAAATTCTTTTAAGTTATGTTTTATTCCCAAAAAGTAGTAAAAAAAAATGTTAAGGAAAATAATTTTTTTAAGTTTGGTTTTACTATAAAAAAATATGAAAAAAAATCAAATATAATGAAAATTAATTAGAAATGTATGAATTTTAAATTTATTTAATCTTTATATAATAGAGAAACGTAAATGAATAAATTTGAAGAAGTATATAAAAATAATTTATTAACTTTGAATCTACTTTTTATTTTCCTTCATTTTTTTTTCTTTTATTCTACTTTTCTTATCTATTTTTTCTCTCTCTCTCATATTTTTCCTCAAATTTTTTGAGAATCAAACATAACCTTAAGGACATTATATTTGGTCAAATATTGCATATTCTAACCAATATGAGAAGTGAAATTTATTAAAATAAATCTAATTGTGATACAAAGCAAATTAATTTTTAAGATAATATGCATGAAAGTGATAACATCAAATGGAAACTTCAAAATTCTACTAATAACATCAATGATCACCTTTGTATCTCCTTGGGCAGCAATTAATTTCTTTATACTCTTAACATGCCTAGTTTATTTATTCCCCAAAATTTCACATTCAAGTAGGATAGTAGAAGTATTATCCATGAATTTATTTCCAATAGCTAAAATTAATGAGTTAAAATTATTTTTAAAAAAATTTATGTAATTTAATTCCAATGGAATGATCTAAATACTTCAAGAACAAACATAAAAATTAAAGGACACATATATGCTTATCATATGTCCCATATCCTAAAGAGACATTTAAGAAATATCAAATAGTTTAGGCCCATTATTTTGCATAACATAAATTATTAAATTTATAGGAAAGTTTCAACTTTTAAGATGAGGAAAGTGAGGGGAAATTTTATCAAAATTTTAATATGCTATTCTTTTGGACAGAAATTCATAATTTGAAAAATATTGTTATTTATAACAACAAAATATGCTATGCACTCTTATCTTGTTATGGATTATTAGATTTAATTTGTGGATTGAATTAATCAATGGGTATAGTTCATTTTTTTTTTTCATTTAAAAAAGAACTATTTTTTTTTGTTTTAACTTGATCCCTTTCATGTAACTCATGTAGCTAGATATTGTTCGTTCTGACTTTAATAAATTTTTATGGTTTTAAAATGCATTTACATGATTTATTAAGGGGAATCCACACATATATAATTAGAAAAGTACAATCATTTAGAATTTTTTAAAATACAATAGATTGAAAAATATTTCCAAATTTATGGTAGTTTATGCCATGTTGGATTATGACATGGAAGGTGTCTTTTCATCATTTTTTTTTTTGAATGTATGATTGATATGAAAATTGTGGAGAGACACATTTAATATAAATTCAATTTTGTAAAATTATGAAAAGTGTCTTTTTTTAATAGACACTTTTAACATCAATTCAAATTTTTTTTCAATGTGGGGTTGATATGAAAATTGTAGAAGAGACACCTTTAATATAAATTTGATTTTATGGAATTTTGGAAGGTGTCACTTCAAGAGATATTTTTAGTATGATTTTTTTTTTCAATATGTGGTTGATATGAAAATTTAATTTTTACAAAATTGAATTTATACTAAATGTGTCTTTTGAAAAGATATATTTCACAATTTCACAAATTTGGATTTATACTAAAGGTGTCTCTTTCCATAAATTTCATATTAGCTACATGTTAAAAAAAGTTAAATTTATATTAAAAGTGTTTCTTTAAGAGACATATTTCATAATTTTAAAAAATTGAATTTATTATAAGTTCAATTTTTTTTTTTTTCAAATGTATGGCTGATATGAAAATTATAGAAGGTGTCTCTTCAAAATATACATTTAGTATAAATTTAATTTTTTGGAATTGTGGAAGGTGTTTCTTTAAAAGATATCTTTAATATAAATTCAACTTTTTTCAATGTATAACTAATTTGAAAATTGTGGAAGATGACTTTTCTAAAGATACATTTTGACGTGACAAAAATTGTCATGGATTCCTCGATAGTTTCATAAGTACTTTTTTAAAGAATTTTTTTTTTCGTAATTAACTGTAGAAGTTAAAAGAACCCTATGTAATGCTATGAATTTTTTTTTTTTTTTTTCTGCTATTTGATTTGAGATATCACAATTATCCTTCATGTCCTTATTATATTCCATAGAATTACAAAGTTAAATAAAAAGATATCCCTTATATGGTTGGATGAACAAAGACCTATATTAGGGTTGAGAATTGACTTTGATAACATTTTGTAATAATTTTCTTCTTTTCATGTAAATATTATCAATTTTATACCTAATAGACCCTCATGGTTTTAAAATGAGTATATATAGCTGAAAGTAAAATATATTCTACCCAGATACAATGTCCTCATCATGTTGTTCAACATTGTAGGACTAAACAAACACACATCTTTTATGAAATAGAACAAATAGAAACCCACATCAAGGTTAGAGATTGATCATTTTATGTAGGTATCATATGTTCTAAGTCCAATATGCGTTTATTATTTTAAAACACATCTACATATATAATATTAATTTCTCGATACCGAAGACATTCATGGCAATGAAAAGCTATTTTTTTTTAGTATTATAGCATAACTATAACAGGAATGACAATAACAACTTTTCTCTTGACTTATAGACGCGACAAGAAGAAGTGTTCCTTGGGTTACCCTTGTTGTTCACTTCTAAAATGGATTCTCTTGTGCATTGGCCAAGCACTTCACTGGATTTTGGTTTTCAACATTTAGAATTTATGCTTTCAAAGAATGATATATAAATTTACAATTACTTAATATATATTTAAAAAAAAATATGAAATCACTATTTCTGAATGAAAAATTTCCCACTTAGAAAATGAAACAAACTATTTGATTTCCTCTAGAAAATGGGATTATTAAATTTCAAGCTTAACAGCTTCATATATATATATATATATATTTGGGCTAAATTTAGGCAAAGCTTTAAATTGGGTGAAATTTATTTAGTGGTCCTGCAACTTTATTTAATCCCCTTAATGAAATTCAGGCTCTGCTGTCTTGCAGGCTTTGAAGATTTGTAGGGCCCCAAACATAATTGAAAGCTAATATTAGATGCCTTACAAGTTACAAGTGTCATAAAAATAGAACATTAAAATGTAGTGAATTAGTACTTGATTGTGGCCCACTCTCATAAGGGCTCATTGCCTAATTAATTTTCAACGAAAAAAAAAAAGCTTCATGGCTCCAAACCCGATTATAACCTCCAAAAAATCCAACCTAAAACCCATAGGTGATTTTTTTGGTCAACCCAAGCCCAACCACAAGTTCGATCAGAAACCTTATATAGGCTCCATGTCATAATCGTTGAAACTTTGTTCGTTTATTTGTTTTTTTTTTTCTTTTTTTATTTATTTATAAATTCTCACCCCAATCGCCTAGTGGGAAAATCCTTTAAATTATGTTTCGTTTTTGAAAAATTTGTGGGAAAATATGACGACTAGAACCTCCAAAAAATCCAACCTAAAACCCATGGGTGATTTTTTTGGTTGACTTGACCTGGAAGCTCAACCTAAGCCCAAGCACAAGTTCCATTGGAAACCCTATATAAACTTCATGTTATAATTGTTGAACCTTTGTTGGATTGTTTGTCTTTTTTAATTTCTCAGCCCAATTGTTTGGTGGGGGAATTCTTTAGGTTATGTTTGGTTATTGGAAAATACTAAGGAAATAAAAAAAATAAAAAAAAAAAGAAGAAGAAAAATGATTTTTTTAATGTTTGGTTTTAACATAAAAAATATGTAAGAAAATTAAATATAATTAAAATTAATTAGAAATCTATATATTTTTTTAAAATTATTTAATTTTCATATAAAAGAGGAAAATCAATTAAATGATTTTAAATTTATTTTTTATTTTCCTTTACCTTTTCTTTCTTTTGACTTTTCTTCTCTATTTTCTTTCATTTGCATTTTCCTTTATATTTTTTAGGAACCAAATATAGCCTTAGGTTTTGTTTAGTTTTCAAAAAATTTGAGAGAAATAAAATATAGAGGAAAAGTAGAAGAAAAGAAAAAGTAAAAAAAATAAATAAATAAAAAGTAGAATTAAATTATTTTTATATAATTCTTTAAATTTATTTCATTTATTTTCCTCCATTTAATAAAGATTAAATCATTTAAAAATATATAAATTTCTAACCAATTTTAATTATATATGATTTTCTTTCATATTTTCTATAATATAACCGAACATGATAAAATTATTTTTTATTTATTTTTTAGTACTTTTTAGAAACCAAACGTAACCTTTTGAAAAAAGAAAAAGAAAAAACTCATCTTATACAAAGAATAATAATAATAAGGTAAAAACATATACAACTAATAGTTTTAATTTATTTTTTTTTATTTTTTATTTTTTTTAAAGTATCCGGATCCAATGCCTCCTTTTTATATATTCTCCTATTTTATCAGAATTAATTAACTATAAAAATAAAGAAAATGAGAAGTTATTTCATTAAAAATGAAATTTCAAAATTTATTTCCCTTAAAAAAATTGTCACTCCTTAACCTTCCCTTTTTTTACTTATTTTTAATTTTGAGACGATAAAATGTGGATGAATAATTGTAACCAAACATCTACATGCATTCATGGGGCCTCCATACAAGAGATGATGCAAAAGCCTTTAATTTGCAGAGTTCTGCATGCAGAAAAAAAAATATCGAATTTGAGTCGTGTGCATTACGTATTTGCAAGCCAATTAAATGATGAAAGAATGTCAAATCAAACTGTGAACGTAACTTTAATGTTTTCTGATCATTTCCCATTTAATTTTGCTGTAAACCCCAATTGAATTCTGACCTGCAAATTAATTCTAGAAGATGGTGGTAAAGCCTAATTCTAAGTGTATATATATTCCCATGCATGCAAAGCTGTGAAGCAGAAAACGCAGAAACAACAACATTAGAAGCGAGCTATGGCCATGGCTTCTTCTAGGGTTTCCTTGGCTTTCTCTCTTCTGTTAGGCACAACTCTCCTTCATCTCCATCCTGCCTTCGCCGATGAGTTCTCTGGCGAGCTCTGCAAAGGCCACAAGTGCCCTGGAACTCTACCGCCACCTCCTATCTCCAAACCTCCTGCTCCATCTCCTCCTCCACCAACTAAACCACCGTCATCGCCACCAACAACACCCTCAAATCCACCAACATCCCCGCCGCCAACAACCCCCTCAAGTCCACCAACATCCCCTCCGCCAACAACCCCCTCAAGTCCACCAACAACCCCGCCGCCAACAGACCCCTCAAATCCACCAACATCTCCGCCGCCAACAACCCCCTCAAGTCCACCAACATACCCGCCGCCGACAGCCCCCTCAAATCCACCAACATCCCTGCCGCCAAAAACCCCCTCAAGTCCTCCAACATCCCCGCCAACAGCCCCCTCAAATCCACCAACATCCCCGCCGCCAACAACCCCCTCAAGTCCACCAACATCCCCACCGCCGACAGCCCCCTCAAATCCACCAACATCCCCACCGCCAACAACCCCCTCAAGTCCTCCAACATCCCCGCCAACAGCCCCCTCAAATCCACCAACATCCCCGCCGCCAACAACCCCCTCAAGTCCTCCAACATCCCCGCCGCCAACAGCCCCCTCAAATCCACCAACATCCCCGCCGCCAACAACCCCGTCAGTTCCACCATCATCCCCGCCAACTTCCCCTCCGCCTGCCTCGCCCCCGACTTCACCAGTCGTGCCTCCTAGTCCTCCCCCAGTGGAGGAGGAGCCGCCCTGCCCTCCACCACCACCAATCCTTCCGACCCGGAAGCTTAAGCTTTGATAGAGAAGCATATAGCAATAGTACTACTAGGATCCTATAAATAAAAGTTGTTAGTATGCAGCTGATATGTGTCTGTTGACGCAGTAGTTCTCCGTGATATTTAAGAGAAAAAGAAGTCCATGGATGTAATGTTCTATCATGTTTTTCTATGAGGATATATGCTTCTTTTTCTCTGAGTTACGAAGGTATTCCATTTCAACAAAAGCACTAATGTTTGCATTTGGGAGTGATTATGGTAAACATGTCTTTTTTTAATAATATTTTTTTCGAAAAATCAGTTAATGTTTTGATATAAATAAAACAAAATATTTTTAATCATATGATATAAATAAAAAATGATTAATTTTCGGAAGGAATATCTATTAAATGTTAGTCTAAAAATCAATTTAAGAAGGAAAAGGAATGCGCCTATGATCCTTCCATAATCATTTCTAAATACATTCTTAATCACAACAAATAACTAAATACAAATTATTTTGTTTGGCTATGTTGGGAAGTTATATATTAAAAGGGAGATTCTTTCACAAAATAACAAATTTTCAACAATAATAATAACCTAATAAGAATGAATAATAATAATCCAAGAAAATCTAATAATAATAATAATAAAAAAAGATACAATAAAATGTGGAAAAACCCTTCAAATGATGGTAAAAAATTACTGAGAAAATTTCTTCAAATAGTGATAAAAAATCTCGAAAAAAATTTCCTTCATTTCAATAAAATGGGGATGCAAATAATTAAGCCCTCACTAGTTTTTTCACCTTAAAAACTTATATAAATATATATATCAATGCTTGAGATGAAGATTCATTATACCAAAAAACAATGAATTGAAAGAGATCACAAAGAAATCATATCACAGGACTTTCATAAAAAGGTTGATGAAAGAATATTTAACTTCAGGAAAACAACCCGAAATTTTTCTCAATCACCTTTTTCGGTGGATCCTAGCTGAACAGGCTAAAGATATATCTTTAGTAAAATTAGGCTATGATCAATTTGATAAAAAAGTTGGACGAATGATGAAAATTAAGCTAATTTGAGCTGAAGCCTCAACAACGAAATGTACCCTGCAGAGTTAGTGAGTAGTGAATGATGACTAATCAAATTGTACAGAAATAACAATATTGCGCATGTGATCAAGATAATATTTCTGGCTTGCCTTATGTGGAAAAATAAATTCATGGTGCCTACATGATAACCAAAAAAAAAAAAAAAAGCAATCAATGTATCGGGGTATTATTTCATTGCTATCACATGGATTAATCGTATTTAGTTTTAATTAAGATGTTCATTTTCTCATAGGGAAAGAGTGTTATGCAGATCAAATTTCCATATATTGGTAAGCTAACATTACTTAAGCTTCCATCTAAGCGCAAATAACACCCATTTTTTTTTTTAAATGAGAAGCATCATTAATCGAATTAAAAAGTACAGGAAGGATGAGATATGAATGACTACAAAATATATATACTCCATGCCTGTCCCAAATTACCCAAAGAACAGTAATTAAAATTAAGGGCCTATCTGGTAACTATTTTCGAAAATAGTTCTAAAAAATAATTTTTAAAAACAGTTTTTGAAAGTCGTTTTCTGATCTTTTTTAGAACAAAAGTCTGTTTGAAAATCAAAAATATTTTTAATTTATTTTTAATATTTTTAAATATATTTTAAAAATAATTTTTATATTTAGTGTTTTATTTTTAATCATTCTACATGTTAGCATAATTATTTTTTAGAACAACCCTTAAAAAATAAGTGAAAACAAGATAAAACAATCCAAGAAATCAAAATGTCTATGCCATAATTATTCAAACAAGTCACACTATGATGAGAACTAGGTGAAAAGGTGTTAGGAAACTCATCTCTCAGTTTTAGGTCTTCCTATATAGGTACTTTTTTTTTTTCCATGCATTTTTGCTTTACTAAAACAAGGATAAATCTATTAATTTCATGGATATATATAGATATGGAACGGTGTGTGATGCTTCCAAATACAGAGATGGATGTATGCTAGGCTAATTAGAATAAGGTTCCTTAGAGAATACACGGTATCATTTTTTGTATAAACTAGGTTGCATGAATTAATTACTTCTAAGGAAAAGCTGAGTATATCTGAAAAGCATCGATACTAATTACTCTTCCAACTTCAATGACGAAAAATTCTAAGAACTTTTTCTGCATCAGAACACATCACCGTGCAATCAATGATTGTTATATTAGAAAAAATTCATACAGATTACAGCAAACCAGTCACGCTTTGGCTGCATTGCTGGAAAAATGGCCATACCACACATAATCAAGAGATTCCTGGGATGCATTTTGTGAAAGAAGAAAAAAAGAATGGTTTCAAATTTCGAAAATAAGAACACCGTGTTTACAAAGAACATCGATGAGATTTACTGAATTATGGATTGAATTCTAAGAAATGATAATACACTCTCTGGTCATTTCCATTTAATACTGTAGTAAACCCTATTCAATTCTTCCGGACTAATTCAACCCAGTAGAAAGGTGGCAAACCCTAGTTATTCCCATGCAAGCATACCCCCCCAAAAAAAAAAAACATCTGAAAGTAGGAATTTCTGAAGTGATCGATAGTTTAATTCTTCTACCATTGATTGGGATTCCATTATTTTATAATTGTGCGCTTCTTCCTTCATCTCAAGCTTCCATTTGCCTGCATCTTCCTACTGGACCTCTGCAGAGGCCCTTAATTCTCCCCTAAAAGGACTTCACAACCACCACCACCACCACCACCACCACTCACCCACCATAAAAATGATGAATAAAAGAAACAATTACACAGGGTTTTCTTTGTATGAGTTCCAGAATTTTTTCTGGACTCTTGATCTTCTTTAATTTTTATACTTGGATGTAGATAAAACTAGAGAATTTTAGAAGCATAGAGAACCTACTATAATAGAAAGTTGCTGGCTCTATCAACTGATAACAAACTTGGCTAAAACTAATTAACAACTTATTAAATTGATGACGGAGTTTGCCAAAACTAATTGACAACTTAAGGACTTGCTTCAACTAGCTCCATCATGTGATACTTACTATGTGCCTTGGCAAAGATGAGCTTGTTATGAGGTAGTTCAAACGGAGCAGTAGTTAAGGGCCTAGTCAATACGTCTGCAGGTTGTTCTTTAGTTGGCACATAACTTACATCTAGCTCCTTTGCAATGACTTTTTCTCTCACAAAATCAATGTCAATCTCTGTGTTTTGTTCTTGCATAAAACCTCCTGTCATCAATATTAGGCTCCTAGTCTACATTGGTAAATCCTTCAAGGACCAAGGCTTTTGCTAGTTGAAACTTCAAGCCATATCCAACCACGCCTCTTAGATACCTCAATACTCTTTTATAGGCTTGTATGAAGAAATTGGTTGAGTTTGTTTATAGTAAAAGATATATCAAGTCGAGTTATAGTCAAATATTGAAGCCTCCAAATGATACGTCGATGCAAGAAGTGTATGTTGCTCAAACAATTTGCTATCATTTGAGTGCAACTTAACTCCAATTGAAAGGGGTGTGGGACTTGGATTAGCACTTGTTATCATATCCTTCTCCAAAATGTCCAAAGTATGCCTCATTTGAGTTAAGCAAATCCTGATTGATTTCCGTATGTCTCAAAGCCAAGAAAACAATTCATAGAACCTAAAGTCTTTAATGCAAGCTTTTCATTTAAATCCCTCATTACTTGCTAAATCATGTTAGTGTCATCACTAGTTATCAAGATGTCATCTACATAGACTAACATGAGCATCAATTTGCTTGCAGGTTTATGTACAAAGAGACTGGTGTCAGATTTAGAATTTTCAAAACCCCAATGTAGTAGAGTAGTTTTAAGCTTCTCAAACCAAGCTCTTAGCGCTTGTTTTAGACCATATAGAGCCTTGTGTAGCTTGCAAACATAGTGTGGAGCATGTTGGTCAACAAAGCCAACTGATTGAGCCATGCACATAGTTTCTTGTAGATCACCATATAAAAATGCATTGTTGATGTTGATCTGTTGAATATCCCAACCTGTTGTAACAATAAGAGTAAGCACTACACGAATGGTTGATGACTTGATACCAGCACTAAAAGTATCAAAATAATAAAGCCCTGCTATTTGATAAAAGCCCTTGTCAACAAGTCATGCCTTATATCTCTGAATAGAGCCATCGAGATTATATTTTACTTAAAAAACCATTTTATTATCCATAGGTTGTATGTCTTCTGTATAAGGTATTGAGCTTCTTTTACTCATTATTCATTGCCTTTGTCCAATTTGGATCCCAAAGAGCTTCTTCTATACTTGTAGGTTCAACAACTAGAGCATTTATTTTCTGTTTGATAATGAAGACTTTTAGTTTGAAAATTCCAAACTTGGATCTAATTTGCATAGGATGAGTATTCTGAACAGATAGAGAAGTAGCATTAGGTGACTGTGAGATAATAGATATAACAAGTTGGTAATTGTTGTTGACATGGTCCTTAGAGTGTAAGATTTTTTGATCCTTAGCTGTGGCTAGGGAGTGAGTTGCAGCCGGTTGTAATACTCCATTTCAATAGATACACTAGTAAGAGATGATGATGAAAGTGTTTTTTCTAGGTGAAACAGATGTAGTAGAGGCTTGAGAATCATTTTGTGAGGGAACATGCCCCATAACAAAGATATATGGGTTCATTTGTGGTAGTAGAAATCAAATTAGAAGCACTGGATTTTATTACTTGAAAACCAGAAGCAAATGGGCAACAATCTTCAGCAAATGAGATACTCTTGGTAGTATAAATATGACCTGAAGAATTGAGACAACAGTATCCTTTATGAATCAAATTGTAACCAAGAAAGACACACTTGGTAGTATGAAAAGCAAACTTGTGTTTATTATAGGGCTTTAGATAAAGAAAATAAGCACAACTAAAGACCCATAGAAACTTATAATTTGGTTTTCTATAATAAAGAGACTCAAAAGGAGAAATATGATTAAGAGCTTGAGCAGGCAATCTATTTATAAAAAATACTACCATCACAAAAGCATCTCACCAAAAGTAGAGAGGCATATATGTTAGTGCCAAGAGTGTTAATCTAACCACAACTATATGTCCACGTTTCCAATCTGCTATTCCATTTTGTTGATGAGTGTGAGGACATGGATGCTTGAAAACCATACCTTGTTGAGCTAGAATAGACAAAAGAGGTTTGTATTCACCTCCTCAATCAGTTTGAAGATGTTTCAATTTTCTATTGAATTGTTTTTCTAGTAGACTTTAAAATTGTAGAAAAATTCCTTTGGCTTTAGATTTTAACCTTGTTGGAATTATCCACATATAGAGAGTAAAATCATCAACTAAGTGAATGTAATATCAATAGCCTTCCGTAGACAAAATAAGGGAAGGTCTCCAAATTTCATAATAGACTACTTCTAGAGGAGCATAAGTTTTATTCAACAAGTTCAGGAAATTTATCTGACAAGCTTTTCCATACTGACAAGCATCATAGAATTGAAGGTACTTAGTTCTAAGAGTCAAATTTAAAAGTTTTAGTACATTGTCTAACACTTGAGCATGAGGATGACCAAACCTACTATGCCAGATGTTCACAATCTTGGTACAAGCCTCATTAGATTTGACATGTGCTAGAGAAATTGAAAGAAAACTAAACCAGAATTTTAGACAAATTTTAAACTTCTCAAGAGAATTGGAACATCAAGTTGATAATGCCCTCCTTTAAGCTTATCTTACATCAAAATCTTCCTCTTGTTCTTGTCTATAACAAGACAATAATCATCATAGATTCAACAACTACATTGTTGTCCTAAGTGAATTTAGATATGCTTAATATTTTTTTTTTTTTGTAATTGTAGGTATGTGTAAGATATCATTGGGATATAATGGTTGTGATGAAAAACTAGATGGTATAGTTGAAGAACCAATATGATAGATTTTTAAAGAATTAGTATTTGCCAATAGTAAGTGTTTCCTTGCCTTTTTAGCTTATCTTGAGAGTTAGCTTATTAAGATGAGCAATAATGTGATTTGTAGCTCGCACCTATATACTAGTTAGGATCATTGATAGTGGCTTGACAAAGTAAGCTTGAGATTGTCTTGTGAATGAGTGCCTTGTGGTTGAACAAAATTTTTGTATTATGGATTTTGTTGTTGTGGTCTTGTGAAGCTAATGTTGAACTGATGATTGATAGATAGGCTTGATTTGGCTTCCTTTTCCTCGACCACCATGAAAAGAACTATTGCTAGGAGCTCTAAAGAATTGATAGTTATTCCTTTTGTGGCATTGTTTGGCAACAAGATTAGCAGAGGGACCAATATTGATATTTTGAATAGAGTTAAGTTTTTGAAGTCTCATCTCAAAATTTTAGACAAGGAATTGAGCTTTTTCAAAAGAAAGAAAATCTTTCCTTCATTGAAGATTGACAATTACAACATCAAATTCATGAATTATAAAAAATGTGCATTAACAATTGATCATTGGTGATAGGCTCATCAATTGCAAACAAAATATCAACGATGATCTATTTCATTTGCAGCAAATAATAAGCAACACTCGGGGAGCTCTTTGAAGCTTCTTAGAATGTACTCTAAAGATGTTGCACCTGAAATTTGGAGTTGATGAAGAATACTGAATACAGGATCAAAAGTATTCCACGCTTCAGTAGCAGTTTTACATCAAACAATATGACCAAACATTAGGTCTGAAATAGAAGAAAGAAGCCAACTCAAGATGAATTGATCTATTCTAGTCTAGATCACAAATTTTGGGTTGATTATTGAGGAATTTTCATCTTCGTTCAAGATGAAATGAGGAGGACACGCTATTATTACAAGCAAATAACCTTCAAGACTGAGAGCTCCAACAACCGGAAGAATCTGTGAGCGCCTGAATCCAGAGTTGTTTCTTCAGAGTTTTAAAGATTGCAGAGAAAGTGTAGATGAGAACCTGAATGAGGGGGCTGCCATCAGTGGTACTCCATTTGTGCTGAAGATGCTTGATGAAGAGACACTAGTAGTCATTGTTGCAGCTTAAGCTGTAGTTGAAAGTCAAATGACTCTGGTACCATATACAAATGATGAATAAAAGAAACAATTACAAAGGGTTTTCTTTGTATGAGTTCTAACAACTGTTCTGGACTTTTGATCTTCTTGAACTGTTATACTATGTAGATACAACTAGAGAATTCTAGAAGCATAGAGAACCTATTATAACAGAAAATTGTTAAGAAGTTGCTTCAACTCCCACCGACCCCACGACCGCCTCCAATTTTTGCAACCAGCTGTCTTCTCTAGTTGATAAAAAGAATATTGTAAGAATTTTTTATTTCTTGTTCTTCTTTTGTTTGTTTGTAAGAATTTTTTTTTTTTTAATTTTCTCTTCTTCTTTTGTCTGTTTTTTCAATAATAAGTTCGGTTGGTCTTGTGAAACTCAATTATCTTGTTGTATTTGTACAATGAATATCATTTTGGTAGCATGATCAAATTGTTTAGTAATGTTAGAGATTATTATTAATTAGGAGTGTTCATCTAAACTTGTTTCTCCTATTTTTGCACTATTTAAAGAACCAAAAAACTCGACCGAGGGGAGTTGTTATCCATGTTTTCATTAGGAGTCTTCTTCATGTTTTCAAGTGCCTCCCCTTCTTATCTACATTATGAGTGTCTCCACCACCAACACATGCATTACTAGCATGTCTCAAGTGCCTCGTTTTTTATTGCTTTCAAATAAGAATAAAACAAGCAAAATGAAGAAAAATAGAGAAAAATATATGCAAAACAAAGAAAAATTTCTTAAAAAATAGAGAATATCTATTGAAAATCTCTAAAAATAGATATTCTCTCAAAAGGAAAAACTTTTAAGACCCATTAGATGAAGATGAAGATGGAAGAAATCCAAATTATTGATGGATTGAGTATAATTCCTTGATACCAAATGGTGCCGCTATGGTGAGAGACATTTGACTCCTCTTATCAATGAGAGCATTGATGATTAATGCATCCTGCCTTCTCCTTTCTCTCTTTCTACTTTTGGCATAAGTATTGGGTATACCCATCTCCTCTTTGCATTTGGTTTTTGTGGATATGTCCTTTGCGGTGCTTATGAATTGGGAGTAAGAAGCAAATTTGGTAATTGATAATGTATTATTTTGTATAATAATAGTATATTAATTTATATGTGCAATATGAATATTGAATCAAATCAGATCATGTATTATTTATATGGTAATGGTAACATATATGGTGTTTTAATGACATTGTATAACTTGAATAAGTTTTGGTAATATATTAGTTTATATTGTCATGATGTATTATTTTATATATATGCTAATGGTACGATATTGCCGAATAATGTGAATTCAATGATATTATATCATGACGTAGATTTAATAATATAATATAAATTTAATGATTTAAGCTTATTTAATTGTAATTATTTTTTAATAATTTTAATAATATTTTTACAATTTTTTGAACTTTTTAATTATTATATTTTGCATTTCACCTAATATCAAGCCAAGATATGAAAATTGATATACCTCAAAACCCTTTGAGTCAATGATCAAGATTTTTGAATAATGTGTTGCACCTTGAGAAAATCCCCAAAAAAACATATCTTTATCGAGAATCACTTTTTCAAAGTTGGAGAATCACTTAAAATGATTACTAGATAATCCTCTCTTTGAAACAAAGGGGACTTTTGGTTTTATTGGTATTTAGAAACAATTTTGTCTTCTTTATATTACTATATCTTTAGAGTCAATAATTTTGTACGAGGAACTACTAAACTCAATCACTTGTTACCATTACTCTTTTGTTTTTTGTTGAGGCTTATCATAGAGAGGTACAATAATTTTATATGAGGAACTACTAAACTCAATCACTTGTTGTCATTACTCTTTAGTTTTCTATTGAGGTCTATCTTGTAGAGGTCAATAATTTTATTTGAGAAACTATTAAACTCAATCACTTTCTGCTATTACTCTAAAGTTTTTTGTTGATGTCTATGCCATTAAGGTACTCAAATTAAATCAGTGATCGATTTCTAGGTTTCATTGTAAATCTAATTGATTACTTCCAATTGTATGAATCAATAGTTCAAATTGCACTCAAAAGTAAGGCATTTCTCATTTTTATACAAACTTCTATCCTAGAAACAATGGTATGTACCTCCGGTTATAGCCCCTCCATGTAAACTTGGTAGGTGATTTATCAAAAAATCACATTTATGTCATATAATACATTATCAAGAATAATATCAAAACCCTTTTTTCAATTTATATTCCAACACTAAAGCTTGGTTGGGATATATTTCATATTTTTTTATTTTTAAAAATAGAAACTTTGATAAAAAATAAAAAATAAAATTATAAAAAGAAAATTGTAGATTTACCTTATGTTTTCAAGTATTATTTTAAAACCTTTTTAAAAATGAGTTAGTATTTTTTTTAATAATTTAATTTTTTAATTAATTTTTAAAAATCATTACATTTTTAATATTAGTGTCTAAAAATTCTTATATTTTATATAAAAATTATTAAAATCTTCTGTTTTTCAAATCTAAATAGACATTAAGCAATTCAATTTAAAAACATTCCTAATAAAAATATTACTAGCAAAAATGTTATATATATATATATTAACTAAAATCATTTTTAAGTGGCTCTTAACTTGAATTGGAAAGCTCAAAATATCCGCTCAGTCAGGACTTTTTGTATAATTATTTTGGAGATAATAAATGCATTAATTTTGTGGTACCCAGACTTTTCAGGGTGGATCAGAACCGCTCGTGTGGTTTCTAGGACGCCTGCATAAGTCAACACTATCGTAAACTCCCTCTCATTTCGAAAAACAAATTTTCTAACAAATTAATAATAGGATGGCAATATCGGAGGTTTTTTCAAATACCTACCCTACCCTACCTCACTCCTAATGTAGGTTGAAAATTTAAATAAATAAATTAGAAGTAGATTTGAATTTTTTTATAAATTTAGAACGGTCCGAAATGGATTCGGATATTCTTATCCCATATCTCATCTCAAATTAATTTAATTTATTTTTTATTTTTTTTATTTTAAATATATATAATACTAATGACAATAAAATATTTTTCAATAAAATAAGTTATAAAAAATTATAATATTTTAATTATTTATAACTTATATTTATTTTAATATAATTAAAAAATTTTAAAAACAATTTCAAAATTTTTCAAAAAAAAAAAAGGTAAAAGGGGCAGAGTGGGAAGGGATGGGTTTGGAAAATTCGCATACTTAATCATCATATTTAATTTTTTTAATAGGTTAAGATAAAAATTATTTTGAATAAATAGGATAAGGTTCAAATGGAAATGGTCCATCTTAGATCTATCCTATTGTTATCCCTAATTTTTTCTCGTTTTTTTTATTCAAAAATTAATTTACCAAAATGATAATAATAATAATAAAAACCATTTCTCTTTGAATAATTGACTGCAACCATTGTTTTTTGAAACAGTTATGGAAGACCAATAAAAGTTACTACAAACAGTATTTTATTCCTTGTATGAATATATAAAACTTTATTTGAAAACTCAATTCTTAAAATCAAAATTTTCAATTAAATAAATTGCAGGAAGGGAGAGAATGAACATACCCCCCCACACAAAACATTGACTTTCTGATCATGTCAATTTCAATTTTGTAATAAACCCTATTCAGTTCTTACGTACCAATTTAACCCTATAAAAAGGTGGCAACCAAACCCTAGTATTCTCATGCAAAGCATACCACGAAAACCCAAGCCATGGCCATGGCGTCCTCCACCTTCGCCTCGGGTTTCTTTCTTTTTTTGATTGCTGCTCTCTTTCATGCCAGTCCTGCTTTTTTCCGATGAGTTCTCGTCTGAGCTCTGCAAAGGCCATGGCTGTCACCCTAAATATCCACCTCCACCTCCACCGGAGCATGTTCCACCGCCAGTGGATCCACCAATTGTGCCCCCTACTCCTTACTATCCCCTCCCACCACCACCGATTGTGCCCCCAACTCCTTATTATCCTCCTCTAACACCTGCACCACCAGAAGCTGCAACACCACCGGATCCCCACGGCAAGGTTCCACCGCCACCAGAACCTGTACAAGCACCACCACCATATCCCGATGGCAAGGCTCCACCACCATATCCCGACGGCAAGGCTCCACCACCATATCCCGATGGCAAGGTTCCACCACCACCCTGCGATGATCTAACCTATAATTCAAGGAAGCTTAAGGCCTAATCTGTATTCAAATCTAGTTACTTGCATGAGTACATGAGTGCCCTAATCCTCTAAATAACTAGCTAGTACTTATTATGCAGGCGTGTGTCAGAGAAGAATAAACCCCAAGGCTGTAATGCGTAACTGTAATATCATGTTCTGCTATTGAATTATGCTACTACTTCTCTGTAATGATCTGCTATCAATGTATGAAGCTATCATGAGCTAAAATCTTAACACTACGCCTTAAGAGTTAGAGAGGGTCCTTGCTCAGCTTACACATGGACTTAGAGCTTGTTTCACAGATATTTTAGGAAGATTTTCTAGTATTTGAAAATAACTCTATTGATAAAAGTTTTCTAGTGTTAAAAATATTAAAAATATTTTTTTTTAAATTACTATCAAAACTCGGATTCTTAATCAACACGTGAGTTCCAGCTCATGGCATGCCATGCTAAACATAATTTATACTTTTATAAATATTATTACTGATAAATAATATATCTACAATAATTATAATTATAATTATTTTTATATTAAATTTAGTAAATAGAATTAATTAATTTTATAATACATTTATTTATAATAATTATATTATAGTACAAATGTCAAGTGTTTTCTTATTTTTTAATTAATAATACAATGTTAGGTCACTTAAAAAGCGTTGCTTATTTCTTTAAAATTGAAATTTTATTTATTCTTAATATTTTAAATTGATTGAAAATAATTGTTCCTGAAAACAATATTAAGAAATAATGTGGAAGTTAAATAAAATAATAATAAATAAAATTTAAAATTAAAATATTTATTATTTACAGTAGAATGGAAAAAGAGTATAAAATTAAATTAATTTATATTTTCATAATAATTAATTAAATTAATTGAAAGATAAAACTTGAGATAAAGACCAAAATATTTTTTTAATCATTTGAGATGATAAACATAATTTATACTTTTATAAATATTATGATTATAAATAATATACCAATAATAAACAAGCTAAAATCAATTAATTTTACAATACATAAATTTATAATAATTTTATTATTAAAATATATTATTAGTTAAAAAATTATTTAAAAAAAGAAAAAGAAAACATGAAAACATTTTGTTTTCTTTAAAATTAATTTTGTGAAATCTTCTCTTCAAGAGAAGATTATAGCCTATAATTTTTTTAAAATAAATAAATATATGGAAATTTTCTTTTAAAAAGACAATTTTGCTTGAATTTTTTTAAAGAATTTTTAGAAATTGTCTCTTGAAGATATTGTTTTTGCATATAATTTTTTTTTTTTAAAAATAATAATAAAAAGGAATAGTCACTTTAAGAGATGATTTTTGCCTATAATTTTTTTAAAGAATTTTTATAAATTGTCTCTTCAAGAGACCATTTTTGTCTATAATTTTTTTTTAAAAAAAAAAAAAAAAAAAACCGTCTCATCAGTAGACAATTTTTGCTTCAAATTCAAACTCTCAATTTTAGTTGGCAAAAAACTACAATAGATTTGGAAATATTTTTTCCACTATCTTAGTTTAAGAATTATTTTTTTAAAACTACCATACTCTTATAAAAACGTCATGTTTTGAACCACTTCCAACTTTTAAGAGAAACATTGTGAGAAATTGGAATTATTTCTTGGAATTATTTCTTCAATTAAGTGACAATTTTAAATTTTCTTTGTTGGAGAACTAGGGTTGAAAGAAAACACAAATAGTTGAAAATTTAGGAGAATTAAAAATTTTATTTTCTTTCACAACTCTTTCTTATTCAAATATTACATAATCTAAATAAATACTAACACTTAACTGAGTAGAAACTCTTAATGATAAAATATAGAAACGAATGGAAAATAAAGAAAAGTTCAATTTTAATTACCTTTTGAGATGCCCAAGAATCTCAATTGGTTGTTTCACTGACCCATTTTATTATACCAAGTTGTGAGTGAAACTATAAATACAAGAACCACTCATTTTCACAATACAAGACCCTTCACCCTTATTTTCATGGAGAAAACAAAAAAATAAAAAAAGCAAAAAAAATTCAAGAGAGGACTTATGTTCCAAAATGAAGAATAGTTTTCTTTTTGGCTTTCATAAGGAAAGAGAGAAAGAAAGAGAGAGAAAACACACTTTAACTCCCACAAAGTGCCCCCCCTCCCCATTTCTTATTTATTGGGTTGAGTTGGGTTAACCCGCTTAGGCACCCAAACCCAACTCTTACAAAAACTTTTTCGGATTTGACTACTCAATTATAGAAACTAAAATAACCACTCAAAATAAAATATTTTCTTTCACTTTTAAATTTAATTTTAATACTTAGAGAGTTTCTAAATTAAGTTTAACTTACTAAGATACCCCCTTAAACTTGATTTATAACTCTAAGTAACATCTTCAACTTTCTAAAATCTTCAAACTTGAGAGGTTTGGTAAAAATATCCATAATTTGATCTTGAGATTTTGCAAATTTTCATATCACTTATTTCTTTATAATGCACTCTCTAATAAAATAATATCTTGTATTTCTAAACAAATTGCTCTGTTCCTTGGCCCTAGATAGAATAGGTTGCATACATCTACCTTAGGCTTCTTTAGAAAATAATCCAAGTGGAAACATGGCTCCAAAAACCATTAAGATTAACAAATCTAGAGATCATGAAAGCATCATACCTGGATCTGGATATTCCTAGATCAAATGTAATCTACATAATTCGTTAAAGAAGAATTTGAAATCATAGAAGACGTCATAGATCTTGTCTATCCAATAGTCTTCCACTCGATCTCTCCAAACACGATACTAGACACAATAAAAGAGTGGTTTTTTTCTCTCTTGAAAGATGACTATAGTTCTCTCTGGAAATTCTCTTTGGAAGAAGACTAACAAAAAATAGAAACCCTAACCCCTAAAAAGGGTATATATAGGCTTCACTGTGAGCTTAAATGACTTGAACCCAAATTAGGCTTGCTCATCTAATCTAACCCAATGGTTTGTGAGATCTCTTACAACTACCATGCATACGACAACCATCTTCATCGAAAAGGATTGATCTAAGAACATCCAAATCTTATTAAGATATTCAAACTTGTAATCTAGATCTATAAATTGTTTTAAATATCAATTGTTTCCATTGTGCATAGGTCTAGATTGACCTAGAAAGATTTGCATGCACCTAACTAATCCAAGGCTTGGAAATGGAATAATTTGGAATTCACATCATGTTATTGTTTTGTTCACTTGTTAGAAGACATGGGATTAATTAAAATATTTGATAAATAGATGCTTTCAATATTACTACTACAAGAGCACATTTGAGGCATGAAAAGTAGTGAATATCTTTTCAACATATTTTATTCATTGACTTTTTCTTCACATAGCTTCAATTGAAAGCTAATTTTGAATCATGCTAAGTTGTAGTTATTAATAGATTTGAAATCTTGTGATGTCAAGTGCATCCAATTATAACCTATTTTTGGAAAGATTACAGTCTTTTGATGTTCACATTGTTTTCTCAAATTGTTCTAAAGGATCAAAGGGTCTTTGATTGTAAGATATTCTCCTTTTATTCAATCATTAATGTCATAGTAAGGAATAATAAAGCTTTGGCATGATCCAATAAGAATGAGACGTTTTCTTCACTAATAGTTATTCCAAATTCATTGCATCTAGGTGAATTTCTATATCTAGAACCTAGAAAATAAGTAATTTTGTCCAAAATATCAAAGACGACAAAAAAAATAAAACTTGGCAAGATTCAATATTATCACGAAACTATATATTCAACAATTTAATCAAATCATCATTGCTCAAATTACTTAAATAAACTTTCAATAAAGTTTTGCATAAATGAAAATTTATGTAGTTAAAATGAATGAAATTACCTAACAATATTTAATAAGATAAATACAACACTTGATTAAATGGAATACATTAAATGATTTAAGATTTTATCATATTTTATAGCTACATTATCATTAAAAATATGCTTTGTTATTTGGTAACGTTAACAATAAGGTAATAATAGAAAATTGGAAAACTAATAATTTTTATAGTTTCTGATAATGTACAAAATAATATTTTTGTTGTAATTTCTTATTATTAAAATGTATAAATAATATCAATATAGTTGTTTTGCTTTTGGCTCTTGACTATTTTTTTACATATTTCTATTACAACAAAATATAAAAATTAATAATGTTTTCAATGAATTTTTTTTTTTTTTTTTTTTTTGTATATCCTCCACCTACATGAATTTAATAAAATTATTAATTATTAATTTTGTTTTGTAGAGTTTTTGGCTACACGATATGATTAAGAAGAATTGAGAATTGTCTACATAGCTAAAATTCATGAGATAATATAAATATCATCTACATTTATAAGATAACAATTAACAATTTGTTATAATCATAAAAACAAAACAAGATGAGATGCTACTTAATAATATACTTTTTGAGATAAGTGTATGAAGAAAGTAGAACTATGAAAACTTTCTTTCTAGATATGCTTGAGCATCTAAGATAAGCAAGAATTTTTGCGAAAGAATAAACTCTCATCTCTTATCAGCTTAACCTTTACGGAGGTGAATTTGAAAATTAAAAGAAAATGAAAATGAGGAGAAGAAAAGTAAAAGGACAAAGAAATTAAATTTTGGTTAACTTCATTGATTCAAATACTCTTATTTATAAAGATATATCTTAGTTGATCTTATAGTGCAAACATAGTATCTATTTTGGATCACTAAAAATTGATATATTCTTCGTACATAATATCTGCCTAAATAGGAAAAAAAGGTCTTTTATCGATTAGATTGAAGGCGGGAGTATATATTGATTCAGAGAAATAATGATTCCAAAAGTTACAAAACAAATTTGAAACTTAATAAATGAGTTTCAACAACAACGACTCATTGATTTATTTTGATTAAAGATCTTATATTTTCTCTTCTAAATAAAAGAAAAATATTATTGTGACAAATGAGTCGATGGGGAAAATAAGAATCCCCATCTTGAAAATGATAAAACATACTAAAAAGAAATGTTAAACCTTGTATCTTGTCTTTATTTCTTTTTTTTTTTTCAAACAAAAAAAGTATCATTTTTAGAATTCAATAGACAGAAGAATTCTTATTCGACATAGATTAGAGTGCATTTGATAATGATTTTAAAAAGTCGTTATAATATTTCGAACACTTAAAACTTTTTATCTTTCAAGCATTAAAATGATAAAAATACTTCCTAAAATAATTGTCAGACACTTTTTAGAGGTGTTTTTACTTGAAGTATTTTAATGAAAGTACTAGTGTTTGTTTGAAAGTATTTTTCGGAATATAACCTATTATAATTAATTTTTCAACACTGTAAGTGATTTTTGAAAAATTTAAAAGTGTTTCTAAATTTTGTCAAACATCTTAGTTTGGTTCAAAAATACTTTTTAGGTTAAAAATGTTTTTTAAAATACTATCAAATGGGCTCCAAGAATAATAAATTATATTAAAATTTTCTGCTAGTAATTAAGTGCTTATTTTGCAACCCTCTTGGAGAAGAATTTATTGTTCTCCAAAACAAAAAATTGGAAAATACGTTGGACAACTATAAAAATGTTTTTTATTTTCTATTCTTAAAAATAAAAAATAAAAATTTTAGAAAACATCTTTAAGTTGTTTTTACTTATTTTCTAATAGTTGTTTTAAAAAATTAATTATACAAATAATTACAAATAAAGTACTAGATATAAAATTTGTTTTTAAAATATTAAAAATGAGTTAAAAATATTTCGATTTCTGACTTTTATTTTATAAAATATTAAAAAATATTTTAAAAAAATATTTTTCTTTTTAAAACAACTACCAAAAAGCCTAAACCATTTAGATGGTAATTATGTAATCATTCATAAACTTTGAAGGAGAAATGTTCCTAACAAAAGCATATTTATTTCTTTTATTCCAATAACCATTAAAAGACATAGTATTCATTTTTTATAAAAAAAATATAAACTTATTTCATGTTGTTAAAAATTATTTTAAAAATTTTTAAATTTGATGTAGTAAAATTTTTTAACATCATAATTTTTTTAATATATTTTTTAAAATCATCACATCTAAAATTTTCCTTTTATTCCAACAATGATTAAAATACTTTGGTGGTGGTGTTTGTTTCACATTTATCAGCAGAAATAGCCAAAGGCTCTCAATATATGACCTAATTAAGAACATGCAGGAGAAAGCTCATAATATCCAATGAAAAGTCAACACCTTTTGTACAAAGATTTTGGTGATACTAAATGCATTAATTTTTTGGTTCCGACACTTCTTGAAAAGGAGCAGAGCACCTTGTCGACTGTGTGCATTCATGACATGTATCATATCCTGCCTTTATAAACTAATTCTAACTCTTTCTTACAAAATTTAAACTGCTATTCTAAGCCTCCAATTGAATATAATTTCTATTTTTTATTTTTAAAAATAAGATAAATCTATACATATTTTATTCAAACAGATACTAAGTACTGATTTAGATACACTCGATTTTTCTATTTTTAAAAATACAAAATAATTATATAAATTATAATAACTCTTATATAGAAAAAATATATAAGTAAAAGTTATTTTTATAAATTTTAAAATTTAAAATAATAAAAAAATTTAATACCCTAGTTTTGTTAAATAGTTTTTAAAAGTCATATCTTATATAAGTCTCAAACAAGTCTTAAATTTTACATAGAAGTAATAATCTTTTTCTATTTTAAAAATAAAAATAAAAATTTTTTCCAAAAAAAAGAAAAAAGATAAAAAAAAAAAAAAGGTCTTACACTTAGATAATCACCAAAAGAAAAAAAATAAAAATAATATATTTTCCTGATATAAATTTAAGCCTATATTAAGATTTTGGTGATTTTAGAAAATATTTTTAATATTTATAATATTTTAAAAAATTTATTTTTAAAGTATTAGAAAAGTTAGAAATGGTTATAGAATCATTATAAAATGCATTCTAAGTGAAATCGAATGATGAGCTTTCAAGTTTGATCTCTAATTAATTAACTTCTAACGAGAAGATTTGTTTGTGTGTGGGATCCATAGGAATCATGGCGCATCCAAAGCCTTATGAAGATTCCTGCGATATGCAGAAATTGAATGCCAATTAAATAAAAAAAATAAATATACCCCCCCAACAAAGCATTAAACTTTTCTGACCATTTCAATTCAATTTTGCAATAAACCCTATTCAGTTCTTACGTACCAATTTAGCCCTATAAAAAGGTGGCAACCAAACCCTAGCGTTCCCATGCAAAGCATACCACAAAACCCTAGCCATGGCCAGGGCTTCTTCCAACTTCGCCTCGGGTTTCTTTCTTTTATCCATTGCTGCTCTCCTTCATGCCACTCCTGCATTTTCCGATGAGTTCTCGTCTGAGCTCTGCAAAGGCCATGGCTGTCACTCTAAATATCCACCTCCACCTCCACCTCCACCTCCACCGCCCCCGCCTCCACCTCCTATAGACCCTGACTGTCCTCCACCGCCAGTGGATCCACCAATTGTGCCCCCAACTCCTTATCATCCCCATCCAACATCTCCACCACCTGATCCCTACGGCAAGGTTCCTCCGCCGCCAGCACCCGTACCAGCATCACCACCGGATCCCAATGGCAAGGTTCCTCCACAACCAGCACCACCTCCATATACCGACGGCAAGGCTCCACCTCCATATCCCGACGGCAAGGCTCCACCTCCATATCCCGACGGCAAGGCTCCACCTCCATATAACGACGGCAAGGCTCCACCTCCATATCCCGACGGCAAGGCTCCACCTCCATATACCGACGGCAAGGCTCCACCTCCATATACCGGTGGCAAGGCTCCACCTCCATATCCCGACGGCAAGGCTCCACCTCCATATACCGATGGCAAGGCTCCACCTCCATATACCGACGGCAAGGCTCCACCTCCATATACCGATGGCAAGGCTCCACCTCCATATCCCGACGGCAAGGCTCCACCACCATATCCCTATGGCAATGCTCCACCTCCATATACCGACGGCAAGGCTCCACCTCCATATACCGATGGCAAGGCTCCACCCCCATATCCCGACGGCAAGGCTCCACCTCCACCGCCCTGCGATGAGCTAACCTATAATTCTAGGAAGCTTAAGGCCTAATCTGTATTCAAATCTAGTTTACTTGCATGAATACATGAGTGCCCTAATCCTCTAAATAGCTAGTTAGTAGTTATTATGCCGGTCTGTGTCAGAGAAGAATAAACCCCACGGCTGCAGTGCCTAACTGTAGTGTCATGTTCTGCTATGGAATTATGCTAGTACGTACTTCTGGGTAATGATGTGCCAATGATATATATCTCAATCCAATATGGACTGCTATCTTAATACCTCACCTTACAAGCTGATATGACCATACCCTTAACACTTTAATTACCTTATAGGTCGTCTTCTTAAATATTTTAATATGCAGCAATGTTGAGTTCTGATTAGGCTTTGTAATGTGAACGGTATCTGATATGTAAGAGGGTATTAATTTAAGATAACTCCTAGACAGAGAAAACATTATGGATAAACTGATTAAGAGCTCTTTTTAAAAGATATATAATTTTCACAATGTATATGGTTAAATAATGAAGCATTTAAAAAAGGAGTTTAAGGCTTAAAAAACGGAAGAGATTAAAGGTCTGTTTGGAAACTATTTTTTAAAAACAATTTTCCATTCTTTAGAACAGAAAAACACTCAAAACACATTTAAGAATAAAAAATTATTTTTTATTTTCTATTTACTTATTTTCGTATAATTGTTTTAAGAAATAATTATACAAACAGTTAGAATGATTAAAAATAAAATGCTAAATAATAAAATATATTTAAAAATATTAAAAATAGGTTTTAAAAATATTTTAGATTTTCAAACAAACTTTTATTTTACAAATATTGAAAATTTTAAAAACTAATCTCAAAGACTATTTTTCATAATTGTTTTCCAAATAATTATTAAACATATCCCAAGAGTTTAAAAGCATGTTTGGAAATAATGTCAAAATTAATTATCCAAAAATAGTTTTTGATAATGTTTGTTAAAAAAAAGTTTTTAATTATTTTTAAAAATAAAATTTTACTAGGAAACTCAAATATAAAGTAATAATAATAATAATAATAATAATAATAAGAGTTTTCTTGATTACATATAAAACGTAAAGGTTTTTAATGTGTTCCCGATATTTTCAATGATGACTTAAAACTTAAAATACTTTATTAAAAAACAACCATTTAGAGTAAGTTCTTAGTAAAAATAAAACTAGAAAATAATTTTCACTTTGAAGAATAAAAATATTTCAAAAATACTTACCAAACAAAAGATAATTATTTCTTGCTAAGGGAATTTTCAAAGAAGTATTTCACTAAAAGTGAAAGTGGGATAAAAAAAATGTTCTAAATTAGATTGCTTGCCTTTCAAAACGTTACGAGAAAAGACTTCTAAATTTAATGCATGATTTAAAAGATTTTAAGCTATGAACAATACTTATAAACTTTTGTATTAATTGTACATAAATCCATATCATCAAGAATAAATAAAGAAAACTATTTTTATATTTGAGTTTTTTTTTTTAAAAAAAATTGTTATTCAAAAGAAATAAAAATTAATTATTTTTAAAAACAATTCTAAAAATTATTTTTTAATAAATTTTTTCAATGTCGTAAATAATCCATTATGGTTTCCCTTTACATTTATAATATGTATTTGTGAGTTGGGAATCTTAATGGCACAATAAATTTACTCCATGGAAAGATATATATATATATATATATATATTTGTAAGTGGAAGAAGTTGAAGCCATTTATTGCACACATTCTTCATATGGTAGTTTCTTTTACTTACTTGCAACCAAGGGAAAATTCATTGGAAACTGCAGTCTCCCAGAGGCATGGTACACCCATCAATTAATGGTTGAGGCCAAAGGTACTCATTAATAGAAAGCTCGAAATTGAAAATTATATATGAATTTTTTTCTTCGTCTAATAATCTTCCTCAGTTAATCGAATAATGCAGCAAAAGTTTATTAAGAAGATGCAAAGATTATTAATATTTTCTAATATATATACTACCCTCCATAAACTGTAAATCTATAACTCCAATTGTTATGGGAATGCCATTTAATTGACTTGTACTTGTTTGAACAACCTCAATTAATCTTGTCTTTCTTTGATAAAAATCAATGGTTTTTTATAAGATTCCTCCCCTAAATGAAATTCAATAGGATCAAGAGATACCATGTCTTCGTCCACAAGATCCCATGTATTAAATCAATCAAAAGTTGGATTCCATCTTTTATATATATATATAAACTTATATTTAGTCTAATTTAATTTACAACTTTAATTAATAAATCAAATTAAGGAACCTACTTGAAATTACAAAAATATAACAACTAATGATGGTGATTTTTTTTCTTTTTTAAATAAAACCCTTTTACTTTACTCTTCTTATTGATGTCATTAGTGTATATTGGTATTGGAGTTACCTCATAATCAAATAGATTGATATGAGGGTCATTTTAGAACCAAAGATTATCCGTCAACAATTCTAAATATTCTAGAGTTGCAAATATATATTAAAGTTAATTTTGGAGTAATTGTAAATTACTTTTACTAATAACACTCTTCCACACGTTCAATGTAGGTTATGAGGTAAGAGTTCAAATCTTGTTGAGGTGAAGAATAGTAAAGAATATGTTAGATAATCATGTCAAAATGATTGGCACAAGCACAACCTGTTTTATTACGGGGATCATAAAACATGGTTCATTTAACTCATTTAATAAATAAATTAAATTAAACTATGTATGAATTGATACCAATAACCTATTAACATGATTCTAGTCTATTAATATGATTCTCTCCCATTAAATCTGTTAACACCATCATAACTTGTTTAAGTTATTTAAACTTTTAAATTTATAGTATGTCGGTTTAAAATAATTCTTGGGTTCTTTAATTACTCTAATTATAGTATGTATAAAAAGTAAATTTTAATTTTAATTATAGACTTGTTTATTATTTTATTTCATGTTTTAATTACAAAATATTTTTAGCTTTTATAATAAAGTACAGAAAGTTTTACTTAAGTTTTTAAAATATTTTAAGTGTATGGTATTTATAATTTAAAAAGTAGTTTAAATTTTAATAATTTTTAAATATATAAAATTAATACATTTACATGGGTTAACCAAGTTTTAAGTTGGTTAAGTCAAAAATGGGTTCTTTTGGCACTATTAAGTAAAGAGGTTAAAAAGTGAAAACCAAATATGACATGTTTATTAAGCAAGTTATTTGAGTTGATATGATTATAACACGACTGCAATACACCTTGTTTGAACCTACTAAAATTCATGTTGTTTTCAAGGTTATGCACCATATCATATCAAAATTGTCACCCCTACAAAAGTTAGAGAAAACTAGCATACATTATATTCCATGGAGAAAACTATCAAGTATTAATATATTTGGAAATTAAAATTTAATTAGGTAATCTTTGGAAACGATTCTTAAAAATGATTTTTTGTATTTTTTAGAAAATTAAATTTTCTTTTCTTTAGAATATAAAGCCGTTTTCCAATTTCAAAACCACATGTTTAGCAAATTGTAGAATTTAAGAATTGTTCCAAAATTATGATGAGTTTTAGAAAAAAATTTAAGTTATTTTCATTTTTAATGTTAGAAAAACAATTGGGAATATGGAGAATACTTCGAGAACTTTTGCATCCTAAACTAAATAAATAGTCTTCACATAGAGAATAAGTCAATAAAATCATTTTCATGGTTTTAAAAATCAGTCGATCCAACCAGTCTGTCGATCAGTCATTGTTTGGGTTTGGTTTAGTACTTTGAATCATCTAGGTTTTGAACCAGCCTTGAACCGTTGGAACTAACGGTTGGACCGACGAACTGGCTAAACTGGTCGATTCTCCCTGAACCGAATGGTTCAAAAGCTAAATTTTTTTCCCATCAAAATGATGTCGTTTTGATGCAGTTGGGATTGAAACGACACTGTTTTGGTTTAGTATAAAGCCTTTTATTTCCCTTCCCCTTCCCAGTAGCCCTAATCTCTTGCCCTGCCACTGCTACTCCTTGTTGTTGCTGCTCTCCATCCAACCTCCAACTGTTGCACCGCCAGAACCAATGCCGCAGATAGCTCTCCAGTCTCCCACAATGAGTTGCATTATTGCAATTTGCAAAGTTCCAATTGAATATTAAATTTTTAATATTTAATATTAAATTTTTATGTTTAATATTTAATATTTTATTGCATATTGAATATGAATATTCACTATTCATTGAATCAATTGAATCATTTGGGTAGAATTTATTATTTTTATTATTTTTATTTTTTTATTTTGATAATATATAAAATATATATTTATGATGTTATTGATTTAATCGCACTTTGACCACCAGTTCAACTAGTGAACTATGAACCAATAATTTTTTTGATTTAATGATAAGTCTGATTTTGAAAATATTGATTATTTTGATAGTTGAGTTCTCTAACATAATTTTATTCCTTAAAACAAATTGATTTTTAGAAAATTGTTTTTGAAATGTTGCCACACGGATAGCTTAGGGTAGTGATGAAAGCACAAAAATAGTTGGTGGCGGCAGAGGAGTTAAGTAGCCTATGTTAACCACATAGATGTAAGTTGGTAAGGGTGAAAAAAATGAGGCACAACCTTCATGTGTTATGGAGCATATTTATACAGATTATAATGAGGTATATTAGCTGTAGTATACTTCAATTACAACTTAAAGAGAGAGACAAAGAGTAAGAGCAGTAATTACAAATCAATAGTTACTAAAAATATATATGGACAAGATTAGGTTAACATGTGTTGGGAAGTTAAAAGGAATTATAGAGTATTCATCTGCATAGGTTAAAAGATTTCTCTACAATAATAACAACCTAATAAGAAAAGGTAATAATAATTAAAAAATATCCAACTAAAATGACATCAAATATATCATGCTCCTAAGGGAGGTAAAAAACCACAAAAAATTTCTTCAACTTGAATAACATGGGGATACAAATAAGTCCTCACTAGTTTCTTCAACTTGATAACTAATGGCAACATATATTAATGCTTGAGGTGGAAATCCATCACCCCAAAAAATAGGAAAAGATCAAGAAGAAATCATATCACAAGGCTTTCCCAAAAGATTGATGAAAAGACCTTTACCTTTACCCTTGAGTCTTAAAATAGTACCCAGAAAACAACCTAATTTTTCTTCCATTTTGCTTAACTACTTTCCACCAACATCCCAAAGCCCTAACACTATTTATATTTAGGTTTAGAGACCCAAATAAAAATAGCCTAATACATAAGCTTAGGAAACTTTTCATGGGTTGGATAAACTTAGTCCAACAATCTCCCTTTTCAACACATGAGAGAGGAACATCAATCTATAACTCCATAACGTGGAGTTCAAACCCATAGTGCCAATGCACAACTGAAGCTTTTGCTTGGGAACAACCTTTGTCAACATGTTTAAGGCATTTTTGTTTGTATGAATCTTCTTCAACTTAGCTCTATTTTCTTGAACTATATCCCTGAAACACGTGAACACCCATTTGTTTTTTAAAGTGTTTCTTTCTTTAGGAAGTTGTACCAACTCATAGATTTTCTTTTTTCTTTTTCTAAGGAATTCATCTCATGTTGCATAGCTCTCAGCTACTGTCCTTATGAGACTTAGCTTCCTAAAAACTTTGTGGCTTTCCTTCATTAATAACTAACATGTACTTAGAAGAGGGATATTTAGTAGAAAGACGATGCTCTCTAGTAGACCTCCTAGCCTGTGGTACCAAATCCTCTTGATGAGGTGATTGTTCCCATTTCTTCTCATGCTCAATTAGCTTCTATGCAAGTATGTCACTTGTATCATCATCTCTTGCTAACTCATCAATTTCTTTCTCTTCATTTCTAGGTTGCTCTAATGATAGGTGAATATGTGCTAACTCAATGAAGTTATCACATATACCTCTAGATTGCTTAACTTTGCCAAAATCTCCTAAGATTTGATCCTCTTATAATATCACATCTCTACTTTTCACTAATTTCTTTGTAGTTGGATCCCACAACATCAATCCAAACTCTTCATCATCATACCCAACAAAGACTCGTGGGATTGCCTTATCATTAAGCTTGGATCTCTATTCTTTGGGAACATGCACAAAAGTTTCACACCCAAAGACCCTCAAATCAGAATAGGAAACATCTATTTCTATCCACACCTTCTCTAAAACCTCAAAGTTCAATGGATCTAATGGGGATCTGCTTATCAAGTAGCAACCAATTTGAGCAACTTCACCTTAAAATACCTTAGACAACTTTGTAGTCTTCAGCATACACTTAACACTCTTAATGATGGTGTGATTCATCATTCAAGCCATACCATTATGTTGTAGAGTGGCAGAGATTATTTTCTCATGCCTTATACCATACATAGTGCAGCAAGTTTCAAACTCCCTTGAGGTGTACTCACCTCCATTATTAGGCCTAGGACACTTCAATTTCTTTCTAATCTCTCTCTCAACCATGGCATGAAATTGTATAAAATACTAAAAGATTTGATCATTTAACTTGAGCAAATAAATCCATACGTTCTTGGTAACATCATCAATAAAGGTGACAAAATATTTGTTTCTTCCATGAGTTTCCACATCTATGGGGCTACAAATATCAAAGTATATCAACTTCAGCATCTTAATTTTTTCTTAAGTCAACTACTAAAGGAAACCCTATATATAGACCCTCCATTTTGTCCCATGGCACATACCTTATTAAGTGCTCTATTTGTGCTCCATAACAATTCTTTGGTGCTTCATTGCTACTCATGCAAATTGTGAGTGTTTAGGTAGGTTGGCAATTCCGAACAAAATTCCTAAGTGTCCCCTAACTTTGCTTTCCAATTCCTCTTCGAACTATTTGACTTTGAAGACTAAGACTTTGCTAAGAGGCCGAGGTATATAGTCGAGTGTGTGGTGATTGAATGTGAATCAACCCTGTTTTTAATCTTTAAATGTGTTAGAAAGGTAGGAGAAATGGTTTTTGGTGCATGGCTTTTATTCCCCTGTTTCTGGATCTATCCAGGTGTAAGGGCAGATTGATCCAACTAACTTGTTTTTAAGATCAAATCTCAGCCATTAGATTAAGGGCTTCTTTTTACACTTTAAAAAGCAATCTTCTCTCATTTTTTGGGCTGAGACTACAAAAAACGTGGAGAGAATTGCAGCCACTCCATGTGTTCTTCATTTTCTCATCTCTTTTCTTAATTTGGGGGGTTTTTATTACAAAGAAAATCCACTTCTCTTAATGTTTTCCAAACTAGTTTTTAATTGATTTTCTTGAGCAATAAATGGGTTGATTCATTCCTTCATTCATATCTCAATCTCTCATTCTATTTGGGTTTGTGCAAAAACTCATTTTCTTCTTATGTGGATTCAAGAAGAGGCCGAGATTAAGCTTGGTCGGACTCCAAGTGTGCTCCGAAAGATGAAGGTGAGAAACTAAAAGTGAAGGTACTAGTCAAGTGGTCCGAAAAGGATTGATTGGCTTGAGCTAGGTAAAACCTTGTACTCAGTTTTTATTCTTCATAGTGGAGTTTTTCAATCAGTGGTAGGCCCGTGGTTTTCGATCTCTTCAGAGGTTTTCCACATTAAAATCCGGTGTAAATTGTCTCTTTCTCTCACTGTACACTTTGATTTAATTTCTATTTTTGATATCATTGATTACTTAGGCAAACATGTTGAATGGAAGAAATATGAGGTGATATAAGTGTGATGATCCATGGAATATCCTTAATAATTTTTTCGCTCATTTTGGTTAATGATATCATGAAGTAAATTGATATCAGTTGAGGAAATATTTTTTCTTTTGATTTATTTTTGAGGATTGTTGAAGCATTTGCATGCGTATTGTATTTATAAATTGTTGGGAGAGTGTTGGTGCATACATTCTTGCTTATGGATGTTATGCTTTGTTGAATAGTTGTTGGAAGAGTAGTTTCTTGACATTGAGAAAGTCTAAGGTTAGGTAATTTTTGTTAGGAGAATTTTTAAATTGTTCTACAACACCTATTCACCCCCCTCCCCCCTAGGTGTAGTCCATTATTGAGATCCACCTTTTCACAACTTGTTACAAAAATTAGGCTAATCCAACCTAAGGTAATCACCATAAAGATGGGTGAATAAAGTGATGGTCTCTTTTTACAAATTTAAATTATATGAATGCAACAGACAATTATATACAAATATATAATAAAACAATATAAAGACAAATGCTTATAAAGTAAAAGAGTAGGGAAAAGAGAATGCAAACAGAAGATTTTTATAGTGGTTCGGCGCAACCCAACCTACGTCCACTGTCCTCTAACTTCAATCCCAAGCTTGAGGTTCCACTATTTTAAAGCTTCCAAACTAAGCCTTCAAGCAATACAATTGGATTATGGTTCAAATCCACCATCTTAGACTTTTCACTCCAAGCACTCTTTACAATCCTCAAGAGATATCCCACTCTTGAACAACCCCTCAAGTGATACCCCACACTTGAGAATCCCTAAGTGATACCTCACACTTATACTTTTCTTCTCAAAGATTTAGAAATGAGGATAAGAAATATTCTCACAAAATCCTAGTACAAAACTTTAGGCTCAAATGATACAAGAAAATTAGGATTGAATGGTACACTAAATATATGCAAGTTTTAGAACAATGGTGCACTAAAAAACACTCTTCCAAGGCTCAAATATATTCAACAAAGATTTAGGAAGGTTAAGCTCATGAAAGAATGAAGATTGAAGCTTTTTTATGGAGGAAAGCAACCAAACTAGACATTGGGAGTTTGACCGATCGAGCTGGGGGTCAACTAGTTGACTAGCCATTAGCATTTAATGATTGCCACATGACCGTTGGACCTTGACCACCCTTTGACCGGACATCAACCGGTTGAGGTTCAACCTCGACCAGTTGAACAAGCATTCTGAAAAAGAGAGAAGGTTTTTACACTCCTTGACCGGTTGAGCTAAATAAGTCAACCGGTTCCTCATTCGGTTCAATCGGTTGAGCCGTTTTTGGCTCAACAACCATCCTTTTCAATTTAAAACCTTTTAAACAAAATTGGAAATTATTTAACACAAGGTTTTAGTCGAAAACATGAAATTATCCAATTTTAAAAGATTTAAAACAAAATAACTCTTGGATGATTTTGGTGCATAAATAAAGAATATAATGCATAAAAAACCTAGTTCACCAACAACCTTATGAAAAGATCCTATGAAGCTTAGGTATTGAAAAACACTTCTTTTTTAGGTCTTCTTCTTCTTATTAATTTCCTTTTTGACTTGATTTTGTCTTTATGATTGCCACTTTGGAAATCTTCTTGCCTAATCACATTTGAAATATAATCATTAGTTCCAAACCTTATTTTGTTATCATCAAAACCGAGATTAACCAAACCTTGGTTTCACACAACTTATTTTTATTAGCCACCTTGGAGACTTTGGTTGAGGGATTTATCTAGCCCCTCACTATGACCATTGACAACTCCAACTTAGGTCTAGGATTTTCATTTTTCTAGGATAACTTATCTATAGGACACTTAGGGACACTAACTCACATCATAGGGTACCTAGGTATACTTAGACATACCTTAGGTCACTTAGACACTTTTTTTTTATCACCCTATGTCACTTAGGCTTTCTTTTTTAGGATCACTTTGACCCATTTAGACATGGCCTAACCCATTTAAGCATACCTTGGCCCATCTAGGTATACCTGGCCCATTTAGACACATCTAGCCTATTTAAGATCACTCAGGCCTATTTAGACTCACCCTAACCCATTTAAACACGTCTAGCCCATTTAGGATCACCTTGGCCCATTAGACACCTTGGCCCATTTAAACACACCTTGACCCATTTAGGTCACTCATGCCCATTTAGGCACACCTTGGCTCATTTAAGCACACTTGGCCCACTTAAGTACATCCTGACCTACTTAGGCACACCCTGACCCATCAAGGCACACATTGGTGCATCTAGGCACATCCTAGCCCACTTGAGTCACTTTTCAAGTAATTTTTGCATGGTTGCATAGCTAGTAAGGATTGGATTTTTGTGTGGTTTGCATGGTTGCATGGCATTCTTGCATGGCTTGCATGACACTTGGTTTTCTTTCTTTCTTTGTTTTTGTTTTGTTTTTTGTTTTCTTTTTTTCTTTTTTTACTTTATTTATTTTGTTTATTTTGTTTAATTTATTGATTTTTATTTTATAATTTTCTAAAATACCTTCTTATTCATTTATTAAATCTAATAATTTTATGTTTTTGTAGGAAACTTACCAAAGTGATGACTAATGAAGAAAAGAAATAGGAAAATTTGGATTCTTTGGAATGTTAGTTTTGTTATGTTTATCTTATAGGTTAATGTTAGTTTTTTATGTTTATCTTTAGTGGTTAGTTACCACTAAGTTTAGGAGTTATCTATTATTTTGGGTTCTATTATTTGCTGAGGGTTATCTTCTCAGTATGTTTAGGAGTTATCTAGATATGGGCTATTTTCTGTAAGGCTATATATTAGCCAAGTTTGTTATTCAATTCAGTGAAGTTGATTTTCTCCAGTTTCATCTATACTCCTTTTCAATTTCTAACATTTGGTATCAGAGCTCCATCACAGGAGCCTGATTATTTAGAAGCAGCAGTCTTCTACGTGTGTTCTATTTGAACAATGACGACAGAGAGTTCATTTGTCCAGCCAGCTATTCCGAAATTTGATGGCTACTATGATCACTGGGCAATGCTCATGGAAAAATTCTTGCGTTCCAAGGAGTATTGGGGACTTGTGGAGAATGGAGTTCCTGCTGTGGCTGAAGGTGCTGTTCTCACAGATGCATAGAGAAAGCACATTGAAGATCAGCAGTTAAAGGATTTGAAGGCAAAGAACTATCTATTTCAGGCATTAGATCGTTCTATCCTAGAGACAATTCTAAACAAAAAGACTACAAAGGATATTTGGGATTCTATGAAGTAGAAATTTCAGGGCACCACACAAGTGAAGCGTGGAAATTTGCAAGCTTTGAGGAAGGAATTCGAAATTCTTCACATGAAGCCGGAATAAACTGTGAATGAATATTTCTCTCTCACTCTTACCATTGCCAACAAAATGAAAGTCAATGGTGAGGATAAAGGAAATACTGTTGTTGTTGAAAAGATTTTACGATCTATGACTTCCAAATTTGATTATGTTGTTTGTTCCATTGAAGAGTCTAAAGATTTAGACACTTTAACCATAGATGAGTTGCAGAGTAGTCTTCTTGTCCATGAACAACGTATGACCTCTCATGTGTTAGAAGAAGAACAGGCTTTGAAAGTTACTCATGGAGATCACTCCGAAAGTAGAGGTCGTGGTCATGAAAATTATAGAGGAAGAGGAAGAGGACGTAATAGAAGATCTTTTGATAAGGCTACTGTGGAGTGCTATAATTGTCACAAGCTAGGACATTTTGCATGGGAATGTCCACACCGAGAGACAGGGGCTTACTACACAGAGAATCAAGAGGAGATGTTGTTGATGGCGTATGTGGATCTAAACAAAACCAGTCGAGAAGATACGTGGTTTCTTGACTCTGGATGCAACAATCATATGTGTGGAAAAAAGGATTATTTTTCAGATTTTGATGGAACCTTTCGAGATTCAGTGAAACTTGGGAATAACACGAGCATGTCTGTATTAGGAAAGGGGAATGTAAGGCTGAAAGTGAATGAAATGACACAGATCATCGCAGGAGTCTTTTATGTCCCTGAGTTGAAGAATAATTTGCTGAGTATTGGACAATTACAAGAAAAATGGCTTACCATTCTGTTTCAACATGGCAAGTGTAAGGTGTTTCATTCATAGAAAGGTTTGATTATGGATACCAAAATGTCTTCAAATCGGATGTTTATGTTACATGCTCTATCCTAGCCTATCTCATCTACTTGTTTTAACACAGTCACAGAAGACATTTTGCAGCTTTGGCATTATCAATATGGCCACTTGAGTTTTCAAGGTTTAAAGACTCTTCAACAAAGGAAGATGGTGAATGGATTACCACAATTTCAGCCTCCCTCTAAACTATGCAAAGATTGTTTGGTGGGAAAACAACATAGGTCTTCAATTCCAAAGAAAAACAACTGGCGAGCTACTGAAATTCTACAGTTAGTGCATGCAGACATTTGTGGACCAATTAATCCAATCTCAAACAGCAAGAAAAGGTACTTGCTCACTTTCACTGATGATTTTAGTAGAAAAACATAGGTTTATTTTTTGGTAGAGAAATCAGAAGCCCTTGCTATTTTCAAAAGTTTTAAGACTCATGTTGAGAAGGAAACAAGTTCATTTCTTAGATGTTTGCGTACTAATCGAGGAGGCGAGTTCACATCCCAGGAATTTGCAATTTTTTGTGATGTTCATGGCATACGATGACAGTTAACAACTGCATATACGCCACAACAAAATGGAGTTGCGAAACGTAAAAATAGAACCATTATGAATATGGTTTGTAGTATGCTATCGGCGAAAAAACTTCCCAAAACCTTTTGGCCTGAAGCTGTAAATTGGACCATGCATGTTTTGAATCGAAGTCCAACCTTTGCAGTACAAAACAAAACTCCAGAAGAAGCTTGGGGTAAACTTAAACCTTCAGTTGACTATTTTAGAATTTTTGGATGCATTTCACATGTTCATGTGCCTGACAGTAAAAGAACAAAGCTTGATGATAAAAGTTTCAGTTGTGTATTGCTGGGAGTTAGTGAAGAATCAAAGGCTTACAGACTCTATGACCCAATTTCACAAAAGATCATAATCAGTAGGGATGTTGTATTTGAAGAAGACAAGAATTGGGATTGGGATAAGAAGTATGAAGAAGCCATCGTGTGTGATCTGGAATGGGGTGATGATGGGGAAGAAGCAACTGTGAATGAAGAAGAAAGTGACTCTAATCTTGATGCTGATATAGAAGAAGACATAGAAGAAAATAATGCTACTGCCGCAGCCGCTGAATCTGATGCTGCAGTTACTGCATCTGATTTATTAATTCAAAATAGAGACAGTGCTTCAAATTCAAATGCCGCAAGAAATAGAAGACCACCTGTTTGGACAAGCGATTATGAGATAGGAGAAGGACTTTCTGAGGAAGAGCATGAAGTCCAACTTGCTATGTTTGCAGCTGCCGATCCAATTTATTTTGAAGAAGCTATTAAAAGTGAGAAATAGAGAACAGCTATGGATGTAGAAATGGAAGCGATCAAGAAAAATGGCACATGGGAATTGACAGATTTACCTAAGGGAGGAAAAAAAATTGGAGTAAAGTGGGTTTACAAGACTAAATTTAATGAAAATGGAGAAGTAGAAAAGCACAAAGCTCGACTTGTGGCGAAGGGTTACACACAGCGTTTTGGGGTAGATTATACTGAGGTTTTTGCACCTGTGGCACGTATGGAAATGATTCGGTTGGTAGTTGCACTTGCAGCTCAAAGAGGGTGGTCCATTTATCAGTTAGATGTGAAATCTGCATTCTTACATGGTGAGCTAAATGAAGAAGTCTTTGTTGAGCAGCCTTGTGGTTATGTGCAAAAAGGAAATGAGCAAAAGGTTTATAAGTTAAAGAAGGCACTCTATGGGCTCAAGCAAGCACCCTGTGCTTGGTACAATCGTATAGAAGCATATTTCATGAAGGAAGTTTTTGAAAAATGTGACTATGAGCATACCTTGTTCATCAAAACTAACAAGGAAGGTAAAGTTCTTATCGTTAGTTTATATGTTGATGATCTAATCTTTATTGGAAATGATGAATTAATGTTTGCTGAGTTTAAACATTCCATGAAGCATGAGTTTGATATGACTGATCTTGGTAAGATGAGATATTTTCTTGGACTTGAAGTCTTGCAAAAATCTGATGGTATCTTCATAAGTCAAAAAAAGTATGCTTTAGAGGTACTTAATAGATTTGGAATGGACAAAAGTAACTCTGTTTTTAATCTTATTGTTCCTGGTTGTAAGCTTGTGAAAGATGAAGGGGGAGTTAAGGTAGATAAGACTTACTACAAACAAGTAGTAGGGAGTCTCATGTACCTCACAGCTACTCGACCAGATCTAATGTTTGTAGTGAGTATTATTAGTAGGTATATGGAAAATCCTACTGAGCTACATTTACAAGCAGCAAAAAGGGTGCTACGATATCTGAGAGGAACAATTGATTTTGGGATTTTCTATAGGAAGGGAGGAGATGATGAACTTGTTGCTTATACTAACAGTGATTATGCTGGAGATTTGGAAGATCGAAAGAGCACCTTAGGTTATGTTTTTTTATTAAGTTCAGGGGCAATCTCTTGGTCATAAAAAAAGCAACCAGTAGTGAGTTTATCTACCACGGAAGCAGAATTCATTGCAGCAACTTCATGTGCTTGTCAGGCAGTATGGTTAAAAAGGGTGTTGGGAAAGCTAGATCAAAATCAAAGCAGGTCATGTGTTATCCAATGTGACAGTAGCTCTGCAATCAAACTTTTGAAGAATCCAGTAATGCATGGTCGAAGTAAGCACATAGATGTCCGTTTTCATTTTCTTCGAGACCTTACAAAGGATGGTTCTGTGGAATAGGTATATTGCGATACACAAGAGCAGTTAGCTGATATAATGACTAAGCCACTCAAGTTGAATACCTTTGTCAAGCTGCGAGGACAATTGGGAGTTTGCTCTGAAACTAATGTAAACTAAAACTTGTAGTGTTCAGTTTAAGAGAGGAAATGTTAGTTTTGTTATGTTTATCTTATAGGTTAATGTTAGTTTTTTATGTTTATCTTTAGTGGTTAGTTACCACCACGTTTAGGAGTTATCTATTATTTTGGGTTCTGTTATTTGCTGAGGGTTATGTTCTCAGCACGTTTAGGAGTTATCTAGATATGGGCTATTTTCTGTAAGGCTATATATTAGCCAAGTTTGTTATTCAAAATTCAGTGAAGTTGATTTTCTCCCGTTTCATCTATACTCCTTTTCAATTTCTAACATGGAAAGCATGGAAGGTCTACACGACTTCAAATTTGGCATTTGGAAGGAAGGAAATTTTGAGATTGCCACAGATAAGGGAAAAGTCTACACAGTTGAGAAAAGGAAGGGAGACCTTTTAAAAAAAACTGAAGGATCAAGGACGCTTATGGGAAGAAGACATTCAGCGTGTGGGGAATATTTTCAGCGCGTGAAGAGAGAGGCTTGGAAAGGAAGGATGGAGAGACTTTTGGTGGAGGATTGAGCAGGTTGTTTTGGGTTGTTCAAGTCGTGTCTTTTAGGAAAGTATAGGCCATGTCTTTTAAGAGGATTTCAGGCCACGTTTAAGGAAGATTTGGGGTGGCATTTAGAGGATATTCAGAGACTGCCACGAGGAAGGAAAGTCAGCACTATTTTGGAAGTTTTAGACCACACCTTGAAGAGAATTTCAGCACATTTTTTGGAAGAGATTCGGTGTGTGGGTGTTTTTTTGGGAAAGGTGGAGGATTTGGTGTGTAGGAATGTCTTTGGGGAGGGGGTGTGTGTTTTAGTGTGTTTTTGGAGTTAGGATTGAGCACGCCTTTAAGGGGGATTGAGCATGTAATTCAGCAGGTCATTGAAAGGATTTTAGCCTATCTTTGAAGGAAGGTTTCAGCACGTCTGGAAGGAAGGATTTTCAGCGGATTCTTGAGGGGTTCAATTGAGGGTTTAGGAAAGATTATTCAGTCCGTGGGAAGAAAAGGAGTCTACGGTTTTTTGGGGAGATATTCAGTCCGGGGTTTGGAGAGATTTTTCAGTCTGTGGGTTTTGAGAGATATGGAGGTCGTGATTCTGAAAAAATTCAAACCGTGTTGGGAAGAGGTTCAAACCGTGTGTCTTTGAAAAAGGATCCGGTGTGCCAAGAAAAAGGAAGAGGCTGCGTTGTGGAGAGGGAAAGAAAGCACGATCAATTGTTTTTTTTTTGAATAGTCAAGGTCCCTCTTTGGATTAGAACGACATCGTTGAAAGGTGAGTCTTGAAATCGATTTCGTTGACTGACTTTGTTTTATTTATTGGAACTTTGGAATTAAGATTAGAGATAAGGGAGATTGTTTTGAAAGTGTGGTGATTTTTAATATCTAGACTTTGTGTTTTTTTATTCATGTTATTCAATGAAAGTTTTCATCTTTGGAAGTTTAGCAGTTTTGTAGGTTTTACATCTTTTTGTTTCTATTCATGTTACTGTTTTACAAGTTTTTACCTTTGGAAGTTTGATAGTTCTTAGGTTTTAAATCTTGTTGTTATTATTTGATTGTTATCCTATGAAAATTTTCATGCTTGAAGGTTTGGATATTGCTTTGTTTTAATTTGATTCATTAGATCAATTCGAAAAGCTTTAAATTTTTGTTTTGTTAGTTTTGATCCATCACTTTAAATTGAGAAAGTTTAAGTTTCATTTTGATACATCAGATTAAATAGTTTTGAAAGTTTGGAATCTAGTTTAGTTTAATATTAATCTATATAGTGTTAGTTAGAGAGGTTAAATTTTTGTTTTTGTTTGAAAAGTTAAAATCATGTTATGATCTAGTTCTTTGAATGCTAGTTTAGTTAAAATTCATATGAAGTTATTTTTTAAAAGTTCTTTGTATGCTAGTTTAGTTAAAAATGTTAACCAAACTTTTATAAATTTTATGCGAAAATAATTATTTTTAAAAAATAATTTTGGATGCATAAAACAAAATAAATGTAAATACTAAAATAATGATCATATTCTTACCTTGATCCATAAAGTGAGATTGAGTCACCTTGTGAATTGCATTGTCAAGGTCTTCAACTTACTACTCTCATATAGTGGATGGGTCACTTGTGTGATGTATATTGTTAAAAATAAACAACAAAAAAGACATAAGAATGAGAGTGTGGCTTGGGACCTCAATTTATAAAAAGTTGTATATCTCTTAGTCTTCCCATCAAAGACTATATGGGAGTTATACTCATTATTTACACCCATTATGTACAAATTAATGGGTAATGGTGGGTTATGAACTTGAATGCATTTATATAATTGCATAGATTATACTTTTCCATTTTCCTCCATTACTCATAAACATAATGTACAAAATAAATTTCATAATGATGGGTTGCAAAAGTTGTAACACCACATTCATATAAATTAAATTTTCTAACTCTCCATTTGTAATTTGAGTCTTCCATATATAAGACTCTTGGATGCCTAATCAATTGATTCACTTACCTATTAATTGATACCCTTAAATAATATTCATACAAATATAATTATATATGGCCACACATTACACGAAAAAAGTTAACAAAAAATTCACATTAGGTTATTTATTAAATCTTTTTTAATGTTAGTTTTCTGAATGCTAGTTTAGTTAAAAATTCATGTTAAGTTATTTTTTAAAGTTCCTCGAATGCTAGTTTAGATAAAAATTTCATGTTAAGTTATTTTTTAATGTTCCTTAAATGCTAGTTTAGATAAAAATTTCATGTTAAGTTATTTTTTATAGTTCCTTGAATGCTAGTTTAGTTAAAAATTTATGTTAAGTTATTTTTTAAATCTCTTTGTATGCTATTTCAATTAAAATTTCATGTCCGATTATTTTTTAAAGTTCTTTGAATGCTAGTTTAGTTAAAAATTCATGTTATATTACTTTTTAAAGTTCCTTGAATGCTAGTTTAGTTAAAAAAAATTCATGTTATGTTATTATTATTATTTTTTAAGTTCTTTATATGCTATTTTAGTTTAAAATTAATGTTAAATTATTTTTAAAAGTTCTTTGAATGCCATTTTAGTAAAATAATTCACGTAGATTATTTAAAAAAATAAAAAAGAAAAAGCTCTTTGATTGCCAGCATAGTTAAAAATTCATGATGTTTGATTATTTACCTTTCAGAGTTTGCTATTCTATATAAAAGGCTTTTTGACTTGATTTTGAGATGAGTCAAAATTTCTTTTACCAAAAAATTGAATTTGTTCCATCATGGATAGGCTCCTTGATCACAAATGAAAGGTGGCCAAAAAAGGGAATCCAAGTTAGCTTTTGTCTTGTTTTCAAATCCTTTTAAGTTAGGAATCAAAAATCCCAAGTGTCTTTTGTTTGAAATTTCTTAATTCGCTTGAATCCTTTTTTAAAATGATTTAAATCATCTAAAGATTTTAAAAGAAAATTTGTTTTACGTTTAGGGCAAATATCTCACTTTCTTTTTAAAACATGCAACTCATTTCATCCAAGTTGCATTCTCTTTTTGGTTTTCCAAGAACTTTGTTTTTATTTGCATAGGTTTGAACTTATGCCCCAAACTAGTGGGAATGTCCTTGGCCTTGGTGAATCTTTCCACTTGAGATTGAGGATGTACGGGTTGAACTTATGAATATTGAATGGGGATTTAATGGAATCCTTACATGAAATATTTTTAAAACTCATCTTTGTTGTCAATTTCAACTTAGCTAATGATCTTTTAGTTTTAAAATTCGTTTTGATTATTTTTTAGTGTATTAATTTTTTTTTCAAAATTGTATGATGTCACTCACTTCTTGAAATTGATTCTAAAATGTTATTTGCATCAAAAACTTTGTCCTAAAGTTGAGTTATTTAGTTGGTTATATACTTTCCATAGCTGATGTCTTTGTAAGTTCATGCCATGTAGATACTATGCATGTTAGGTTTTTCTCTCCTAATTGTTTGTCATCATCTTTTTTCCTAACTTCTTTATTTGTATTGAAAGTGTATTGTATTTAAGATATGCTATTCAAGTATGCTCTCCACTCTTCAGCTTTTTTTAGTTATATAAAAAATGTTTTGTGTGAACTATATCCATGTTTGATATTGTCTCTAATTGCCTTGATGTTTGTTTGATTTTCTTCGATGAGATGCATGTTTTATATCTTGTTGTTCGAACTAACTTTGATATCTTATAATAGCACTTTAAGTTGAGGTCTAGGCACACATCTTGCTCTTCCTTTATGATTGTGACTTGAATTGATTGTTTAGCATGCTGAATATATTATTAGAATTTAGGTAAAATACCCTAATCTTCTTTGGTATCCTCAATTAATTAGTTAATTGTCATACTTCCCTCAATATAGTCAGTAGAGACATTTTTTGGGCTTAAAAGGGTTCTACCTTTTTAAGGTAGCTTCCGAATATGTAACCTGATCCCTAGACCTAGATTTGGATTTTTCAAAAACATGTTTTTCCAAAATTTAAAGAGTCATTTTTTTAGGGTTTTAGTTTCTTATTTTATTTTCCCTTTTTAAAAAAAATAATAATAATAAGTGGCAACTTTAAATTTTAATAAAATATAATTTTTCACCTTTAAAAACAAGTCTTCTCGACGAGTGGGGACGCATGTGAGAAATGCGGGTCTACAAACCCTATGTTGTTTTGTAACCAAACAATGATCACAAGAAGATAAGGATTCATTTCTGGCCAAGGGAATTAAAGACTTTCTTGCTAAAACTTGCAATATTTTCTCACTAGTATACCCCAACCTTTTATGCCACAACTCCAAAGAAGTGCCTCTATTGCATAAAACTCATCATTCCAAACTTTCGCTTAGGTCTTGTACACAGTGCAACATGTTTTCCCTTTTGCAATAACTAATGAGCCCTTAATAAGTTTCCATTTGCCTTTGCTAAAGTGATTTTCATAATCTTGCTTGTCTAAGACAAAACTTGACATCAAATTAAGGCAAAAAATTGGAACATGCCTTACATCTTTCAATGTCAACTTACAACCGACATTAGTTTCAAAGCAAACATCAACCATCCCTACAATCTTAGAGTGATTAGAGTTTTCCAGCTTGTCCGTGCCAAAGTCTCCAACTCTATAGTCAGAAAACAACTCTAAGTAAGAAAAAGCATGATAGTAGGTTGTAGTGTCTAAAATCCACTTAACTCCTTACTCATCTACATGCAAGTACTTGTCTGAGAGCACTAAAACTCCATCACTGTCAGATATAAAGGCTATGATATCCTTACCATATTTTATTTTCTAATTTTGCCTATTTTGTTCTCTTTTCCAAATATGACAATTTCTTTTCATATGTCCTTTTCCACAATAGAAAATTTTGATTTTATCTCTGGATTGGGACATTTCCTCTGTTCATGCTTTTTCATCTACTTTTTGTGATAAGATCTACACATTTTCTTTGTCATAAGCCTTCCTTCTTGTCTATTTACTATATAAATTTCCCTTCATAAACTCTATAGACAATGCATCATTCAAAACAATTTTATTAATTGTAGAGACAAAAGTTCCCCAATAGTTTGACAGTGAACAAAGCAATAAGGAGGTTTGCATCTCATCATTCATGATCATTTTCATAGCATCCAATTTATTTTCCATACTCTAAAAAGCATTCAAGTGATCTGTTATTCGAGTTTCTTCCTTTAACTTCATGTTTATTGACTTTTTTTAATAAGAAAATTTAAACATTGACACCAATTTCTTTCAAAGATCATATGTATTTATTTCATTTGCCACATGATGGCATGAGGATATATCTATCCAATGCATAATGTAGGCAATTGCGTTTTTGTTCATCTTCTTCCACTTCAAGTCAAAAATATCCTTGGGTTTAGCTTCTTTACCCTCAAGAGTATCTGATAAATTTTTAATGGAGAGAAAATCTTCATCATGGACTTCCACATACTTAATTCGAATTGTTAAGTCTTACCATGGAAGCTAAGTTCCCTTCTATTTCCATTCCTTTTAAGAATGAGTATTCCCACAACTAGGCTCTAACACTAATTGTTGAGAAGTTAAATAGAATTATAGAGCACTCACTTACACGGGTTAAAAGATTCATTCACAAATATAATTGCCTCTCAACAATAATAACAATCTAACAAAAAAAATGTGATAATAATCCAAAAACATCTAACCAAAATGACACCAAATATAATATGGAAAAATCCTCTTAAGGGAGGTTAAAAAAACCACATAGCTAGTATTATAAAAAATGACCACTTGACAATTATAATCTAATGCAAGCCTTTTCAATTGACCCAATGTTATTTGATACGTATGTGCATGCATCATGGAATCCATAACCAAAGATGACTTGAAATTTTGTACTAGTATATATATTGAGATTCGTATACGTTTCTTCTTGCCATGCTAACTAGTAGACGTACGTTGTCTTTGCTTAAATATTCTTTGCTCTTCCTTTATACCCATCTTATGCATAGTATTGAATCTATTAGATAATTAGAAACTCAAGGAAAGTTTGGTAGTATATAGAAGAACCAAATCGGAGAGCAACTAGCCTAAGGTGTTAGCTTGTTTCCTATAATATGTGGCCATATATAATTATATTCGTGTAAATATTATTTAAGAATATCAATTAATATGTAGGTGAATAAATTGATTAGGCATCCAAGAGTCTTATCTATGGAAGACTAAAATTATAAATGAGGAGTTAGAAAATTTTCATTTATACAAATATGGTGTTGTGTTACAACTTTTGTAACCTCATCATTATAAAATTTAATTTGTATATAATGCTTATGAGTAATGAAGCAAAATGGAAAAATACAACCTATGCAATTATATGAATGCATTGAAGTTGGTAATCCACCATTATCCATTAATTTGTACATAATGGTTGTAATTAATGAGTATAACTTCCATGTAGTCTTTGACAAGAAGACTAAAAAATATAAATCTTTTATATAAAGTTAAAATCCCAAACCACACTCTCATTCTTATGTCTTTTTGTTGTTTTACTTTTAACAACATACACCACAAAAGTGGTTCATCACTATATGACAATAGTGAGTTGAAGGCCTTAACCATAATAATTTACAAGGTGACTGAAGCTCACTTCAAAAGTGTTATCGATACCACGGATCAAGGTAAGAATATGATCATTATTTTATCATTATTTTAATACTTATATTTATTATGTTTTGTGCGTCCAAAATAATTATTTCCGCATAAAGTTTATAAAGTTTAGTTAACTTTAGAGTCTCTAATGCTTGCCATTAATAGGATGTAACTTAAATTTCAACTCAAACTTTGGTGTTTATTTATTTATTTTTTATTGTGTCTCCGATGCCTCAATGGTGTTGTTTCAAACATCTTTAATAATAATTTTTTCCAAATCTTGGGAAAATTATGGGAATGTTGGGATCTACACCAGAGGTAAATTCTTGCTTGCTCTACATTATTTTCTTATTAATTTCACACTATCAAATTCCTAAGGTTTTTAGTTTTTTTCAATTGCTCTATATACATAAGTCTAAATGCTATAAGTTAAACTGACCATATTAAAAAAGAGATGGACCACATATTTCCCTTGCTATCCTCCGATACCATATAGGCCCAACAGCTAAAAAATTCACGAATCACCTCAATCATACAAAATAGAGTTATTGCTAATTGACTCCATTATTCTATTAACAAAGTCTCCTTGGTTTAACTTAATATGCTATCTGGTACTTAATATAGCATATGCATGTGCTTATAATTATATTAAAAATCTTAGGTGACATTTAGATACACTTCCTTTGGAAAAAAAAAAAAAAAAGCACAAAATTATAGAGTCTGTTTGACTGTGTGATTAAAAACAGTTTTTGTTTTTAAAAATAAAAAATTGTTTTTACAAAATTTTAATATTATTTGGTTGTTATTTTTTGGAAACAATTTTTAAAAACAAAATAAAATAGAGAACAATTTTTAAAGAACAAATAAGAATTGTTTTCACCAGTTTCTAAAAACAAAATAAAAACATGGATATGTTAGGCCTTGTTTTTTAAAACTTATTTTTAAAAACTGTTTTAAAAAACAATATTTAAAAACAAGTTTAAGAAAACATGATCAAACGGGCTCATGGTAACTTTAATATATAATGCAAGAAATATTTTAAACTTATTTATAAAGATAATGATTTTTAAAAATTATTTAACAAAAAAATTATGAGCTTGTTTGTCGGAGTTTTTAAAAATTCATAACATTGTTTGGTGATTGTTCTATAGTTCCAGTTTTTAAAAATAAAGTGAAATAAAAAATAACTTTTAGAGAAAAGTAAAAATTATTTTTACTAGTTTTTAAAAACAATAAAAAACACACACACACACTTTATTATTTCATCATTATTTTTAGCTTTTTTTTTTTTGCTGAACTCCAAATAAAACAATATTTAATGAGTTGGATTTGTTAACAAGTCTATTAACTTTTTTAAAATAATTTAAAACTTAAATAATAAACTCATTAATACCATAAATTTATAAATATTATAAAATATCTTTTTTTTCTAATATATAATAAAATAGTATACTTTCTACTAACAATATAATTTATGATTTTATTATAATATTATTATTTATGTTCCACTAAAAACAATTTATTTTTTAACTTATTTGTAATTAGAAAGTTATTTTCAGTTTCAATGACACTTCGATTAAATTTAATTAATATTATATAAATTGAATTTAAAATGTTTTTACAAAATCAAAACAATTTTTTTTAAAATAATAATAATAATTTATCCAAACAAGTCTTTTTGTTTTTTATTTTTAAAAACAACTTGCCAAATATTCTTATTTTTATAATAATAATAATAAAAGATAATAAAAATAAAAAAAGACATAAGAAATCATGGTCAAACAAGAAATTAAAAAAAATTAATTAAAATAATTATTTGACTTGTATTAAAAATGAATATTAAAATTATTTTTATCTTATAACAATTTTTATTTCACTAGAATAATAAATTTGTTTCATAATAAAAAAAATATTTATATTTAACCCATGCATAATTGTAAATTTAATTTTTATTTTTAAGTAAGACTTAACTTGAATTTGATTTCATATTATTATAAATTAAATTTATAAAAATTTTATAATATAAAAGTAAGACATTGTTTTTAAAAACAGTACAAATTCTTTCATCCAAACTAGCTTTTTTTTTTTTGGTATTTTATTTTTTTTAAAAAAATTAAAAACTATTTTTTGTTCTCTATTTTGAAAACAAATTTTAAAAACACTACCAAACAAGCAAAGCATTTAAAAAAAAAAAAATTATTATCTCAAATTTTAAAACTAAAGCTTAAAAATAATTTTAAAAGATATAAAATAAGTTCATATTTTTTATTTAAGAGTTACAATTTTTCATATATAAGTTCCTATTATTTTATATTTTTAAAAATAAAAAATAGGAAATGTACGCAAAAGAGCACTTAATTCTCATTTATGATATTATTAAGACCTAAGTCACAAAAATAAGTATTCTAGTCTTATTTTGATAGGCTTATAAGAAATTTCTTTTCCGACTTTAAGTACTTTTGAATAATTTTATCGAGATAGTATCTATCTTTGAAAGAAAAAAGAAAGAGAGAAACTTAATGTGAAAATAATATGATATTACATCTCAGGTTTGACTTATATAAAAAGTTTTTTCATATTTAATAAAATTTTTATAATATCATATATCACTTTTTTGGGTTTGGCTTGGATTAGACCTAGAAATATAAAATTTTTCCAAAGAAGGCTTCATATATTTATACATAAATCATAAATTTTATGTCAAAGAAAATGAAAGAATATGAAAAATAGTGAATAAAATATAGTCAAACAATATACGTACAAGCTTATGTAGTAATCTTTAAAATATAATATATATAATCTTTAATTTTTCTTTTTTCTTTATAACAATATTTTAGAATAACTTTCCATTCAAAGCTTGATTCAGTGGTCCAAATCACTCCACATTTTCTCAAGACCCAAATTGGGAAAAAACCATAAGTGAACTTGACAATTAATAAGAGATGGTCCATACGTATCTTCCACCACCATCCACCTAGAAGATGAATTAATACCAATAATCTATTTATGTGTTTCATAATCATACTTTTTGGATTTGGAGATGTCTCTCTCAAAAACTTCCACGTTTCCTTGATTGGAGCCTATGCTTTTTGACCTCTTATTCTTCTATCCTTTGGCTTCATTATTTAATGTAACTTGTACGCCTACCAAAGTGGTTGGTGACTTTCCATTTGTTTTCTTCTCACATGAAACGTGGCCCCTCCCTCACCGATTGTTTGTTTGGACCAAGGAATCTGCGTGTGGAGATAAAGGATTTCCCATGACAACTAAAGCAAATTAGACTTGAGGATAAGACTAGAGGAAGTTATCGAATTTATCAAGGGAAAGACTACGTGTGTGATGTGTAGCTTCTTATGAATTGCTTGTGATGCATGTGATCCAGTGTGGCTCTTATGAATCGCTGGTCGATGCTTTTAATGTTGGATATTTTGCACAAAAAGCTCCCTTTCAATATGATGGGTAAATTTATTAGAAATATCATATTTTATAATACATCATATATATATATATATATATAGCCTTAGAATAAAGTATGACATTAATGATCCATAAAAACTAGTTGATGATATCGTTGATGCTACTAGTAATAAAACCACGAATCCTTCTATTGCTGCTTGGATTAACAATGACGGTCTTCTTATATCTTGGCTTCTCAAAAACATGACAAAAGATGTACTTAGCATGATCGTTGGTGGGGCTACAATATATGAAGTTTGGGGCTCACTACCAGAACAACTATTGCCTAACACCAAAAAGAATGAAGCTCAGCTGAAAAATGGCTTGTATAGCTTAACCAGAGGTCTCTATCCCTTGGAGAGTACATCCAAAAATTGATGAATGTGTACGACAAATTGGCCGCTTTTAAGAAAGCCTGTTTTAGATGTAAACAATGTTGTCCAAGTCTCGAAAGGACTTGAACCAAAATACAAGAATTTTAAAATCATTCTCAGAAAGACTTTGACTAAAATACAAGAATTTTAAAATCATCATGTCATCAAAACATTTGTATCCATCATTTAACTAGTTTAGTATATCCAACAGAATCATGAATAAATTTATCTTATGGAGGAAAGGCAACAATTTGATCATAATTGAGACTTTTTTGGTTAACAAGGAAGAGGAATATGTCAACATGGACGAAGGGTTCAAACTAGAGGAAAAGGCTCCAACTCTTTCACTGAAAATGGACCCAACAACAACAACAATCAATCCTTAAATTTCTCATCTCAACCAAAATTGAATAATAGCAATAGTCAGAAAGGAGAAGTACTGCGAATCAAGAAAAATCCAAATAAGAAAGGTTGCCAAGCATATTTGTGGACAAACAAATCATACTGCAATTAAATGCTCCTAGAAAGATGATCATACTACTGAAGAGGAAAATACTCAAGACACTTGGCCAAACATGAACTTAAATAATGAAGGTGATGTAAACTTCTATGTCAACTCAATTGCAACAACTCACATGAAAACTAAGGAGGTAACTTAAATTTTTTAAAAACCCTTTTTTGGCATAGACTCAGTCTTCGTTGGAAATGAGCAAGCTTTACCAATTGCTCACATGAGCAAAGCTTTGCTTAAAACCTCCCAAGGTAATCTCAAACTAAACAATGTATTGGCGTCTATAAGCCAATTTATTGATGATAATTTTTACATTTTTAAATTTAACTGTAATTGGTTTGTCATTGAGGATCACAATCGACAGATTTTGGTCGAAGGGCATAGACAAGGGAATGTGTATGCACTTAAGCGGAGCCAAATTAAAGCACTTACTATAGTTAAATATCAAAGAGCATCTTTCAAAGATATGCTATGCTCGATTAGGACATCGAAATCTAAAGTTTCTCCAAACTTTAAAAAATAAGAAATTTATTAATGCTTAAAGTTAATTGGTTGACCAAAGATACTTATGTACTAGTTGTCAACTAAGAAAAGGTTGTGAACTTTCTTTTGATAAATATGATTCAGTTTCCAAATAGAGGTGGATAAGTTGTAAACTTAGTTAACAATTTATTCACATATAGAGGTGTCTAACACGTGCTAAAAACAAAGGTAGACAAGTTGGAAGCAAGTTAAGAGTTATATTATTTTCTAGGTTATCCAAGAGAATCTTAGAGGTTATTACTTCTACGGTCAAGATAATCAAAAGGTGTTTATTTAGTACAAGTGCTAGATTTCTTGAAGTAGATTAATAGATGATGAGTAATATGACAAAGAATGATATAAATTAGAGATCACTTAAAGATAGTCTCATATTTGCATAAGATACTATAAATCTAAGGGTACAAGCACATACCATTCCCAATATTCCTTGTATATGATTATCTTGTCATAGTGGGAAGGTTGTATCCCATATATTATGATGAAGCAATGAGTGACCTTGATGTTCATATATGAAAAGTGTTAGGATGGAACCTTTAAATGCATGACATGATGTAACAAATTTAGAATTTATTATTTATTTAATATTATTTTAGTTTCACTTTTATATATCTTTATTTTGCACAATATTTCATATAAGCATTCTGACTTGATATCTCTTACATTGTACATGATTTAGGTGTATTAAAAGTTGCATGTAAAATCCAAGTTATGAGTTCCTCATAAGTAGAAGCTTTGTTCACAACCAGTTCGTGCACTAAGGTAATCCATTTGAGATTACTATCTCCTAATTGAAGGGAGCTAAGTCTTAACCATAAAGATAGGTTCCTATAGCGAGTGCACTAGTGTGCATAGTTATTCATTGTATAGGACCTAAAGTGAGTCATGATGTAAGGCTATTGGGTAGTTATATCTTCACCAAGTTGTTATACTATATTATCTCTCAACCTTGAGAGGATATTGAGATTGTGCTAAAGTTTGCAATGACTTTGACTTATGGATGAGATCCTAAAATGATTATATATTTCCAATGAATTGGTTCATTGTTGATGAAATTGATAGTAACAAGTATTCTCAATAAAAGTATTATGATATCTCATGGACTTCGAAATAGTATGTCTCTTAAGGTGATCCTAAAGACATGTTATCATAGACTCTTTAAATATCAATCTCACCAATTTTCATAAAATTTAGACATCATTTGCTTATATAGAAAAATAAATCAAGATTAGTGGAAAATAAGAAAAATGTTGAACGCGTTGAGGAACATTATGGTGAAATGTTACACCTTATAGCCTGGAGTCATTTTCTTAACATTGTCGCCATTTTGAGCTCTGGAAGAATTAAGACAATATGTCCCCTTAGGTGATCCTAAAGACATATGATTATAGACTCTTTAAGGATCAATCTCACTAATTTTCATAAAATTTAGACATCATTTCCTTATACAAAAAAAAAAAAAAAAAGCAAGATTGGTGGAAAACAGAAAAAACGTTGAAAGAGTTTAGGAACATTGTGGAGAAAATGTGCACCTTATAGCCTAGAGTCATTTTTCCTAGTGTTTTTCATCATTTTAAGCTTTGGAAGAATCTTCCTCCCCCTTCTTATTGGAAAAAATGGGACTAGGATGGTGCTACCTTATAACTTGGTGCCATTTTGCCTAATTCTTTTGCCATTTTAATTTCTTTAGAGCTCTAAGAACATGTGAGACCCATATTTTTTGTTTTTCCCAAGCCACCATTGGATCTCTCACTTTTTTTTTTAATGTCTCCACATGGTACATTACTTAAGGGATCATGAGTTCCTTTTTCTTCCTTACAATAGCTTTGGGGAAGAAAGTTTGTTATAATTGGAGCTTGGGTTGCCACTATCTTTTGTTTACTATTTTGCACATATTAGTTATTTTGTAATGTTCTAAACCCTTTTCATTGATTTTATTGGAATATACCTTTTTTAAGCTTTGGTTTAATGTAATATTGGATTTGATTATTAGGTTTTAATATTCATTTTCCTATACTTTGTTTGTACTCAATTTTGCCCTCATTTCATGTCTTTTCACTTAAGGGGGCCCTTAGGACCTCCCTTTTGCCCTTGAAACAACCTTCCCATCTTAGGCGATTAATGATTTAATCAACTTGTAAGTTAGATCTCTTCATTTTTTTAGTTAGAATGTCATACCTTGATGCTTGGAAATTGAAGTTTAGGGACCCCTTTAAAGGCCTCTTAAGCATTTAGTGGTGAAAATCATGTTGACTTAAGACAACCATTATTGAGCCATTAATGTTACAATTTGGCAAGCAAATAGGTATGTGGCATTGGATTTAATTAAATTGTGTTTGTATTGAAATTTCATCAATTGAGAGCACCCATAAGTAGTCTCAATTGAGTTAGCCTTAATTGATGGTTATTTCATGCAAAGAAAGGAACCCAAAGGATCCCCTTACCATCAAATTTTTTTTTTATTTTTTCGAAGTCAAATTTTAACTCAAGTTGTTCACTTAGGTGGTTTTTTTTTTTTTTTTTTTTTGGACAAAATTCATCAACTTTTTTCTTAATCAATTGGGTGAAAGAATTTGTCTCATAATTTTTCATTCATCTTCCAAATCTTTCCATTTCCCATATACTGTTCACCTCACAAGCTTCGAAACTCGGCCTATTGGAATTTTAAAACTATAACATAGTACTATACTTGAGGAAACATATTTTGATACACACATTTAAGAGCAATGACAAGCTTGGGGTTCACTCTATCTCACTCTAAACTTTCAATATATTTTTCTTGGTCATTATTCTTTCAAAATTTTCTACATTTTCTTCCTAATTATTTCCTTGAAATTCATTAGAAACAAATTACTTTTAAAATAAGTTCTCAAAAAATTATTTTTATCAAAAGTTTATCAAATATGTTTCTAAATTAGAAAACTATTTTATATTTTAAAGAATAAAAAACTATTTTTCAAAATAGTATTTGAACATACTCTAAATTCTTGAGGAATGTATATTCCTCAAACTTTCTCTTTTTTTTTTTTTTTTTGAAAAGTACTAAGGAAAGTGAAAAAAAGTTAAAGAAAATAATTTTTTATATTTAAATGTTCTAGAAAAAGTTGCAAAAAAAATACCAATGCTATATTTGATTCAAGGAAATTAAGAAAAGAAAAAATATTAAAAAAAAAATTCATATTTTATTTATGATAGAAAATTAGAAACAAAACTAAATATAATTTTAATTAGTTAGTGATAGGAAAAAATAGTTTCGAGTTACCTTCCAAATGTCTGAGAACTCAATTGGTTCTTATGAACACAAAAATCACTCTATTTCCACAGCGCAAGTGTCTTGACCTTTGTTTTTACGAAGAAAACAAGAAAAAAAAACTTCAAGAAAAAAGACTTTTTTTAAAAAAGAAAAAATAAATTATCATATTATTTCCTTTTTCAGGTTTTAGGGATAAAGAGAAGAAAATATATTCTTTCTTTGACCTGTTGTGGAAAAGGGTTGTCTTTTCACATAGAGATAAAACATGTTCTCATAGAAAGAGAAATTTGTTACAAACATGATAACCAAATAGAGATAAATATCTTAACTTTTGTTTTCACGAAGAAAAGAAGAAAAAAAACTTCAAGAGTGAAGAATTTTGTTTTTTTAAAAAAGAAGAATCATATTTTTTTTTTCTATTTTCATGTTTTTAAGGGATAAAGAGAAGATGTATTCTTTTTCTAACTTCTTGTGGAAGAGGGATGTCTTTTCACATAGAGAAAAAACATGTTCTCACAGAAAGAGAATTTCTTTTTTCTTTTTTGTATAGTAATAATTTTTGGGCAGTTTTACAACTCTTATAAACTATTCTCCATTTTCTCATTTATTAGGTTTGGTCTAGTTAGCTCACTTGGACTTCTAAACCCTATTCCAACAGTTAGAAACTTATATATTTTAAAATATTTAATCTTTATAAAAAAAATAAAAATAAAATTTTCAAATATATATATATATATATATATATATATATATATATATATATATATATATATAAATAGTTGTTAATTTCAATCCATTTTTTTCTCTATTCTCTTTAACTTGTATATACTAATTAAACATAACATTAAGAAAATGGAGACATTTCCTCTTTTATTTTCCGTGGTTTTTTTTATCTTGTCTACATATTCAAATGTTAAAAAAAAAAAAAAAAAAAAAAAAAAAATTTAATATTTTCCCTTTTATAAGAAAAAGCAAATTTTGATTCACTAATTTGAAAATATATATAAAAAAAAAAAAACCTCGACTTTTATAAATCAGTTTTATCTTCATTCATTTAAAAATATTTTAAAATATATACACTTTTATAATTATTTTTTTAAATACCCTTTTACTTGATAATATTAAATTAAATTATCAAAAAATTAATTTTTTATTTTAATTTGATAGAAGTATCTTATAAATAAATATATTTATAATTTTTCTATTATATAATATGACATACAAATAATTTTGCAAAAATTCTCTAGGATCCTTAAGTAATAAGTAAAATTTTTCTAATTCCCTAATTAATAATAATTTTTATTTTGTATTATATAAATTCACTCATCTTCTCTTTTTTTTTTCTTTTTTAATAAAATTGGATAAAAATTTTATTAGTTGACATCAACAATAAAATAAGAAATTTTAAAAATTAAAAATATAATTAAACTCAAATACTTAAAAATTAAAAATTAAATACAATTAAATCCAAAAAACTTAAAATTAAAAAAATAAAATATTGACTCTCATTGTATTTCAAATTATTTTTAGAATCTATATTTTCTATTAGTATGATTTAGTTAAGTGAAAGTTAATATTTTATTTTTATATTTTTAATTATAAATTTTTCTTAGTTTTAATTGTATTTCTAATTTTTAAAATTTCTTAATTTATTAATTTAAAATAAGTTCTCTTAAAAAATTGTCAATTCGTACCTCTCACATAAACAATCATTTTAGGAAATAATTATCTAAATTATAAAAAAAAAAAATTGTATTTTAAAATATTTTTTAAATATGTGATAATAAATCTTATTTATAAAAGTTGTGATTTATTTTTTAATTTATTTTCTTTTTTTTAAATTACTTTTCTAAAATCATAATTTTCTTAAACAAAATTCAATATGATTCCGTACACCACGGCGCGACACCCACAAATTAAATATGCGTGCAACCTAGATTTTGTGGCGCCCTTTCTGCCGGTCTATTTTGGGTGGCCCCGCAGACACATTGCCACGTAAGCACACCATTCTCTTGTACAACTGCTCTCCCGAACCTTCGTGGTTTCGTTCGAGCCGCCAGCTCCGAGCCTCTTCCTCTGTGCCACTTGTCAATTATGCCTTGGTTACGACACCTGACACACCCTCTTTTCTCTCTCCCATTATCTATCGGTCGATTGTGTGGCTAGCATTAAAACAAACATTTGAAATTGTCGGCGCAGATTACGCCACGTCATATTCAAGGTGGGAGTGGGTCCCACTTCGAACTGATCTCCCTCCTTTTGATTGTTCGTTCGGTCAAGGATGCAATTACTAAAATGCCTTTGATGGACGAAATTGTTCATTTGGTTGTAGGTTTGGTGTGGGGCGGCGGTATGGTCTCGAACTCTTCCCTTTTTTTTTTTTCTTTTTTTTTTCCTGTTTAATTGACATAAATAATAAAATTATAAAATTAAAATTTATTAATTATTTTTAATATTCAATAAAAGATAAATATTTTTTTCAATCAAAAAATTAAAAACATTAATTATTTAATTAAAAAATTAAATTAGTTTTTTCAATCAAAAAATTAAAAAAAAATATTATTTTGTTTTAAAGTTTGATATGGAAAGAAATTTAAAATAAAAGGTGTAAAAATATTATTTAATTGTCAAAATTTTTAAATACATTTTAAAATAAAAAATTACCATCAATTACTTACATCTTACTCTTCTTTGCCAAATCAAAAGCATTGGTTTCTCATTGGTAATGAGTGAGAAATGGGAAAGGGGCAAAATGGGAAAAAAGGTTGGAAGTGGGGTAGATAGGGAGAAGACCTAGGAGGTTGGACGCGTCTCAAACGATGATGACACGGTCAAAAATTTAGCCACGTGGCAGTGGAATGTGAGACGTTTCAACTCTTGGTAGAGAACCGGTTGCCTCACTCATCCATCAGTTTGGTAGAACTTTCAACTTTCAGATATTTTAGGAAGCCCAACCACACATTTATATTATTTTATTATTTAATATTACTTTTTCTTTTCTCTTGTGTCCCTATGTTACCAAGTATTTCAATTTTCAACCATACTTTTATTTTATTTTTAAAAATAAGATTAATATTAAAAAAAATTGTGGAATATAAAATAATTTTTTATATTTAATTAAAATAAAAACTTTCATAATAAATATTATTTTTTACTTTGATATTAAAAATTTTACGATTATAAATCTTAAAATTAGTGAAAGAGATACTAATTTTTAATTAAATTAAAATTCCAAAATCTTAGAATTCGATGTGTCAATAAATAAGAGGGGTGGGCCAAAAACAAAATAAAAACAAATAGAGGGGCGCAAACACAATATCAAAGAAAAGCAAAGGATATGAAACGAAGTGAAGCGGTGCTTCGGGGCGAACGAGGTTTATAAGGCTAGCGGGAGCAGGTCTTAAGAGGTTCGAAGAAACGAACTTCAGCAGTTTGCTTATCTATCTTTCACTGCCACCTTTCTCGGTGGTCCTCCGCCACCCATATAACAGCGGTGCATAACCAGACCTTCTTTCATTCTCTCCTACAATATCTAGTACTTCCACTCCTTTGATCTTACGATTTTCTTGACTTTTCCCCTATTTTGTCTCACTTTCCCTCCTTTTCTCTTTGAATCCTTTATCTTCTCTCACTTTCCCTCCCGTTCTCTTTAAAAACTTGAATCCACTGCGCTTCTGTCTTCTCTTCCCCGGCTCTCTAGCCGGAACCTCGTCGGATCGGTGGTTCTGTTAGGGTGTGTTTTGGCTGTGAGAGAGATGAAGGGTAGGGTTTGTGAGTTGTGTAATGAAGAAGCTTCTCTGTATTGCGGTTCAGATTCGGCGTTTCTCTGCTGGAGCTGTGACGCAAGGGTTCACGGTGACAATTTTCTGGTGGCTCGCCACGTCCGCCACACTCTGTGCTCAGAATGCAAGGGTTTGGCAGGGGACACGTTCTCCGGCGTCGGGTTTCAGCAGCACCGGCTGATCTGTAGATCCTGCTCGTCAGAGGTGGAGTTGGAGACCTCCACCGATCACGACTCCAAGTCTTCATCGTCGTCTTGCGTTTCCACCACCGAGTCCGCTCCGAAGAAGGGCGGCGTCTCGCGGCGGAAGGCGGAGAGGACCGGCTTCAGAAGCTCAGTCTCTGCGGTCTCCGGCGTGGACTCGAGGTTTCCGTCGAAACTCCGGGCACCGTCGAGCGTGGACGCGAAGGCGGAGAACATTTTAGTAAATTGGTGCAGAAAGCTGGGGCTAAATGGTAATTGCACATCCGTGGCTTCTCACGCGCTCGGTGTGTGTTTGGACAAATTGACCGTTCTGCCTCTACGCGTCTCGCTCGTGGCCGCGATTTCGTTCGGGGCGAAGCTAAGCGGGGACAGGTCGGCATACACGCCTCAGAATCTGAAGAGGCTTGTGGAGATCAGCGGAGTGCCGGCGAAGCTGATCTTGGCAGCCGAGTCAAAGCTCGCACGTGTGCTGAAGATGGAGAGACGGAAACCACGGCACGTGCGCGATCGTGAGGAAGGCTGGGCAGAGTGCTCTGGGGAAGAATTTGGATGATCATGTCAAGATCTAAGATCGATTTTGTAATAATTTTATTTTTTTTAAAAGGCAAAATTTATTATATTAGAACATTATCTTTTCAAATTTTCTTTTGTGTATAGTGATTTTAAATAGCCCACACAATTTCATATAAAAATGTCCTATGTACGACCCCCTCTACAACGTTTTTACCCTCCGAAAAAGAAAATTTTAATAATTATTTAGTTTTTAATATAAACTTATAAACATTAAAATTTATGATATTTTAAATTACTAAATATAAATATTTATTTCATAATTAAATTTTGAAAATAATCAATACAAACTTTAAATTGTATTATTAAATATTTCATCCAACAGTTCTTTTTTTCAAAAAAATCACATGCAAATATTTCATAATTTTCCAATACTAAAAATATATATTATATATTAAGGGTTTAGTTGGTAATTATTTTTAAAAAATAAAATTTAATTTTTATAAAATAAAAATTTATTTAAAAACCTAAAATATTTTTATCTATTTTTAATATTTTAAAAATAATTTATATCAAGTCTTTTATTTTTAATGATTTTATGTGTGTGTTTAATTTATATAATTAATTTTTAATATAATTTTTAAAAATAAAAGATATTTTCCTAAAAATATTTTCTTGTTCTATTTAAAAAATAGAAAATAATTTTTAATTATTTGACGTGTTTTTTATGTTTTGTTTTTTCTCCGGAACTAATAGTATCTTTTATGTTTTTTATTTTAGAAAATAAAAAATTGTTTTTAAAAGTAGTAGAAAGTAAAACACTGTTTTTAAAAATAGTGGCCGTAAATCAGTTTTTGTCGAGAGCTTTTTGTAGGGTTTTCTTTAAAAAAATTCTAAAGTGTGCAGTGTTCAGCTTTTATTCAGGTGTGTTGTATCCGATCATGGTCAAGTCGGTAGGTCAGATGATTATGCCGGTTGTTGGGAGAGAGTAGCACACTGGAGCGCTCGAAGTGGACGCTGTCGATTTTTATGTACCTCCATGTATTCAAATGGACATACCATCATATATTTATGGATTTTAAAATCGGTTTCATTGAAAAAGATATTTTATAAAGAAAAATTAAACAAAAAATCAAATCAACGGAGGGTTGGATACGTCCTTGTAAATTCATGAACTTGGGCAACTTGACAGGCTTGACAAGAGAAAGTCTAATGTTCTTTGGGATCTTTGATGAAGGCTTGTGGTGGGAGTTCTTCCTTTGAAAATTTTCATCTGCATGTGGGCGTTTGAAGTCTGAGTCAATATAAGCTTTTCCCATGAATGGCTCTCTGAAAAATGGACAAGTTGCTATTGACGAGAAATTTCCTTGAAAAAGGACACAGCCATTCAATCCAATTCCACTAGAATTCTCAACATGTGGATGGTACACAACCAAACATGTAGACTATGAATGTGAAGAAAAGACCGTTTGGACGGTGAATATGTGTCTAAAATTCAAACTCTCAAATCAATTCTCCTCTAAATTTTTCAAAATTTTTGTAGATTTTTCTTTGAAATCCACATGTCCAAATTAATGGGGTTTTCTTTCTTTGTCCATTTTCTATTTTTTGTTTGTGCAAAATGAAAGGGGATTTTGGGTGGATTGGGTGCATTTTTTAAGTGATTATTTATTTATAGAAAAACTCATACCATTAGAATTAAGTCTTTGATTTTGGGGTTGAGTACTGAAAATGAGGTTAAAATGTAATACAAATTGGAATAAATTTCATTTGAATTTGGAAATTTTGCCAAAAATAATTTCAAGAATTCAAAAACATTACAACCCTAAGAAAGGACATATTGTCTGATGGGGGTGTAACAGTACACCTGTCATGCATGGATCCAATTGTAGTACAATCAACTCAAGAAAAAGCATCCACAGGACAAGCTTGAGGACAATGACCCTCTTGCCCAAACTGAAAAGATATGAAACAAGGGTTGACACGCACCATAAAAGAAGAAAAGAGAAGAAGAGAGAGAGAGAGAGAGAGAGAGAGAGAGAGAGAGAGAGAGAGATGATGATGATGAAAGATGGTTGATATTTTAAGCTAAGAATAAATCTAAATATGAGGAGTGGATCTGTTTGAGAAACTTGAGGCTTTGGGAGGAGGAGCAGGAGGCGGTGGGTGGAGAGAAAGTAGTTGTGGATGGAGTTTAAAGTTCCTCCTTTGGCTGAGAAAGCGAGGGAAAGAGAGAGAACGTGAGAGATATTTGGAATTTGTGGATTGATTTTGACCATAAGTTTTCCCTTTCCATAATGAATATTGCAGAAGAACCCTTTCCATAATGAATATTGCAGATGAAGTGTGATGATGGTGGATTATTGTAGTTATTTCTTTTGTACTATACGTAATCTTTATTCATCTGCCATCCTTTAAAACAAGTGGTTAGAACTTGCCATGGCTGTCAAGATGTAGTACCATTTTGTCCTCCAATGATGTGTTTGGTTGGTTGGTTGGAAAATCAATTCTTAACAACTCTTTCTAAAAGAAGATATGCATCCTGTCAAGCTTCTTAGATTTATTCTTGACATTATGAGTGCTGTAATATAATTATATAAATACCCTTTTTTTCTTTTTTCTTTTCTCATCCTCTCTTATTTTCCATGTTTTAGTTTGAATATCTTGAGCTGTAATCTAGTCATAATGTATCATTTTTTTCAAAGATCAATCCCATGCTAAACATGAGAATGGTCATCTATGGGTCAAATCCACTTTATGTGTCATACCCCTCAAAATTCTTGTAGTACTATCATATGGATTTGAACTAATGTAAATCATGCATATCCTTAAAAAGGGGTATTTCTTTCCTCAATGGGTAGCTAATATATATAGGTTTTTAATTGGGTTGGTTGGAAAGATTAGAAGACTAATCCATATCAAATTCATTTATAAATATGTTTAATCAATGTTAAACCCAACTCGAGGTCAAATTAGAAATTCATTTATAAATATGTTTAATCGATGTTAAACCCAGCTTCGAGTTAAATTAGAAATTCATTTATAAATATATTTAATTTACGTTAAAACCACCTTAAGGTCAAATTAGAAATTGATTTATAAATATGTTTAATTAACGTTAAACCCAGCTCGAGGTCAAATTAGAAATTTTCAACTTGGTCTAAGTCAATGGGTAAATAAGGTTTTTACGGGTATAGACTTATAACGAAGTCTCTTTATAAATTAAATACTATTTTAAAATTATAAAACATAAAACATAAAATAAGATTTTAAAAATAAAATATTTAAAACCCATAAAATATATTATTAATTATTAATTTAATATAAATAATGACTCTAAACTCAAGTTTTGAATATTTTAATAACTAAACAAAAATGATAAATTTATTAGTCAATGCAATTAAAAATAATAAAGGTTGAGTTGTTTTATTATCTTTTGTTATATTTTTTTCTATTTTAAATAAAAATAATAATAATTAAATAAAAGTTTGGGCTTGGGCATCGAATTTTTCGTTCCTTTAACCTATGATAATGATAATATTTCCCAAATCTAATTTGTCCACACTTTTTCCACGTCATCCCAATCTTAAATATTTTGTTTTTCCTTTTTAAAATATAGGATTTGGATTCACAATGTTCGACCACATGATTTCTTATCAAACAATACTTTAATATTTTATTGAATAACCAATTTTTTAAAAAATTAATTTTTAGAATTTAGGTTTACAATATATGTCGTTCTATTGAAAGTTTGAGGTGACTTTTATCAAAAGAGAAAAAAAGAAAAAAAAATGGTAAAAATGAAGGAAACTAAAATTGGTTACTAAATGAGAGATGTGGAACTTGAACCCCTTTTTTGGGCTCTAAGAGTTTGCTTGGGCATTAGAGTGTACAAGACAGCAATCTATCAGGGTTTATAAATAGCAAGGCATAAAAAAAGGATGAGACATAATAGAGTAATAATATTCCCAATAAAGTATGCCATGAATGTACAAAATAAAACAAGCAATGCTTAGGCAAAGGGAAAAGGAAGGAGTCATTATCAACTCACATAAAGCAATCCTTTCCTATTTTGATACGTTTGGTATGAATTAGATAATTCCATATATGAAAATTAACATCACACTTCATTATAACATTATTTCTGCAAGCCAATCATCATTATTTAAGGTGTCATTCGAGTACTAAGTTAGAATTTTTCAAAGGACACATACTATTCCGTATATCACAAGGTAACATCACGGGTTATCATTGAAGGCAAAGTATACTATATGAATAAAATTATTAAATATAAGATTTTTATCAATATTGATAAATGTTATAGGATGAATGAAAATATGATAAATATTGGAGTCCTTTTATGATTTTTCTTTTTATATTCCTTCATATTTTAAATAAAATAATAAAGGAAAAAGTGTGTTTCCATACATCAGATAAAAAAATTACAAAATAGGAATTCAAGTTTATAAAATACAAATTTCAAGTTATCATTTAAAAATAATTAGTATTTCATATACTTTTTGGTCAAAGGCACTACTTTTGTCCATTCATGTACTACCTTTTAATGGTATTAGTTAAACTTTTGGTTATCCTGGATACTACCTTTGATGGGTGAGTATATGAAAGACCTTAGGCACTACCAACCCTCCTAAAAACAATTATTGTTAAGAAAAACGCGAAAAACACATGCTCTAACCTTATAATGCATTCACCCAAGAATTCACGACATTCGAATACAAAGGGATTTGATGGATGCAGCTAACCCTTCGATTTATCAACAATCTCCCCCCAACAACACCCTTGGGGTTCAAACTTGTGACCTCAACTTTGAAACCACTTGTAGGATCTCAAGCGCTATCAACTCTCCTAAAAACAATTATTGTCAGGAAAGACACATACCTTAACCTTATAATGCATTCACCCAAACGCACATGACATTTGAACATAAGGGAAGTTAATGGACACGGCCAACCCTCCGATCTTCCAATACATGGAAACACACTTTTTCTAATGATTACATGCATATAAGTTAATTTTTTCAGCACCTTGAACCCATTGCAACCTTAATATCTTAAGAATTATATTTTTCTAATCCAAACCCAACTTTAATCTATTTACAGCTTGTCCATACTAACCCAAACCACGGGTTACATCTACCCAAATTACAACCCTAAATATTTATTTATTTTTTATTTTTAAAAAATAATAAGATATATTTGAATCTTGAAAGCGTGCGGTGAAGTATGAAAAGAAAAAATAGAGAAAAATAAAATAGGTTTCTTACATATTTCTCCAAATTTATTTTTAGATAAGGTAAGTATATTTTATATTTTTTTACCTTTAAAAAAAATTAATAACTCTTACATAAAATGTAGAAATTTTTGTACAACAAGCAACAATTTCTAAAAATTAATTAAAAAGATAAGTATCAAAATTTTCTTTTAGATTTTTTTTTTTTAAAAAAAAGTGTATACAAGAGACATTATATTTAACTTATAAAGTATTTTTAGGATAATCACTTTAAAGTATTTCACTATAAAACATAAGTGATTTTCTAATATTACAAGTGATTTTTTTATTTTTTTAGAATTTTAAAGTGTTTTCTATATTTTGTGAAACACTTAGGGGATGTTTTTTAAAACTTAATGATTAAGTTTAATTATATTTAAGTTGTTATCTTAAAACTTATTACTTAATTCTTACTTTAAATATTAAGGTTGTTTGATAAAATTAACTTAAAATTTATTCTAAATCTTCAAATTGACATATTTATCCTCATAAACTATAATTGGAGTAAACGAGGTCGAGTAACAATAAAGGTAGTATAATAGAAAAAGAAATCGTGGATGTAATTAAGGCAAATTAGGATAAAAAGATAAAATAAAATATAAACTTAAGAATAAATTTATTATTAAGAATAAATTTATTATTTTTACTTATTACTTAAAATTATTTTTTACTTTAAGTCATACCATTAAGTTATTTTACCAAATATATTTAATTTATTTAATAACTTAAATTAAGTTATTAAGTCACTCTAACTTATTAAATTGGTTTATCAAACACCCACTTAATTTCTTTCAACACTTTTTAAAATAAAAACACTTTTTAGAATCATCGTGAAATGAAATTTAAAAATTCAAACAACTAATCAAAGTTGAGATAAAATGCCACGTAACTTTTATATATATATGAGTCCAAATCTTTCTATGGTTACAAAAATCATAACATATAGGTTAACAAGAAGATGTCAAGAGCCTTGCTTGGACCAGATGGTGGGTAGGCAGATGGAGTAGGTATGATTTTTTAAAGTTCAGAGGGTCTCTTCTTGCTTAGCATGCATGATTTTTGTGTCCCTTTCAATTGTATCTATGGTCATATTTACTTGCAGTGACACTATTAATACCAGTTGACCTCGCAAGAGAAGAGACGACGGTGGTGGCTGTGGAGGCGGAGGTGACAACAGTGCTGGTGGAGGAGGTGGGGGTTGTGGCGACGGAGGAGGTGGAGCTTCTACGTGTTGCTTTCAAGACACTTTTTCAATAAAAATTTTAGGTTTAGAAATTCTATTGAGCTTCTACATGTTTGTTTCAAGAGTTTACAACAATAATTTCAAATTTTGTTTATCTTTTCATAAATTGAATCAATGATTAGGTCTGTTTGTTCCGGAGAGTGACAGGTAAGAAAATTTTCTTTGAATTTTATACAAAAGTAAGAAAAAGGTAAGAAAAAAAGAAGATATATATATATATATATATATATATATATATATATATTTTCTCTTTTTGAATAAATCAATCAAAATTAAGAAAAATTAACCTCCTATCAACAAAATAAAAAATGGGAGGACAATTTCTGGAAGTTAAATCTGCCCAAAAACTGTTACAATATAATCTCTCAGAAAAGACAAAAGAACAATCTTCTGTAAAAAAAAAAAAAAAATTCTCTTAAATTCCATCTTTTTTTTTCTACGAAGAAAAAGTTAAGATATTTATGTTGTGAAAATAGTGATTCTCAAAATTTTGTAATTTCATTCATGACTTGGGAAAAAAAAAAAATCGGTGAAACAATTAATTTAGATTTTACGCATTTTAGAAGGTAATATGAAACCTTATTTCTATTACTACCATGGATTAAAATGTCGTGTTGAGGTCCAATTTTGGGCATTCTAGAAGGTAATATGAAACCTTATTTTTATTACTACCATGGATTAAAATATCATGTTTCGGCAAACCTCGACATGATATATAGGAGAGAAATATCGGTACTCCAATATTTCATAATTTATCATCATTTTATCGATTTTTTGACGATTTATTGCAATATTTTACTATGATCAACGTGGGTCGGTGCGATCAAAGGTAAAAACTCACCTGATTTTTTTTTTTGCCACTGAGGAGGGTGGAACCCCAACCAAAATATTCAATATGAATTTGGGTCAAACCTAAAACTCATCATATACACATAATATTAAAATAATATTTTAATGAACAAATTAATGATAATTGTTTTATAATTAAATGAAAAAAATTTCATTTAATTGATTACCAAAAATATAAAAATTATCATGATAATTTTTTTCATAGTATTTTTAATATCATTAATATATTAATTAAATATTAAAAATTATACATATATTAAATGAATTATAATTTTAATATTAAATATATTTTTAAATTAGACAAAGTATAATCAAATATCACAATATTATTATCGAATAATATTTGATATATTTAATAATAAATGTATCTTTATGAAATTTACATTTTTTATCGATATATACAATGTTATTATGAAATATGATAAATTATATTATACATATATCAATTTCTTGAACAAAATAACGTTAAAATATCTATTATACTTCTAATTTCATTTTTAAGAGGTTTATTTTATTTTATTTTATTACATTTCTATAAGTTTTGATCAAGTTTAGGTCCATCAATATTTTGTGTCAAAATATCCGTCGATGTATCTGATATATTCGTAAAATTGAAATATTGATATATTCGTAATTACCAATATTTTTATCCTTGATTACTACTCATCAATTATATATATTTATTTATCGTGGTTTTATGATGGCGTCTGGCAACAACAATGGAGGTTGTGGTGGTGGTCGAGGTTTTGATGGCTTAAGTACATAGGTTTAAGGGAATTCCAAAATTAGTATATCATTCTTAATTATTAGGGAAACTATTTCCAAGAAGTATATAGTTAGTAATAATAATGTTGTGTCAGTGAAAACGTCAATGTAAAGATATTAAAACAAAAGTAAGATAAATCAAATAAAAGGTACATAAAGTTTTAATATGTTTTAGCTAATCATGCATATCTTCACATATAAAAAAGAACATTTCATTACATGATAGGGAATATTGCAAAGGATAAAAAATAGATAGAATTACTAGGTACTTTTGTATCTCCATCTTGAAATATGAACTTTTTTGTTCTACTATGTGTTTCTTAATTTTCCTCACATCTACACTCCAATGAGCCCCTTTACTCCATAGAGTATCTCTCACTCTTTCTCACATCTCTATCTCATCTCTCTCTTAACTTTTTCCCCTCATAACCTATTTGTAGAGATAGTCCCACTAGTTTTCCTTATTCAATAAGAAATCTAATTACAATCATATAAAGTTATAAAAAATTCTATATAATATTCTTTTTACAAAAAGAAACATATTCTAGATAGGAATTTGAGACATCTACCCAACAAATAATAATTTCAAATATATAGATTTAGAATAATTATGAGACACTTTAATCAAGTAGCTTAAAATTTTTGGAAAGATTAATATACCTTTCATATAACTTTGTTACACATGTTAGGATTACTCCATTTATTTCCTCTAATAGACTTGGTATAATTAAAATGAATTTAAGATTTTAGTTTAAGTTAACTTCATATATATTATTAATTTATTACCTAAAAAATAATTTAAAAAATCTTTTTGGTACAAGATATTACAAATTATGAGTATATTATGAATTCTAGGTTTCAATGCTTATTTATTTTTCTGCATTTATTAAATATTTAAATGGTAAATTGGAAATATCTTAATTTTGGGCATTATCTAGAGTTGTATCTGAAAAATAAGTTATATATTTATTTGAATAGTTTTGTTTAAAAAAGTTTATAACTTAAAAAAATTAATATAAAAATAAAAATAATTATACTTCTCATGAACATTTATTTTACTATATACAAAAAGTTAATGTATATATATTTAATATAAATATTATAATACAAATATTACATTGGATTTGAATTCTAGGTAAATCCAAAAAATATCACTACTTCAAATGGGCCATAACTATGCATCTTAAAAAAATGTTGGGTGAAGACAGTTGAAGTAACTCACATAAAATTTTATCATTACTGAAACCAATTAATATTAGTCATAGAAGTCATAAGAAACATCTGATCATGGTCAATTTTGTTTCCAACTTCCATGGATATTTTTCTCCTACTTGGCTTCTCTTCCCATTTTCTCATATTTGAATAGATATTAAATTGTATAAATTTGATTTTACTTAATTGCCTTTTCTGTTCTCTATCCTATACCTTGATTATTGACATGAGGGAATTACAAAGTGCACGATGATAAAAACATTAAAGAATTAATCGGTTAAAATGCATGAAATAATCCTCATATTTGTGAATTTAACCCTCTCATGTTTTTATTTGAAGAGATATTCCACAATCAAGTGAAAAATTCTTCTTAAAAAAATATTTTTAAGAGTAGAAAATAGTCTTTAGTTTAAAAAATACCTTAAGTAAGATCTGATAAAAAAAAAAAATTATTTTGAAAATAGGTTCTATTTTAGAATAAATTTAAGGTATTTTTAGTTTTATTTTGTAAAATGTTATAAGAAATAATTAAAAGTATAAGGAATATTTTAAAAACTTTTGCATTATACATATTTATATTTGTTGGAATCCACACGATTAGGCTTTGATAATATTTTTACTAAAATAATATTTTATTTCATTTTATTATATCTTTTTTAACATGTCATAACAAACCTATTTATAATAAACTAAGTATACTTGCACCATAACTCCAATTGATATTGGACCAAAAGTCCTAATTAACATAAAATAAATAAATAAATAAATAAAAACCTAAGTAAAGAACAATTCCTAAGATTTCTCAAATTTCTAAAATTCTTCTAATTGGACTTTAAGTTGGATTATAATTTCAACAACCTCCCTTAAGCCAAGCTGAAAGACACTCCAAGTATCATCTTCAACTTTTCAAACACGTCCATCTTTAGCGACTTTATAAAAATATTTTCAACTTCAACTTCTAATCTACAAAATTCAAATTCAATATTTTCATTTTTCACAACTTCCCTAATATAATGAAATTTTATGCTTGTATGTTTGTTTCTACTATGAAACATCAGATTCTTTGTCAATGCAATAATAGACATATTATCACAAAAAAAAAAAAAAAAAAAAAAATCTTTGTAGGACCTTTATGCTCATACTTCAATTCACTAATTATCCTACAAAGCCAAACTACTAAAAATGTTATAGAAGTAACTATCATGTATTCAACTTTTGTAGTTAATAATGATACAACTTGTTACTTCTTTAATGACTATGAGAATGCTCCTATTTCTAGATAAGAAACATGTCCACCAGTACTCTTTCTAGTCTCTACATCACCTTCCCAATTACTTTTAGTGTAGCCCACTAAATTGAAATTGCTTGAGTAGGAATAGAAAATTCCATGATCATAAGTACTACTTATATACCTCAAAATTTGCTTTATTGCTTGCAAGTATGACTAATATGATTTTTCCATAAATTGATGGATAATTCCTACTCTATATGAATGTTTGGTCTAGTAAAAGTCAAATAATGAAAACTTCCTGCTATGCCCTTGAAATATGAGGGATTTATTAATTCTCCTAAACCTTTATTTTTCATTTCTAATCCATCTACAATAGGAGTACGAATTGTTGATGATGATTTCATCTTATATCACTTTAGGATGTTTCTGGCATACTTATTTTGTGGGATGAAGATACCATCATCTGTTTGTTGGACTTCAATTCCAAGAAAATAGGCATTAATCCTAAATCTATCTTCTCAAATTGTTGTGTTATTACCCCCTTGAAATCTTCAAACATCTATCGACAATTTCCTTTAAAAATTAATTTATCCACATAAAGGCTTACAACAATTACATCACCATTAGAATTTGACTTGATGTAAAGCGTGTGCTCAAAATGACACTTTTGAAATCTATGTCATAATTAATAAACATCAATCCGTGTGTATCAAGCATGTGATGCCTACTTTAACCTATACAGTGCTTGTTTGAGTTTGTAAACTTATTTCTCATCCTTCCTCAATACATGTCTTGGTAGTTGTTCAATAAAAATCTTTTTTTAAAGTATACCAATAAGTTGTTGACTTCATATCCATTTGGTGAATTTTTCACTTTTTTTGAGTTGCAAGTGCAATTATCATGCGAATGGTATCTAATCTAACAACTAATGTAAAACTTCAAATTAATCAATACCTAGCATTTGTCCATAACCTTTTGCAACCTGTCTTACCTTAAACCGATCAACTTTACCATCAAGTGCCTTATAAATCCATTTAATACCTATAAGCTTCTTTTCAATTGGTAGAATAGTTAGCTCTCTAGTATTGCAACCAACTTTTGCAATATAACTTTGTAATAATTATAAAATTCATTGGAGGTGAACTCTCATCCTCTATCAAATCTTAATATCTTAATATTGAAACCAATTAGTCTTTCAAAAAGAATTTTGAATTCTTTAAACTTGTTAAAAGCCTTAAAATTTTCTTTTAACAAATAAATTTTAGTTTTTTTTTTTTTTTTTGTATAATCATCTGTAAATGTCGAAATATATTTATTGTGACCGAGAGATTTTACCTCACTAGAATCACATATATCTTATATACACCAACTCTAAAGGTTGTTTAACTCTTTTGGATCTTCCAACCAGAAAAGAATTCTTATGTCATTTCCTAAGGCAACATCTTTCAAAGGCATGATTTGGAACATCAATCATTGGTAATCTTGTTACCATGTTCTTTTGCCCCATCATCTTCAACAAATGATTTGGAACAATTTTGAAAAAATTTTTATACCATACGCAACGATAAAATTATTAGTTTTTACTGATCTATCGATTATTAGATTTTATAGATATATCAAGATATATTAAAAAATATTGATGGGATGAAAATTAATTAAAAGTTATATAACTATTTTTTTTCAATAAACATGCTTTTGACCTTATAATATTTAATATTATATTTCTCTTTTGTCCAAATAATAGAAAATTTAAAATTACCTTCATATTGTGCGAGCTTGACTTCAAATTATAAAAATTTCATCACAAACTCATTTTACTTTTTGGCACCTTTGTACTTTTTCATGTTAATATAGGTAAATATTTAATTTATCTCCTTTGTATTAATTAATTAGGAATTTTAATTAATTAATACACTTTAGATAAAGTAGATTTGACTTTATTATATGATATTCTATTTAAATATAAGAAAATATCAAGAAAAGACAAATTATATTAAAATAGCTTTAGAAAGGCATCATCAAAGTGATGTTAATCTTGGACTTATGATGAGATGGCTTAATGGACTCATAGGAGTTGTTACAAAGAGTGGATATAAGAAGTGGGGAAACATGAGATGTTTCGATAACTCAATAGTCGTATTTGGTATGATGGAATGATTCTATCTCATTTATGGATATAGGCATGGTTAGTTGAATCACGTTCAAACTTTGTGTACCTTTGTGTGATTGGTTTATCTTTGCATTCTTCAACTATCATTATTTGTATTAAAGTTTCCATTAGCACAAAAAATTGGTATCAAAGCCCAGGGTTGAAGATTTTTGGAGGAGCAAAAGATTACAAAGTACACAAGATAGAGACAATAATTTTAGTTGAAGGTGGAGTCAATTGCTTTCTCATTGGGATGTGATACATAAAGAGCGTATCATGGAGATATGGAAGATTGACTTAATGAAATTTGCTCCAAGGTGGAGCTAGTTAGAAAGTGTCCCAAATTCCTAATTAGTGTAGATTCATTTTTGTAAAGAATATTGTATAGAATATTTCCTATATTGATATAATATTGTAATATCAAATTTCCTTATAAAATAAGAAAAGTTGTTCGAAATATCTTCATAAATATTCGAATTCATGAGGGAAAAAGTTATGAGATGGAGATGAACTTGTAAAGACTATATAAGGTAGATAGAGATGAGAGGAAGAATGAGAGATGTATGGTGGAGCAAAGTGGTTCGTGATTCAAAGTGTGGATACAAGGAATAGGGGAATATGAGATGTTTTAGAAACCCAATAATTGTACCTAATTCTATCTTCTATAATATTCTCTATGGTCTAGTGAAAAGATTTTCTCTCATTTGTGGATGTAGATATAGTTGGTTGAATCACATTAAAACCTTGTGTACTATTATGTTGATTGTTTTATCTTCGTATTTTTTATCTAACATTGTTTGCATTAAAGCTTTCGTTGGCACAACAAGAATAATTTTAATGAATTTTAATTTACTAGTTAAATTATAAATGATCCACCCTTCTTGAGTGTTTTTTTTTTTTTTTTTGAGTTAATGATATGGTCTTCACTTATATATTTATGGTGTCATTTTGATTCAATTCTATTTCTATTATTATTATTATTTTAAAAAAATATGAATTTTCAATTAGGTTTGAAGTTTTTGTAAATATAAACCATCTAGCACTTTTATTTGTTATTTTTTTAAAAAAAAAAATTTAAATATTTTTATAATTATATAACCATAAAAAGAATAACATATATTATTGGATTGTGAAGTCTAAATTAGTTTTGTTACTTGTTTGGGATGCTGAGGGTTGAGTTGCCCGGTTAACTCACGAGGGTTGAGCTCCATGGATAACCATTATACTCCTTGATTTTCTTTTGATTAGTAGAATATTGAGTGTTGGTGCACTCCATGGACATAAGAATTATATTGATCATCAAACCACGTTAAAAATCTCGTATTATTCTTTATTTTTTATTATGTGTGTGCGTGATTTTGTTAATATATATATATATATATTATGGTTGATTTAGGAAAAATAATAATGATAGAGTGATTTGTGAGAGTTAATTTCATATTTTAAAATTTAAGATTCCACGTCAAGTAACACTTAAATTAATGAAAGCCAAAATCTTAACAGGGAAAACTATGATAAGCTATAGTGGAATAAGGTATTATAAACAATATGATTTACTTTTCATACTTTCAATCCATCAAAACTAAGGTATATTTTATTCCATATGAAAATACTAATTACTAAAAGTTATTTTTATGATCTTCCATTGAATAACGAAACAATTTAAAATTTTTGAAAGTAAAATGTCACAAGAAAAAAACAATTGTAGGTGACAACACATTAACCTAATAATATTATCTACAAAATTTCTAATATCAAATCTTAAAATCAAAAGTATTTGGCTATGCTTGGTTCTCAAAGCAAACTAGGAAAAGAAAAAAAAAAAAACCAAGAAAAATGATTTGCTCATATTTGGTTTTATTATGAAAAATATCAAAGAAAATAAAAAATAATTAAAATTATTAAGAAATATATATATATTTAAAATATTTAATCTTTATATATAAAAGTCAAATAAATGAAAAAAAAAATGAAATAGTGTATAAAAATAATTTATTAATTTTAAATTATTATAAAATATGAGAATTTATCGGATTATGATAACTTGTGATTGATCATCCATATTGATATATATTTTTTTATAACTTCCTAGATGAGACATGTAATAAAAATTAATTAAGTTTTCTTCTATTCTACTTTCCTTTAAAGATTTCTGTTTATTCCTTGTCTTATTTCTTTTTCTTGTTCTTTTATTTTATAGCATAAATCTATTTTTTATTTTTCTTCACTTTTTATTTTCTTTCCGTCACATTTTCCTTCAAACTTTCTAAAGCGAAACATAGCCTTTATATTTTTTTTTTATATCTTCTTTTTATCTACTCTCTTTTTATTTTGAAAAAAAAAAAGGAATTCTTATATATATAGGTACATACTTGTTCACTTGAAAATGCGTTTTAAAATTTTTACAATTTAAGAAAGTAAAAAAATAATTCCTTAAATTTTAAAAAAATTGAAAAAAAAAATTAAAGAGCCTAAGGTAGTTTTTGATTTTTGTATTAAGACTTTCCCATCTTTAGAAAAAAAAAAACTAGGATGTATATCCAAATGCTATATTAGTCACATTCAACCTAATATTTTTATCTTTCTGTACCTAATAATTTTATGAAATTATTTTTTGAATGGAACCCTAGTCTAAGCATTCTTTAACCAAGAAAATTATTATAAATATATTTTTATTTTACTAGATGATAACAACAAAAACAAGCGAAATCTTCAAAATGACTTTAAAATAATAGTACTCTTAGATCGATGGTGGAAATTAATGAAGGGTACTCAAAGTCTACTCTCTCTCTCTCTCTCTCTCTCTCTCTCTCTCTCTCTCTATGTATACGTATTAGAACATGAATAAGTCCTAAAATCTTGTACAGCTATAACACAAATGTCAAAGAAAACGACATTCGACTTCTTTTCGCGCGATCGTGGTGGTGGACGTGGCGGCGGCTGTGGCAAATAAGGTGGTTGCAGCAGCAAGGGCGGATGTGGTAACGGTGGTAGGTGTCAGCCCCTTGGCCACTTGACCCGGATAGGGAGAAAAAGGGCCTCATGGGTAGGCCTTGCACCCATGAGAGCTTAGACAGTGAAGCAAGGAGGACCTGGAGGTTTGGTGGTTCAAACCCCAGGAGCTAAGTGAGAAGGCAAAATACAAGTCGGACACGCATCGTGGGCGAGCCAGGCATGCACCGCGCGCGCACCGCAGGCGAGCTAGACACGCATCATGCGCGCACCACGGGCAAGCCAGACGCGCACCATGCGAGCACCACGGGCGAGTCAGACGCGCACCATGCGCGCACCACTAGCGAGCCAGTTGCGCACCGCGGGCGAGCCAGATGCGCACCATGCGCGCACCAGGGGCGAGTCAGATGAGCACCATGCGCGCACCACGGGCGAGCCAGTCGCGCACCGCGGGCGAGCCAGACGTGCACCATGCGCGCACCACTGGCGAGCCAGACGCGCACCAGGCAGGCACCGCGCGCGCACCAGACACTTGTTGGCTATGAAGGGGGTGCAGATGGGGGCCGAGGGTTAATATTGGAAATTATTTTATTTATTAAATAATTCCATTATGTCTCCTCAAACATTTTGATGTCTCCTAGAGAAACTTAGGAATCGGCCCGTATTGCTCTTTAAGGGGGGGGGGGGGGGGGTAGGTGACTCAAGGGGGCGCCAAGGGGAAGTCTTGAGCGCACCAAGAGGGCACCATGGCACGGCCTTGGGCGTGCCTAGGACACACGGAAGGCAATCGAGCGCACACTCACATGGGCTCCACGACATGTGAGGTGTGCACCCCGTGGTCGCAACGACATGGGGCCAGGTGCAGCCTACCTCTTCCCCGCGCAGGCACGAGGGCGCCTAATCCTTGTGTGGTGAGCCAGCTGAGCAAGCCATGGGCGCAACGTCATGGCCTGGTGGGGCAGCAACTGACTCGCATCATGACACGCCTACTCATAGCAAAGGGGCGCAATGCCCTGTGCACTAAGAAGGGATCAACCATGGGCGCAATGCCATGGCTCGTTGCTATGGAGCTAGCCGGACAGTGGGCTCAACCATCAGTGTGGGGAAGGCACACTGAAGCACCAGACCTGGTCAAGCTGGTTCGTGCATACTGCCTAGTTCAAAGAGCCTTGATCAAGGCACGTTGGTGAAACACTCGGTCACAAGCGGCACCTTTGGGGAAAGGAAGAAGCTTGTTAGGAGGACTCACCAGCAGCTGAGGAGATGGGCTCCAGACAAGGTAGCTGGTCAGGACAGCTAGTCAGTGGCAACTAGCTGGAGCAGCAGAGGACCAGGTCAACAAGTAGCAGTTGGCTGAGGTGCTGAAGGCTTGATGCATGGGGGTAGTCCATGAGCAGGCCACGACCTGGATGGTGGGTAGTTATGCAAGGCAGTTGAGGGTGGTTCCAGCCAGTTGCATAACCACCCAAATTGGCTCCAAGCTTGAATTTTTGAAATTTGAAATGTAACTGCAGCTGTGTCTCTTTTAAAAGGGCACCTGCAACCTTGAGACGGGCAGAGGAGAGCAAATGAGAGAATTGTGAGATGGGGTTCTCTGAAAGCTTAGGGGTGTAAGCTTGCTCTCTGACTTAGGGAGAAACAATTTTGTAATCTTGTAGTTGAGAGTTTAATACAAGTTGGGAAGGTTCTCGTATCTCTGTTGTCCCTGTGCTTGGTTGCTCTGCTGTTGCCTTGTTATTTCTTTGTTTACTTTGTGTTGCTTTGATTTTCAAAGCGTGCTGGGAAGGAAGGTTGGCTAAGGAACTGTCCTTAGCACCGCACATCCAAGGTGAAAAGTTTAGGCCAAAATCGAGGGTGTGACAGTAGGGATGGTGGCAGTTCTATGGATGGCTGGGTTGCCAGCCTTTGGAGTGCTAGCAGTGGTTGGGGTGCAGTCCAAATGTACTTGTTATAGTATATTTGATATCCATTGTAGCCTCTCTCCAACTCTATTAATCCAAAGCATTTATATAAATTGTATGCATTTTTTCTTATATTGAAGATAAATCAATTACCAGATGAATGTACAATCTTCTATGGCTACAGGAACACGCAAAAAAATAATTATGATGTTAAAGTGGTATTTAATTTTTGTCCAAATAGAAAGAGTCGTATAAAATATTTAATTTTTTTATTTAATTAAAAATAATATATTGATACCAACTAACATTATTAAAATAAAAACCCATTTAATAGTACTTTTTAAAAGTGTTTCTAGTCCAAAAAATACTTAAAAGTGCTTTTGAGAATGATTCTAAAAAGCATTTTTAGCATTTTTAACACTTTAATGATAAAAAGTTTCAAGTATTAAAAATATTAAAAATATTTTTTAGAATCACTACCAAACGAATTCTTAAAAGCGTTTTGAAGGTAAAAAAATAGGTATTTAACAATATTTGAAAAACACTTTTGAAAATTTAGAAAAATAGTTGAAGTATTATTTAGAGAAGCATTTAGGAGGTATTTCTTTTTTTTAAAAAAAAAACACTTCAAAAATTTTCATCTATTCCTAAAATATCATTTTCCGCTATCATCCATTTCCCTTTCACTCTCATATTCCTTCTCACTTCCTCTTTCTCTTTACTTTCCTTTTATAAAAATAATTTTTTAATTTTTTTTAACAATATAAATGTTTATATATATATATATATATATATATTTTGTAATAAAAGTTTTCGGTTGATTATAATATTTTTTTTAATAAATGTCCTTTTTAATAATTTATTATTATTAAAAGCATTTTTATACTTATACAATATATTATAAAAAACACTATTAGAATCACTTTTCTAAATTATCATAAAAGCATTCTTCACAAAAGTATTGTAAAAGAAAACACTTTTAATAAAAAAAACACTTCTACTAGAAGTAGTGTCAACTGGGGTCTATATTTGTTATTAATAGGTTCAATTAAAGGTTACTTTTAATTGAATAGAAAAAACTAAATATTTTGATTTTTTCTATTAAGTTAAAATACAAATACCATCCAAATTAATCTAACATTTATCGGTAAATTGATTAAAAAGAAAATATTTATGAATAACTTGATTAAAAAATAGATTTTCTTAATATTTAGATTTTTTTAATTTACAAAAAAATAAATAAAATTATATAGTGGGATTGGCCATTAAATATCCACTAAATTAGAAAGAGTGAATGAAAGATATATAAAATTAGAAAGGGTGTATGAAAATTAATATACTTATCATAAAAGTCATGTATCTTCAATCAGCATACACTTGTGTATCCCAAAATATGTATCATGTGAGAGCCATTTTGGTAATTATTTCAGACAAGTTTGGATGGTACAACATCAAGATCTCTTAAAAAGAAAAAAAAAAAAAATCTTTTTTGAAAATAAGAAATATGATATTAAATTTGATAATATTTACAAAGTTAGTAAATAAAAAAATTTCTGACATCCTCGCACTTGGTCCGGCACATGTTCATTGAACAACAAACCATTCATATGCATGCATGTTCTCATGTCAACTCTACTCTATCTACGTAAATTAATAAATTTCTGAACTAAGTAAATTGACATGGGAAAGTACAACATTGCCCCTTTTTGTCTCGATAAGATAAAAGAAGGGATAGTATATAATATCTCATGTTTGACTGAAGACGGGATAGTAATTTCTCTTATTACTTATCTTATCTTATATTTAACAAAATATATGACAAGATTAGTGATGAGATACATTATCCAACTTCATTTTTATATTATTTATACCTAGAATATGTTAATCCCAACTTAAAATATGGAATATATATATCATGTATCATAAATTTATTTATTTTATCAAATTTTTTATATTACTTATTTTATAAAATAAAAAAAAATTATTATAAAATTAAATTTGTGTTTAAAAAAATATTTATAAATTATATGGTAAAATAATATTAATATATGTATTATTTAATATATATATATATATATATTGAATACCATAACAAAAATAAAGTTTAAATATTTTAATCATAAAGATTATTAAATGTAAGAAAAAATTTATTTTGTAAATAATAAATATTATAATTTAATATAATTTTTTATTTTAAATATTAAAAAATAATATATTTTAAATTTTATTTATTTTTATATAAACTAAATGTAAGTATTATATAATATATCCCATGGATATGATACCTTAAGCTATCATCTCCATTAAATTTAATATCTAAGGATATCATATCCTATTGAAAATCATGTTTTAGGATATACATATCTTATATTATCTTATCTTATCCAATCAACCCAAATGTAGTATATATATATATATATATATTATAATTTTTTTATTTTTAGGGAAAAGTGAGTTTTGACTAATTTGAAAAAAATGTAAGAATAGTAATCTCAATTTTTATAAATCAATTTTATCTTCATCCATTTAAAATATATGTATTTTTACAATTATTTCCTAAAATACCATTTTACTCAATAATATTAAATAAAAATATCAAAAAAAAATTTGATTTATTATTTTAATTTAATAAAAATATTTTACGAATAAATATACTATAAATTTTTAATGAGATACAAATCACTTTAACCTTTATTTAAGAAAAAAATATTTTTACAAATTATTTAGATTTTTTTTTGGTTTCTTTTTTTTTTTACAAATTTATCTACAAATGATGTTTCAATTCAATTTTATTTGTAAGCAAATTGACTTTTATTATTTTTTATAGAAAACAAGACTTTTACAATTTTATTTACAAAAGTATTAAAATTTAATCCAATTTTACTAATACAAAAAAAGATTATTAATAGAAAAACAAATTTTTATAAAATTAATTACAAAAATGTTTCAATCCCTTTTTTATTTATGAAAAAATGACTCACTAATTTTATTTAAAAAAAAAACAAAAAGAGAGAAGATGGGAAGAAAATAAGGGTGAGTGGCGGTTGTCATGGGGATGAGAGAGATGGGGGGAGAAAAAAAAGGGGAAAAAATGAGGAAAATGGTTATTGTTGTGGGGGAAAAATAGAGAAGTAAAAAAATAATAAATAAAAAAAAAAAGAGTACTACTACTATTATTAATAATAATAATAATACAAAAATTAACTTCACAAATTTTGATGTCTACAAATATGCCCATCTTTGGTAGAGATTCACGAGTGTAAGGAATGTGAGCAATGGAGTGAAATGAAAATGTAAACAATGAGTGGAATGAAGTGAACTCTACTGAAGAATAAAAAATAAAAACTAAAAAAAACCACTAAAATTTGTCTTAGTAATGTGAGCTCTCTCAAACTAAAATAAGAACAAAGGGGCTATAAAACCCTAAGAAAATGGAAAAAAAGGATTGTGCAACAAAAGGAAGCTCCTAAGGTGCCTCTAAAGTTAAATTATGGACCTAGAAATCCCTTTAAAATGTCTCCAAAAATGACTCGAAAATCAATGTCGAAGTCGAGTAGCAACCGAACTACCAAGGAGCACAGGAACAAACATGTACAGAGGGAAAAATCGTATGTGTACTATATGAAAACACAAGGCGTATGGTATTCAACAATATGATAGGAATACGTGATATGAGCTCAAAGCTTTATGTCACATGCACGGTAGAGGGGAAACTCTACAGGTGATGCTTTATGATGAAGAAGTGAGAACAACATATGCAATGAAGTGAAAAGTGCGGTGGAATGTGAAATTGTGAGGACAAGGCGTGCAATGTTAGTGATCATGAATGTCGGGAGTTGTGGCTCTGAATTATAAGACTTGCTCTAAATGCTAAATTGAGAAAATAATGGCTCTAGAAGTCAAACCGAAGAGGTAGCCTAAAACATTAAACTAGAAGGCCCATAGATGAAAATCTACGGTAGTGATACAACTAAAAAGCCTATAGATATAAATTTATGATGGTGGGAATCACTAAAATGCTCACAGATAAAAATCTATGGTGGTGAATCAACTAAAATGCCCATAGATAATAATATATGGTGGTGAGATAACTACATTGCCCATGGATGTCTAACCCATGGTAGTAAGATAACTAAAACACCCATGGATGTCTGATCCATGATGATGAGACATTTGAAGCGCCCATAGATGTCTGATCCATGGTAGTGAGATAATTGGAGTGGCCATGGATGTCCAATCCATGGTGGTGAATCAATTGAAATTCCCATAGATGATAATCTATAGTGGTGAAACTCAAAGGCCCATAGATGATCGATTTATGGTGGTAAATCAATTGAAATGCCCATAAATATCCAATTTATGGTGGTGAGATGCCTGAAGCGCCCATGAATGTCCAATCCATGGTGGTGAGATAACTAAAGCACCCATGGATGTCCGATCCATGGTGGTGAGATAATTGAAGCACCCGTGGATGTCTAATCCAAGGTGGTGAGATAACTAAAATGCCCATGGATGATAATCTATGCTGGTAAGATAACTAAAATGCCCATGGATGTCTGACCCATGGTAGTAAGATAACTGAAACGCTTATGGATGTCTAATCCATGATGATGAGATATTTGAAGTGCTCGTGGATGTTTGATCCATGGTGGTGAGATAACTGAAGTACCCATGGGTGTCCAATCCATGGTGGTGAAAAACTCAAAGGCCCATAGATATCCAATCTATGGTGGTGAATCAACTTAAATGCCCATAGATGTCAATCTATAGTGGTGAGAATCACTACCTACAGATAAAAATCTAAGGTGGTGAAACTGGTCAAACGCTCATAAATGCCAAATCTATGGTGATGATAACTGATCAAGGCCCATAGATGAAAATATATGGTGGTGAATCTGAAATGCCCATAGATGTCTAATCTATGGTGGTGAGAATTTGATCAAGACTCATAGATGAAAATCTATGATGGTGAATTTGAAATGCCCATAGATTAAAATCTATGATGGTGAGATAACTAAAATGCTCATAGATGAAAGTCTATGGTGGTGAATTTGAATGCCCATAGATGAAAATCAATGGTGGTGAACATCTAAATCAAATGCCCATAAATGAAAAATCTATGGTGGCGAGATAACTATAACAAATGCCCATAAATGAAGATCTTTACAAATTACTTGAAAAAAGAATATTTACAAAATTATTTACAGAGTAAGTATCCTCATTTGATTTTTATTTTAGAATGATATTTGCTTGACTATGTATCATATAGTGGTTTTATCTCATATTAGATCTTTCCAAAGAAGTATTTCACTAGAAAATTTAGTTATAAGAAAGCTTATAAAAAAATGTATTCTATAATGTTTTTTAAAAATATACTTTTATCAAATTATTTTTTAAATAGGGACATAGTATAAACATTCTTTAGCCAAGAAAGCTATTGAGAAATTTTTTTTTTTTTTTTTTTAAAGTCCATTATGTCTCTCTAAAAGGAGATAAGTGCAAAAAAAAGGTCATAAAGAAGAACCCTAAATGCAAGAACCCAATAAAAATATATAAAATATAAAGGAAATGAGACTTATATTAGAATTCCATTATTTCAATCTAGAAATAGAATGATATGATTAAAATGAGAATTAAGATAGAAAAATTTTCATAATTAGGTGTAGAAAGACAAAAAGATTAGACTAAATGTGACTAAGATGGCATTTGGATATATTTTCTATTTTTTATTTTTAAAAATGAGAAGCTCTTACACAAAAAGCAAAAAGTCTACCTTGTTAAGATGTGTGAAGCCTAATTATTATCCTAATAGTAAGGGTATTTTAAATTAGGATATTTTGAGGATCTTACACATGTGATTTGGTTACCCTATTTATATTATATTTAGGGTAATCAACTTTTAGTGATCAAGAGGTTCTATTTTTTTTTGGGTATTGAGAGAGATAGAAAAAACACAGGGTTAGACGTTTTGGGATTCTCTTGTACACTCTTTTCATCATAGTGAAAATTTGCAATAACTATAAGTGGACGTAACTCTCACATTGAGAGCGAACCACTATAAATCTCATGTGCTCTTGTGCTTTAATTTTTCATATTTGTTTGTTGTCGCTTTTGGAAAATAGGATTCGAGTGATTTAATCCTAACAATTGGTATAAGAGCTTTTGGTTGTGATTGAGAGTGATGATTGGCGAAGATGGTTTGACACATGGAATAGGGAAGTTTGATGGTACAAATTTTGCTTTTTGGAGAATGCAAATCAAAGTTATCTATATGGTAAGAATCTTCATCTACCTCTTTTGGAAACGAAACCAGAATGGATGTTAGATGGTGATTATGGTCTCCTTGATAGACAGGTGTTAGAAGTTATTTGGTTGACACTATCAAAGAACGTTGCTCACAATGTGGAAAATGAGAAATTGACTGTGGGATTGATGAAGATATTGTCCAATATATATGAGAAGTCGTCTATGAATAATAAGGTATTTTTCATGAATTCGGTGACAACACATCTCAATGAGTTCAACACGATTGTTAATCAATTGTCATTTGTTGAAATTGATTTCGATGATGAGATTCATACTCTAATTCTTTTGGCATCTCTACCAAATAATTGGGAGCAATTAGTAACTCTATAGGCAATGCCAAGTATATCTAATTCTTTTGATATACTTCAAATAATATATTTCTTTATTGATTGGTTTATCAAATCACATATATATACCTTATTACATGTAGATATGCCTTAATTAATAAATTTTTCGTTTGGTTGGTATACCTAATCAAATTTGAATGTTTCCTAATTAATAATTTTTTAAGGAAAAAAATGTGGTCATTAAAAAAAAAAAAATTTGTTTGTAATTGATATAGTAGGCATTTGAAAGAGACATAAAGTTTAACAATAAACAAGCTATGCCAAGATTGCCCAAATATTTGAACATCATATGTGAATATGTATGGAAACTTCAACATAAGTTAAAAATGATTGTTGTTGATTTTAAATATTGGAAGACTATTCAAATATCATATAATAATATAACCAAATCTACTTGGTCATATTTAATGGAGATCAAACATGTATTTTCTCACAAGTATGATTGAAGTGGATGTTATACAGTTTACAAATTTGCACAATAATTTTTCATGACTACTAGAATAATATTTGTGACAACCTTAGGCCTTCTTTTATAATTATTTTTCAAGACAGTTTTCTATTCTTCGGGATAAAAGAATAAGAAAATACATTTTGCTATCATACAAATATAAAATATTGTATTTTTAGAAAACAACTTTTAGTTGTTTTCATATGTTTCAATTATTTTTTTAATATTCTTTTTTAAAAAATAATTATACAAATATAAAAAATAATTAAAAATAAAACACTGTATATAAAAATTATTTTTAAAACATATTTAGAAACATAGAAAATAGAATTAAAACATTTCAAATTTCCAAATAGACTTTTATTTTACAAAATATCATAAAATAATTTTTAAGAATTATTTTTCAAAACTGATTTTGAAAACACTTCCTCACCGGACCCTTACTCAAATTTGTACTTGGTTCCCATTTTCATGATCTCATTCGACTTTCTTATCACCCAACCTAATGCATTTGAATAACTGTTGGAAATTTGAGTGAATTTATTTCAATCTAGAAACAAAATGATATAATTAAAATGAATATTAAAATGGAAAAATTGTAATGTGCAGGAAGATAAAAATATTAGAAAAATGTAACTAAGCTAGCATTCGTATATACATCCTATTTTTATTTTTTAAAATTAGAAACTTGTATACAAAAGGCAAAAAATTACCTTATGTTCTTAGAACTTTTTCAAATTTTTAAAATTTAATTACATTTTTAAAAAAAATAAAAAACCAGTTTCAAGTATAGAAGTATCTGCCTATTTTTTATAAGAATTCCTATATCTTACATAAGACTCTCACTCTCTCTCTCTCTCTATATATATATATATATATAAATGCATCGAAACAAACACTATGATTTTCACTTTTCAACTAGAAAGAGGAAACCAAATTCTATACCCAAAAAAAAAAAAAAACTTCGTATTCTTAAAAATCTTTCTAATATTTTTAAACCTTTTTAAAAAAATTTCAAGTGCCTGCATCTTACCTACTTTTTGTATAAAAATTTCTATCATTTATACAAGACCTTTTATTTTAAAAAGGGTTATTTCACTTGCTTCTCTTGAAGATTAATTTAAATACTCCTAACCACCTTTAGTTTGAAATTTTGGTAAGTACTTCTCTTATTTTGATTTAAAAGAAGATGAATTAAAATAACAAATGAGAAGGATAAGAAATATATGGTTTCAAATCAACCCTTAGGAAAAGTGAGTGAAATTTGCTCTTTTAAAGAAATAGGAAATATATCAAAAACATGCACTAAGATTTTAACTTTTCTCAACAGGAGAGAGCAAAGCAAATTTTATTTGAGATTTGTAGGGAATTAAATTGAATTCCCAACCTGTGAGAAACAAAATTGAGAAAACACACGCCAAAAAATTCACATGCACAAGACAGTATTTACGTGGTTCGGCAATTTGCCTACATCCACGGAGTTGCAAGGATATCACTATTATCAGGGAAGAATCCAGAGTACAACCCACGGTTACCATAATATCATCCCATCATGACCTAGAATATTTATATAGAGATATTTCCAATAACCTTCCTTATTCTATAAGGAAGTCTAATATTACAATAATATATCAACCTGGAAATATTCTATATAATATTCTTTACAAACAATAAGGAAACTATATTAATTAGGAATTTGGGACACTTCCTAATTAAACTAGGCTCCACAAAGCCCAACAAATCTCCCACTTGGAGACTAGTTCAATCACCAATAACAAACCGCTATCCCCAAGAAACAATCCCTCATCCCTGCAACTCATCCTCCTGTCCTCAAGCTAGAAGACCAATTGAAGCTGCGCACAGCTTCAACTTCTCAATAGTGACACTCTTAGTCAACATGTCTGCCGGGTTCTTAGATCCACAAATCTTCTCAAGTATTACCAGTTTATCTTCAACAAGGTACCGGATAAAGTGGTACTTTGTTTGTATGTGCTTCGACTTTGAATGAAAGGCCGAATTTTTGGCAAGAAAAATTGCACTCTGACTGTCACTGTGTAGAATGCCCATCTCCTGCTTCTTACCCAATTCATCTAAGAAACCATGTAACCAAATCATCTCCTTTCCAGCTTCAGTTGCTGCAACATACTCAGCTTCTGTAGTAGACAAAGTAACAATCTTTTGTAGATTTGAAGCCCATGATATAGCTGTACCACCTAGAGTAAAAACAAATCCAATAGTACTCTTTCTACTATCAATATCTCCAGCAAAATCAGCATCTACATAACCCTGCAGTTTCAAACTTGCACCTGTGAAGCAAAGACATGTATCTACTGAACCCTTCAAATATCTTAGGATCCACTTGACTGCCTCCCAATGCTGCTTTCCAGGCCTACTCATGAATCTACTCACAACTCCCACTGCATGTGCAATGTCTGGCCTTGTACACACCATAGCATACATCAAGCTGCCAATAGCTGAGGCATAGGGCACCTTGCTCATATGGTCCCTTTCTGCTTCTGTCTTCGGTGACTGTTCTTTGCTTAGTTTGAAATGACTACCCAAGGGTGTGCTCACTGGTTTAGCTTCATTCATGTTGAACCTACTGAGAACTCTTTTCACATACTCTGACTGTGAAAGCTTCAATGTACCATTAACCTTGTCTCTAATGATTCTCATACCAAGGATTTGCTTTGCAGCTCCCAAATCCTTCATTGCAAACTGTTTGGACAATTGCTTCTTCAGATTATTAATCTTCTCAATGCTAGACCCTGCAATAAGCATATCATCCACATACAACAGTAATATGATGTAAGAATTGTCAAAAGAGTTAACATAGCAACAGTGATCAGCTTCACATCTCTTGAACCCAATTCTATGCATAAAACTGTCAAACTTCTTGTACCACTGTCTAGGAGCTTGTTTAAGGCCATACAAGCTCTTTCTCAGTTTGTAGACTAGATTCTCTTGTCCCTAAACAATGAACCCTTCTGGCTGAATCATGTAAAGGTCTTCTTCCAAGTCACCATGAAGGAATGCTGTCTTCACATCTAACTGCTCAAGATGTAAGTTTTCTGCCGCCACCATTCCCAGTACAAGTCTGATTGTTGACATCTTCACAACTGGAGAAAATATCTCTGTGTAGTCAATGCCCTCCTTCTGTTGGAACCCTTTAACAACTAATCTGGCCTTGTAACGTTTGCTACCATCATGCTCATTCTTTATTCTGTATACCCACTTGTTGTGCAAAGCCTTCTTTCCTACTGGCAATTCAGTCAGTTCCCATGTCTGATTCCCTAACAAGGAATCCATCTCATCCTTCATGGCTAACTCCCACTTGCTTGAATTCTCATCTTGCAAGGCTTCATCATAACACTCTGGCTCACCATTATCAGTTAACAGGAGATAATTTAAAACAGGTGAATAACGCTGTGGAGGTCTAATGTTCCTAGAAGATCTGCGAACTTCAACTACAGGTGTACTTAGATCTACCTGTGAATTTACATTCTCCTTATCTTCTTCACCCCCCTTTTGGACAGTACTTTCAGTCAATTCATCTAAGTTGACAAACTCAGATTTCTTTTGATCTATCTCTGTAGCATCTGACACTACAGTTGACCTGTCCTTGTACATAACCTGTTCATTAAATATCACATTTCTACTTCTGATAATTTTCCTGTTTTGTTCATCCCAAAACCTATAGCCAAATTTCTCATCACCATAGCCAATGAAAAAACATATTTTAGACTTTGCATCAAGTTTACTACGAGCATCGGAATCAATATGAACATAAGAAACACAACCAAAAACTTTTAAATGTGAAAACTTTACCTCTTTACCGCTCCAAACCTCCTCAGGAAGTCTGAACTCCATGAGAACTGATGGTCCTCGATTTATTAGGTAAGCTGCAGTGCTAACAGCATCAGCCCAAAAAGTTTTTGGTAGTCCAGCATGCAACCTCATACTTCTAGCACGCTCATTTAGAGTTCTGTTCATGCGCTCAGCCACACCATTCTGCTGTGGTGTCCCAGGAATGGTCTTCTCCATCCTAATTCCCTGTGCAGCACAATACTCACTGAACCCTCCATCTATGTACTCTCCTCTATTATCTGACCTCAAACATTTTATTCTCAAACCTGTTTCTATCTCAACCATGGCCTTCCACTTCTTAAAAGTTTCAAATACATCAGATTTATTTTTCAGAAAATAAACCCATACCTTTCTGCTTGAGTCATCAATAAAAGTGATGTAGTACCTTGAACCTCCAAGGGATGCAACCGGAGAAGGCCCCCACAAATCAGTGTGTACTAGTTCCAATTTTTTAGCCTTCGGTGTCCTGCCAGTTTTCAAGAAGCTCACATTTTTTTGTTTTCCTAAGATGCAACTTTCACACATGTCAAAATCAATGGACTTTAATTCTGGTAGTTTTCCTTTTGACAATAGCATCTTCATCCCTTTCTCACTCATGTGACCAAGTCTACGGTGCCATAAGCTTGTATCAGTACTTGTATCAGCAACTGCAATTGTGTCTCTTGGACATGAGGTCATATACAGAGTACCAGTCTTCTTTCCACGAGCCAATACCCTAGCTCCCTTTGTAACCTTCCAAGTACCACCAATAAATAGTATTGCATGTCCTTCATCATCAAGTTGTCCAACAGAAATCAGATTCCTCCTCAAGTCAGGAATATGTCGAACCTTCTCCAATAACCAAACAGACCCATTGGGCAGCGATATCCGGACGTCTCCCAGACCCACAACATCCAAGGCTGAACCATCAGCCAAATACACATTACCAAAATCACCTGCAACATAATTCTGTATGATTTCTCGGTGTGGAGTGGTATGAAACGAAGCTCCTGAATCCAAAACCCAATCATCAAGTGGACTGTCTACTGCAAGAAGTAATGCATCCTGTACCTCTTCTGTTACAGCATTAGCAGAATCATCTTCATTCTTCTTCTTATGACTTTTGCATTGCCTTTTAAAGTGACCTGTTTTCCCACAATTCCAGCATTGTACTTGTTGGCTTGACCTAGATTTGCTTCTGTTCCGATTAGAATTTCTGGATTTTGATCTACCCCGGTTTGAATTTTTGTCATTACCTTTGTCTCTTGTTTCAAGGTTTAGGGCAGAACCAGATCCTGAGGTTTCGCCTGCATCTCTTCGGCGAATCTCCTCAGCCAGAATTAAATCTCATATATCGTTGTACTTGAGCTTTTCCTTTCCCATAGAATTGCTCACTGCCATCCTCATTGCCTCCCAACTATTTGGCAAAGAAGCCAAGACGATCAGAGCACGAATCTCATCATCAAAATCAATTTCTACAGACGACAATTGATTTGTGATTGTATTAAATTCATTCAGATGTTGTGCTACTGATGCATTCTCTGCCATCTTCAAATTGAACAATTTCTTCATCAGATGCACCTTATTGTTTGCGGATGGCTTTTCATACATACCGGACAAAGCCTTCATCAGATCTGCTGTGGTCTTCTCCTTTACAACATTGTGTGCAACAGACCTAGACAGAGTTAACCTAATAACTCCCAGAACCTGTCTGTCAAGAAGCGCCCATTCTTCAGCCTTCATACTCTCAGGTTTTGTCTCCAAAAGAGGCAGATGCAATTTCCTCCCATAGAGATAATCTTCAATCTGCATCCTCCAATACGCAAAGTCTGTGCCATCAAATTTTTCTATTCCAGACGTCTTTCCTGCTTCCTCTGCCATTGCTCCCACTCAAACCTAACCCTAGGCTCTGATACCAGTTGTAGGGAATTAAATTGAATTCCCAACCTGTGAGAAACAAAATTGAGAAAACACACGCCAAAAAATTCACATGCACAAGACAGTATTTACGTGGTTCGGCAATTTGCCTACATCCACGGAGTTGCAGGGATATCACTATTATCAGGGAAGAATCCAGAGTACAACCCACGGTTACCATAATATCATCCCATCATGACCTAGAATATTTATATAGAGATATTTCCAATAACCTTCCTTATTCTATAAGGAAGTCTAATATTACAATAATATATCAACTTGAAAATATTCTATATAATATTCTTTACAAACAATAAGGAAACTATATTAATTAGGAATTTGGGACACTTCCTAATTAAACTAGGCTCCACAAAGCCCAACAAGATTAACAAATTATTTACCAATTATTTCAATATAATGATTAAGTACTTAATAATGACAACACAACGGGTTTGGGATAAGAATTTTTTATACCAGCCTCGTCTCACCTAGTTTATTTATTTTTATTTTTAAAAAATTTTGTAATTATATTAAAAATAAATATATCTTATAAATAAATAAATGTTATAAATTTTTATAATTAATTTTACTTAAGAAATGGATCTTTTATTATTTTATGTGTTAAAAAAGAGACCATGAAAAAGAAATAAATTAAACTATTTTAAAATTTAATAGTTTAATTTTGTATAACAAAATTTTTCATTATTTAGTGGAATGTCATATAAAAATCCTACAAAAAAAGTAGAATATCCTAAAAAAATATCAATCTAACTTATGTTTTTAAAAAATTACTTTAAAAAATTTTAAATTTTGAGGTAGTTAAAATTTTTTGATACATCAATATTTTTAAATAGTATTTAAAATCACCATGTGAGTGTTTAGCTAGGTTGATAATTCTGGAGAAAATTCCTAAGTGTCCTTTAACTCGGTTTTTCAATTCCTCTTCGGACTACTTGACTTTGAAGATTAAGACTTTACAAAGAGGCCGAGGTATGTAGTCGAGTGTGGTGATTGAATGTGAATCAACCCTATTTTTCATCTTTAAAAGAGTTAAGAAAGCTGGGAGAAATATTTTTGTTAAAAGGCTTTTGTTTCCCTATTTCTGGATCAATCCAAATGCAAAGGCAAATTTATCCAACTAACTTGTTTTTAAGATCAATTTTGAGCCCTTGGATTAAGGGTTACATCTTCATTTAAAATGAACTTTCTCCCATTTCTGGAGTAGAGAGACTACAATAGTCGTTCTTGTGCTCCTCATTCTCTTTTCTCTTTGAGGTTGCTTGCTCCAAGAAAATCTCATCCAAGTTTTCCAAGATTTGTTTTTTTAAAATAGATTATCTAAAAATGAACATGGGTTGATTTCTGAAACATTCATCTCTCATTCTTTTGGTTTTGTGCAAAAACCCATTTTCTTTTTGTACGAATTCAAGAAGAGGCCGAGATCAAGCTTGGTGCTAACTCCAAGTGTACTCTGAAAGAAGAAGGTGATTAGCTGAAACTGAAGGTACTAGTCAAGTGGTCCAGGAGGGATTGGTTGGCTTAACCTACGTAGAACCTTATATTCAGTTTTTATTCTTCATAGTGGATGTTTTCGATCAATAATAGGTCAGTGGTTTTTTATCTCTTCGGAGGTTTTCCATGTTAAAATTCGATGTCAGTTGTCTCTTTCTTTCACTCTACTCTTTGATTTATTTTCAGTTTTTTATATCATTGGTTACTTACGTATATATATTGAATGGAAGAAAAATAAGTTGAAATAGGTGTGATTATCCATTGGATATATATCTTAAATAATTTTTCTGTTCATCTTGGTTAATGATATTTTGTAGTAATTGGAAATGAGTTAAGGAGATAATTGTTCTTATGAATTAATTTTGAGGAGTGTTGAAGCATTTGTATGTGCATAGTTTCCAGACTATGTTTGGACTTTAGTTCATCTATTAATTCTATCTGAAAAATCCTTTCCATCAAGGTTTTCTGGTATGTGCTCTAAATTTAAGGTTCCATTATGTTTGAAAATTTTTCTGGAAAAAGTTCAAGTGGGCGTTGGCTTTCCCTGTTTTGCTTTCCTCAATGTACGTACCTTCAGGTATGTCTTCTTTAATTAATTTTTTTCATAGTAGTTTTAATAGTTTGAGATTTCATTTTTGCCTTAGAGTGTTCTTGGTTTCTAGGAATGCTAATCCTAGGCTTTAGGTGTTCATTTTAAGTGGTTTCCACACATTTTCATGCTTGGAATCTATTTTCATGGTGATAAAGCATTTTTTAAAAGTTTTTAATTAAAACCATGTGATGAGATTTAGGATGAGATTCTTATATCCTATAATGGGAGTTAGAGGGAGATTCTTGTATCCTATAATTTTATTTTATTTTTGGAATGTTGATATGGAAACTTGGTGGCATGTGGATACTTGATTTTTGGGTATTTGACATTTTGCTGAAATGTGGAGGTTTGTTGATTTGTATGTTAGATATCCAACTATTGAATTGTCATCCCTTTGTTTTTTTTCTTAGATGTAAAGGGGGAGTTTGTGGCCTTTTGTCTCTTTCTAGGACAAAAAGGGGGAGAGACATTATAGCTATTATTTTGGTGATTGGATATCCATATGTTTACAATTATTATTTTGGTGAATGGATATCCACATGTTGATGACTATTTTATATATTTTGAGATACGTGTTTATATGTGATCTTGTCTTATTTGGATTTGAATATACATTGGACTTTTTGGATATACTTGTTAATATATTATGTATATTCAAATTGCTTTACACAGGTGCTACTAATTATTTTGTTTGTGAGCTTCAATTGCAAGTTTTGTAGTACCTAGGTTGTGAGTTTGAGTGGGTAAGTGAGTTGCCTTGTATGAGAGTGGGTAGGGCTTACTTACTTGTACTCATTCGTGTTGTAAAGGGTTTTGTCCCATAATTGCCAAAGTGGGAGATTGTGAGTGTTTAGCTAGGTTGGCAATTTCGGACAAAATTCCTAAGTCCTTAACTCAGTTTTTCAATTCCTCTTTAGACTACTTAACTTTGAATATTAAGAATTCACTAAGAGGTCGAAGTATGTAGCCAAGTGTGTGGTGATTGAATGTGAATCAACCCTATTTTTCATTTTTAAAAGAGTTAAGAAAGCTAAGAGAAATATTTTTGCTGAAAGGCTTTTGTTCCTCTATTTCTGGATCGATTAAGGTGCAGGGGTAGATCAATAAAAACTAACATGTTTTTAAGAACAATTTTCAGCCCTTGAATTTAGGGTTATATTTTCATTTAAAATGAACTTTCTCCCATTTATGGAGTAGAGAGACTGCAGTAGCTGTTCTTGTGCTCCTCATTCCCTTTTCTTTTTGAGGTTGCTTGCTCCAAGAAAATCTCATCAAAGTTTTCCAAGAATTTTTTTTTAAATGGATTTTCTAAAAATGAACATGGGTCGATTTCTAAAAAATTCATCTCTCATTCTCTTGGTTTTGTGTAAAAACCGATTTTCTTCTTATGTGTTTAAGAAGAGGCCAAGGTCGAGCTTGGTGTGGACGGACTCCAAGTGTGCTTCGGAAAAAGAAGATGAGAAGCTAAAAGTATAGGTACTACTCAAGTGGTCTGGGAAGGATTGGTTGGCTTGACCTAGATAAAACCTTGTATTCAGTTTTTATCCTTTATAGTGGATGTTTTCGATCGATAGTAAACCAATGGTTTTTTTATCTCATTAGAGTTTTTCACGTTAAAATCTGGTGTCAATTGTCTCTTTCTCTCACTCTACTCTTTGATTTATTTTTAGTTTTTGATATCATTGGTTATTGGGGTATATATGTTGAATGAAAGAAAAATAAGTTGAAATGGTGTGATTATCCATTGGATATTTTGAATAATTTTTCTGTTCATTTTGTTTAATGATATCTTATAGTAATTGGAAATAAGTTAAGGAAATAATTGTTCTTATGAATTAATTCTGAGAAGTATTGAAGCATTTGCATATGAATTGCATTTATAAATTGTTGGGAGAGTGTTGGTACATACATACTTGCTTGTGGATGTTATGCTTTGTTGAAAAATTGTTGTAAGAGAAATTTATTGACATTGAGAAATTTTAAGGTTATGTAATTTTTGTTGGGAAATATTTGTATAGTTCAACAACACTGTTCACCTCCCCTCTAGGTGTAATCCATTATTGAAATTCACCTTCCATACTACTTTTTCAACATAAGCCTCTAATATTTCTTGTATATTACATAAAAGGAATATCATGAAAATTACACTGATTTTTCTTGGTTCATCTCTCTTAGAGTATGTTTCTTATACTTTTATTTTAATTTTTTTTTACAAGTAAAATTTTGAAAATAACATATTTGGTAACATGGTTTTACTTTTTATTTCAATATTTGACAACAAAAAAATAAAAAAATAAAAAATAAAATTAAGGTGTTGAATTTTAAAATGTAAAATTAACTCTCATGACTCCCTATATCTTATTCTTTTTTTTCTAAATCAACCATATCAGGGGTTCATTTTTTAACATCAACAAATCACTAAAAATAATTGAAAAATCGATAAAAAAAAAAATCACTAAAAAAATATTTTTTTCTCTTCCTGGTTATATAATTATAAAAAAATTACTTATAAATTTTTCAAAATAAGAAACAAAAGTGCAACGATATTTACAAAAATTTCAAACCTAGGTTAAAAAAGATTTATATTTTAAATAATAATAATAATAATAATAGAAGTTATTATATTTTCATTAGAAATTAATTATAATTACAATAAGAAACCTTTTAGCATATAACTAATAGTGTGTTTATTTTTTTAGCTTTTAACTTAAAACAATTTTTTCAGTCTTTAGGTTGTTTATTTTTCTACTTTTTCATGACTTATTATAAATTTGTGGTTGAATAGAAAAAAATCAAAATATTTCACTCTTTCTAGATTAAAAAAGTAACCTATTGGGTTTTTCGTATTTTTTAATGTTTAATAAAAATAAAATATTATAAAAACAAATAATTTCATACTTAACACTATTAAGCACTATTTAATTTTAAATTCTATTAAAATTAAGTAAAACAAACAAACAAACAAACACTACCAAAATCTCTTCTTAAATGTTTTTATTTTTTTTAACAATTTTATAAAATTATTTTTGAATGGGGTCACATTATAAAAATATAAACTATTGAAAAAAAACAACATATCTAATCTCTAAAATAAGATAACTACAAACAACAATAAGCACATCCGAAAAGCTGATAGGAAGCTCCAAAATGAGTTTAAAATAATATTGAGCAGATATGTACTAAAATACCCCTCAAAGTTGACGAATCAAATCTCCCCCACCAAGAAAATAATAAACTCAATTGTTGTTGGTGGTGGTAAAACATTTTGTAAAAAAATATAGATTTTACACCATGTTTCTAAAAATTCCTTTAAAAAACTTTAGAATCTGAAGTAGATGCCTTGTCTTTTTAAACAAAATTTAAAATCTTGGTTATATTTGGTTATCAAAAAATATTAAGAAAAAATATTATGAAAAATGATGTTCTCATATTTAGTTAATATGAAAGAAAATAAAATATAATTAAAATTTAATAGAAATTTATATATTTTCAAATTATTTAATCTTTATGTCAAAGAGTTAAAATAATTGAAATGTATTAAAGAAAGTTAATGTTATTCTTAATTTACATATTAGAATTTATCTATTTATTGTATATTAGTTTGAATTTGAATAGAATATAGAATTTGAATTATAGTAAAAGTTTACTATTAGTTTGAATTACGGTAGGAGATAGAGTTTGAATTATAATAGAACTCAAATATAATTGTATATAAATATCTGTCATCATCAATGAGAATAGTATGCCATATTTTTTATACTTTATATGGAATCGGAGCTTTCGAATCCTAAACCCTAGTCTCAACTTTGAGCAACAACTTTGAGCAAATTTAGGATGCAGGGCTTATGCCCTGCACGCCTTCCCCTCTCCCTACTACAAATGGTAGTGACCTTGTTATGCCTATGCATTGTCAATGCCTCATTCTCTATGATCTCCAATGTAATATCCTAGTTTCAATGTCTCTTTTCTTGCTATCTCCAATGCAATATCTTGATTTCAATGTCTCTTTATAGCTAAGAGCTCCAAATTTTCCTAGTTCAAACCTACCAGAATTTTCTTCTTCTTTGCTTTCTATCAATATTAATCCCCCTAATTTAATATATACTTCTTTATTACCTTCAACTCTACCTCTCTCTTTCTCTAAAAGCTTCCTAAAAATTTGATTGCTTTCTTGCATGTTTGGGGAAAACAAACATGCTCATGTTCTGTTACCTCTACTTGAGATATGCCCCATACCCTACCATCTTCTTTACCTCCTATATCATCTAATACATTAGCTTCAAAAACATTATTTAGTTTGATGCCAAATAAGGATCCTAATCCTACTCTTCTTTCAACAAACTTTCTTTTACAAGTTCCTCAAGGCTATGTTTGGTTCTCGGAAAATTTGAGGGAAAATATGAAGGAAAAAAAATAGAGAGGAAAAGTGGAAGAAAAGAAAAAATAAAGGAAAATAAAAAATAGATTCAAAATCAATAAATTATTTTTATATATTTCTTCAAGCTCATTTCACTTAGTTTCATCTATTATATAAAGATTAAATAATTTTAAAATATATAAATTTCTAATTAATTTTAATTATATTTAATTTTCTTTATAAAAAAATTATGGTGAAACCAAACATGAGAAAACCATTTTCCTCTACTCTTGCCTAATCTTTTAACCATCAAGTCAAATCCACTTGTCGGATCTAGGGAGATCACCCTCCATAGAAATAGGGAGATTGAAACCCCACCCCACCTCACAATAACAAGGAGATCGTCCTCCACAAAAATAAGGAGACTGCCCTCTAGAAGCTGAATACATTTTTTCTGAATACATCGTATACATTCTTTCTGAATACATCGTAGGCCAAGATTGGAATCTCCGAGAGCTCCATCTCGTTGGGGCATATAAGAAAAAGTTAATGTTATTCTTAATTTACATATTAATATTTATCTATTTATTCTATATTAACTTAAATTAGAATAGAATATAGAATTTGAATTAGAGTAGAAGTTTATTATTAATTTGAATTGCGGTAGGAGATAAAGTTTGAATTATAGTAGAACTTAAATATAATTGTATATAAATATACATCATCATCAATGAGAATAGTATGTCAAATTTTCTTTACTTTATAAAATGGACTTGAAATAGCATATAAAAACGATTTATTATCTTTATATCTATTTTTTATTTTTCTTCACATTTATTTCCTTCTACTTTTTCTCTTTATTTTCATTTTCCTTCAATTTTTTTGGGAAATCAAACATATCCTAAGAGATAGCACATCTTCTATAAAAGTTATTATTACTTGTTAAGTTAATTTCATCCATGATTTGGCTAATTATTTCAGTATTTTATCAAATACCTGTTTTATTTTGAGTGAAAATAATAAATGGAAAAGATAGATGATACATTTGATGAAATTTCAAACTAACACATTTCAATATATTTAACCAAAACTTTAAAAGAGGTAAATAAAATTAATCCAACAAGAAATGTATCAAAACTAACTCTTTTGTACATCTAAATCATATAGCCTAAATGTAATTGTAGAATATTATGTATTTCTAAATCAAATATGATTATGAACCTTCCTAATGGTCCTTTAAAAATTAAAATTCTAACCATTGAGAAAATTTAATTGAGTCATAGATTGAGGATATAAAATGTAAAAAAAATTAAGACATTAAAAAAGTTGAAATCATAATCTTTATATATAGATTTTTTTTTCTTTTCTTTTTTCTTTTTTGCACTGGTAAGAGATCATCTTATACACTGTCTCAAGATCACTACGCCATTTTTTCACTCCGACGCTCCCCACAGTCGCCGGTCTCGCCATCGTTCGCCTCCGGTTTCAAATATGGGTGAGTTTCATTTTTCTTGATCTGCAAGGTGTTAAAGAAAAATGCTAAAAGAAAAAAAATATCAAAGAAAAATGATTTTTTTTCATATTTGATTTTACTTAAAAAAAAAAAAAGTAATTAGTCCAAAAAAACTTGTTTTTTTTTTTGTTTATTCTCTTTATAGAAGAATTAAATCCCGAAGTAAATTTGAAATATCACACAACAATAACAATAATTTATTAATGCTACACAACAATAAAAATGTTTATTCTCGTATTTGGTTTTATCATAAAAAACATGAAAATAAATTTAAATATAATTAAAATTAATTATAAACTTATTAATTTTTCTTTTATTCTTTATATAAAAAAAGAGTTATAATTAAATGAACTTAAAGTAGTATAAAATAATAATTAGTTTTTCTATTTTCTTATTTTATTTTCCATCACTTCTTCCTTCACTTAAATTTTTTTTATCTTGATTATGACTTTTAGCTCTCCATTTTGAGCTTATTGCCTTTGAGTTTAATTTTTTATGGATAATTCATTTAAGGGTTTAAGGTGTGTAGGATGTAAGGTGTAGATTTATAATTGAGAGGGTTTTAATTTGTATTACAGTTTCGGATTTAGGATTTAGGGTTATTCCATTGACAAGAACAAGTGGCAAGTGGACGGATGGATCTATTGCGTGAAGGCAAAGCAGGCTTACTGAAGAAGAAAAAAAGGGGATTCTCCCTCATCCTTTCCCTATTTGTACTGGGAGAGAACCCAAATGTGCATTTTTCACTAACAGAGAAAGAGTGAGAGCTACAGCTACTGGAGTTTGGAGACTGCAGCAACTTTTATTGGTATAATTATCTTTTTCTTTTTACTACAATATAATTATTCTCTCTACTGTCTATATTATTTTTTTCATGAGTGGCATGGTTTGAATGGACGAATGCAATTTAGAGTGTGATAGACAAAATTTTTATTGGGAGTCTTTTTAGAAGTGTTTTATGTAAAACTGTTTTTAGGATAACCATCTATTCATGTTTTTTTTTTTAAATATTATAAATAATTTTTTTGATTTTTAAAAGTGTTTCTTAAATTTCGACAATTACTTAATTTTGTTATTTTTTCAAACAGACTTTTATATTTATAAAATAAAAATAATTTTCAAATAAAATGATAAAATAAGGGTTGTGGAATTTTTTTTTTTTTTTTCAAAATATTTTGGAAATCAATGATAAATAAATGGCTCAAGACTTTTCTGAAAATACTTTTGGGAATAGCATTTTTTTTAACAAGGAATTTTTTTTTTTCAAATAATTTGGGAATAAAATTTTTTAGTAAGGATTTTCTTAAAACAAATTTTGGAATAATATGGATCCATTTGTTCATATTTTTTTAAACTTATTTTTAAAAATTATTTTTTATCTTTTAATTTAAAAACAGTTTTTAAACTAAAATTTTAAAAAACATGGTCAAAAGGCACATGTTTTTATTTTATTTTTAAAAATTGGTGAAAACAACTCTTATTTATTCTCTAAAATTTGTTTTCTATTCACCTTATTTTAAAAAATTGTTTTAAGAGAACAATAATCAAACAATATTACAAAATTTTAAAAACAATTTATTTCTGAAAACAAAAAACAATTTTTAAATTATATGCTATATTTTTTTTAGTAAATATTTTTCTTGAAAAAATGAGAATAAAATTTTCTTTAGCTAAACATTCAAAAAATAATAATAATTTTAGGAATAAAATATTTTTCTGAAAATAATTTGGGGAGTAAAATATAGTTTGTGTTATTTTGGATTTTTGGATTTTTTAAAAAACAATTTGGGAATAAAAATAGTTGTTTAGTAGGATTTTAAAAAATAATAATAATAATAATTTGGGATAAAAAATGGTTATTTTAGAACTTAGGATTCTCTTAAAATATTTTAGGAATAAATTTGGTTTCATTTGATTTCTTTCATACACTTTAAGTTATGCAATTCATGTATATTTCATGCTTTATTTAGTTTTTCTTATAAATGATATTATGTTCATTAAATTACTAATTGAATATTAAATTTTTTTCAATTTTTTTTATTTCAAATGGGAATATGTTTTGAATTTACGTGATATCATCTTTCATTTGAATCATTAAAACAATGACGTCCTTTTAAGTTCTTTTGTAATTCAATCCCGTATAGTTGAAAATAAATTATGACTTTAAAATAATTAATAAAAATTATTATTTTTCAAATAATTAATCATTTTCAAAAAATAAAAATAAAAAGGTTTTGTAAAGCCATTGCTGCACACATTCTATTAAACGAGGATGATATTTACATGCAAAACACAAATTTGAAATATTTTAAATAGTAATTAATTTTTTGCAAATAAATTCTTAAATTCAAAATTTAATTTTAATTCAAATTTTATTTTATTTTTTCTTTTTTATCAAAAAAATGAAATTTAGTCAAACTTCACTAACAGGTTCCATGAAATATTACATTAATATCGACAACTGTAACAAAGATGGTGGCGAAGAATATAGCAAAATAGCACATTCAAGCAGGTGGAGGTGGAGTAGTGGTGGTGGCGGTGGCGGTACTGGTACTGATAGCGAGCTAGGTGGTGGTGCTGGGAGTGGTGCCGAAGTGGTAGTCATGGTGCCGACGAAAATGTCGGTAAAGCAACCAACAACATCGATGAAGCTCCTGACAACTTCGAAGCAACTAAAGATGTGGGTGATGCCGCCACCGATGCCAATGATGCCACCACCGATGCCGATGATGCCAATGTCATCACCAATTTGGGGGCCACCACTACAACCACCACCACCACCACCAATTTGGGAGGAGCCGCCACTTCTGTTGCCACCACCAGTTTGCGGGGAGTTGTGGTTGGAACCGCCACCGATGCCAATGATGCCACCACCGATGCCGATGATGCCAATGTCATCACCAATTTGGGGGCCACCACTACCACCACCACCAATTTGGGAGGTGCCGCCACTTCTGTTGCCACCACCAGTTTGCGGGGGAGTTGTGGTTGGAACCGCCACCACCAATTTGTGAGGATCTGCCAGTGCGGATGCCTTTGCCTCCGCCACCGCCACCACCATTTTTCTAGCGATGGTATTGACCATAAACGACTAAAACACAGTGGCCGTAAAGTTTGTTTCATTAATGAAACCAAACATTGAATAAACATAATTATCTATCTAATTGCTTGTTAAATTATGGACAGTTATTGGGCTTGATTTTTCATCAATATTTGTTGAATTGGGCTTGTTTTGATTTTGTGCATGGACCAATTCCAATATCTTTATTTGGGCTTTCATTTGGGTTTTTTGTTTTGGGCTTTAAGGGAAAGCTGTGAAGGCCCACTAAAGAGAAAAAGGCCCTTTGTATTCCTTCTTATTCTCTCTCTATTTCCATTTAGGGTTGGGTGTATATTTTTGAGAGATGACCATATTTGCATGTAATTTATAGTTCATCTGTGGTATTATTTTTAAGTGAAAATGTTTTGGAAGTAAAATGATAACATAGAGGTTGAGGTTTTTTTTCTAGAATATAGTGGAAATACATGATAAAATAATGGTCACTTCAAATTAGTAAAAAAAATTTAGAATCATTATTTTTTTCGATATAAACCTCCAAGAGAGTGTGTATCTTATATAAAATTATTATAGTTTTATGATTTTAAAAAGAGAAAACGAGAAATGTATCCGAACATAGTCTTAGAGCATTTGCATATCTAAATCATATGTCCTAAATGTACAGATAAAATATCGTATCCACTTTCACTTTCTCATATGATTAAAATTGTGTCTTTCTAAATCAAATATGGTTGCGAGCCTTCCTAATGGTCTTTTAAAAATTAAAATTTTACCCTTTAAGAAAATTAACTTAAGTCATAGATTGTGGACATAAAGTGAAAAAAAATTAAAATACAAAGCCAAGTAAGATATTTGATTGAAAATTATTTGAAATAAAGTTTATTTATATCGTGTATGTTTGTGTTAACTTACGATAACTTTCATATTTCAATTATGAAATAAAACCTACAAATTAATACATCACAAAAGTTGAAATCATAATCTTTATATATAATTTTCTTTAAGTGGTGTGGTAGTACATTACTAACAACAGGGATTTTGACACATACAAGTTGTTTTGAAAGTTTGTTTTAAAATTGGAAAAGGCATGTACTATTCAAACCCTTTTCTGTATAAAAACAGGGGAAGATCAACATTACTCATTGAATAAAATATACCCACTTATTTTCTCTTCTTATTTTTTGATTTTTCTACATGGTATTAGAGCTCCTAAGAGCTTAAATCCAACAATGGCATCCTCTCCCTAAACACCATCGAGCTACTCAAGTATTCTGAAACATCAATTGACAACAGGTCCAATAACAATAGTTAATCGAACAACCCTACCTATTGTCGTAAAGTCGTAACTATCACCTATAGAAGCAACAAATCTCTATTATTATAGAAAGATTAGGTTTAGAGGGATTCACATTTGGATCTATTGTGTGTCCACCTAAATTTGTCTCAACCACTCTATAGACCCTCCATTTTACCCTCCTAACACATGTCCTATTAGGTTTTTTGTTCGGTACTTTATAGCAATTCCTTGATAGCCCATTACTACTCATGTAATTTATCTTCTCTGAGCCACCTTAGAGACTTTGGTTGAGGGGTTTATCCGGCTCCTCATTATGACCTTGGTTGCCCTTCGAATTTATATTAGGCTTCACTTAGCGCACTCAACCCATTATGAATCACCTTAGGCCCATCTAGGTTCACTTAGGCCCACTTAGGTACACTTGGCCGATTAGGCACCACCTTAAACTCACCTAGGTTACTTAGGCCCACTTAAGCCCACTTTGCCCATTAGACATTCTTACCGTGACTTGTATGACTCACATGATTGCATGGCTTGTATGACTCATTTAAATCTTATTTACTTATTTATTTATTTATTTGTATTTTTATTATTATTATCAATCACTTTTATTTATTTATTTAGTTATTTATTATTTATTATTATTTATTTATTATCTTGCTATTTATTCATTTATTGATTATTATTATTTTACCATTCTCTAAATTTTTTATTCATTTATAAGATTTAATAATTTGATTTCTTTTGGTTTAAGGGAAATCTACCAACAGATAAGAAGAGTTGATTCTTGTAAGACTCTAAGGAGGAAGGAATCTCTTTTGGGCGTTATTGAAGATCACCGGAGAGTTAAAATAAGGGTGAAGAAGTTTTTGAAAAAGGTAGGACTCCTTGGTGATATGCATAGATTGTTTTTTTCTTAAATTCAAAAGGATTTTTTTCTGCTGGAGGAGACAGAATTTGGAGAAAAAAGGACTCCTTAGGAGGGACGGTTGCCAATTGCCATATACAAACACAGGCTAGTGGTTTTGGAAGAAAAAAAAGAGAAGTTTTGAAAGCGGGGGGATTTTTTTTGAGCACGCATTAAGAAGACAAAAAGGGATAAGAAAGAGAAGAAGAGCATAACAGAAAGAAGAGTAGAAAGGAGAGGAGTGATTCATTAGTCTGCATCTGCAGAGAGGTAAGTTCTTCATTGCAAAATATCTACTCCCTTCCATGTTTCTTTTGTTTGATATTACTAAGACTTGTTGTATGCTTTGGTATGGTCATCGGAGACCTATTTTCTAGTCTTAGGATTGTTTGGGCTAGGTTATAGCGTGTTCATGTTTCACTTTTATTGTTTTTTTTGTCAAGATTAGTTTGGTACTGCTTTAGTTCTTTTTTCTGTGAGATGCATTCGATCATGTTTTGATTTCTATTTGAAATGTGTTTGGTTTCACCCACCTATTTAAATTTGTTGATTTGAAGCATGAAACATGACTTTCGTTGGTTCCTTTCATTTATATTCCTCGTGCTCTGTTTTTGGATACCTTCCCCTGTTTCTGGTGCTTATCTGTGGTGACTCCTCTGGATACTGTTGGAGCATGGAATCTTCGAACTTGGCCCATGTGTAGAACCACCAGCACATGACACATTGGAATTTTATTCTATCTCTATCATAACCATCACAATTCAGGCTCTTCGTGTGTTAATATCAGAGATGGCTCAAATTTGATTTCCATGAAGGTTAGTAACGAATCTCGCAAATGTCATGGTGTCCGAAGATTCAGAAAAGGACTTGAAGGGTGATGATCAAGTTTGACATTCTCTATCATCTAAGAATCTTATTGAACCACTTATTAGCTTTCTGAAGGATGCTTGTGGACAATATGATGTAAAGGCTCAGAGAGTCGGTATTCAGTTGTCATTGGCACTTGTCGACGAAAGTGAAAAGGTGGGTCATACTTGGAAATAGACGCATTCAGTCTGATGACACCCCTCCAAAATTCAAAAATCAACAATATTGTCAGAAGGAGTTTCACTGCAAAGTCACTTACGTGCTCCCTTTCTCTTTCAAGTCTGTGGACTCGAGATTCTCACTTTACAAGGTAGTAGGATAACATGGTATAGGCAATGTAAGAAGCTAGATAAAGACTTCTAATAACTTGAAGAGGACAAAGTGGCAGTTATGTAGAAAATGGCTCTTGCCTTAGTTAATTGGGTGCATGGCAATATTAAAGTCATCTGAGATGGCTTTTGTGATTTGTTTATAAACTAGTTAATGTGTGTATAGAGGTGAGTCTGCCACCTGATACTCTCAATATCCTGACTTGATTGGACTCCTAAGCTGGTGCTCCCTTGGCGCCACGCCCTTGTGATGACAAGATTTTGTTTGGGAGAAGCATCCTGCCCCTATTGCTCATACATCCCATCATGCCACTGCTACAACCCTACTACAGCTATGAATGGACTCCACTAACAGCCACATCAAGGATGGAAAACGGCGTGGGCCGCGTCCTCTTTGAAGCCACGTTACAGCATGCAACATGCATAATATAGAAACAGCCAGCCTCCACAAATTATCTTACCCACAGGCTGCCATCGAGAGAAAGCATGCACCATTCACTCATTCTCAAGGGCAGTCACACCATCCTCCTCTTTCTTTGTTTTGTTAAACGATTTTAGTTTCCTTCAAATTTCATCCTTAAGAGTTTCTAGATTCATCAAAAATTCAGATTTCAAGAAATCTTTTGCTGTCGTTTTCCTCATGGCATGCATTCTTACTATTTTATTTGATTTTTAACTATTTTCTTGTTTTTATTGATTTTCAACAAGCATGATGGAAAATTTTCAAAACTCTTCCTTGTTTTCATTCAACCATTGACCCTTTAGTTTTAAAATTTGTTTTAGTAACTTTAGAATATTTAAAAAAAATTTCCAAAACCTTGATGATTTTCCTTACTTCTTGAACTCGATTCTAGAATGTTATTTGGGTCAAAAATCTTTTCTTAAGGTCGATTTATGATCATCTCTTTCAGCATTCTCTATTTAGGCAAACTTCTGCACACTCAAGAGAACTTTGCAAAATTAAATTGTTTTATGATCTTTTTAACTTAAATGAATATTTTTCCCAAATTTTTGACTTCTTGAAATTGAATTTTGACACATAAAATATTAACAAATGTGCCTTTTTGAGGGAGATGTGATTTTTCAAAGTCGTACCTACTATACATGATGAATTCTGGACATCTGATTAGCTGAAGTATTTTAAAAATACTTTTGAGTGCTATCTAACCTGGATTCATTTTTTTCTGTGATATAGACACTTTGAACGATGTGTGTGATTTTTTGTACAATTTGATGTAATCTCTTGTTATTTTTAAAAATTTTACCTAATCTGGACCTTTTAGAAATTTTGGATATCTTTGAATGAGTGTTTGGTTTTTAGTATGTTGTTCTAGATGTGTAGGAGTTGTTTCCTAAAATTTTTTGTAATTAAATTCCATTCCAAGATATTTTTTTTAGAAATTGTTTTGTGATGCTCCTTTTTTTTAATTGAATGCTGATGATCTTGTACTTTACTTGAATTTGTTATTTATTTTTGAAGTCATTTGACTACCTTGGCTCAATTTTGGCTTTGGTATTGTATATTAGACATAATAAAGATGTTATATAATTTGTACTTGTCCTAACCACTCTAACATTTTTGGAGGAATCTTATAAATTATGCATACTATCTAGGTACGCTCTTTATCACTTACTTTTCAAAATTTTATGAACATGCATGTTGTTGTGAGTCATATCTATGTTTGATTCCATCCTTAGGTGCCTAGATATTTGTTCAATTTGCTATGATAAAATATATGTCATGTGCCATATTTCTGTACTAATTTTAATGTCTTATGCTAGCGCTTGAGAGGTAGTCCAGGTACACATCCAAACCTTCCTTTGCGATTGTAATTTGATTTCTTTTTTGGCATGCTAGTTTTGAAATCACCTTAGCCTACCTAGGTACCTTTAATAAATTGATTAGTTGTCATTTCTCCCTTGACTTACCCAATAAAGACCTCTCTAGGGCTTAGAGGGGTGCTACCTCTTAGAGGTATCTTCCTAATAGGAAACCTAATCCTCAGACCAAGACTCGGGCTTTTCAAGACTTGTTTTTCCAAAACTATGGAGTCACTTCTTTAGGGTTTTCTTTCTTATTTTATTTTGCCTTTTAAAATAAAATAAAATAAATGGTCACTCCAACTTTTTCAAAACTAATTTTTCACTAATAAAAATGAGTCTCGCCCATTAAGTGGGGACACACGTGAAGAACGCGGGTCCACACACTCTTGATAACAACTCTCAACTTAAACGCAACCCAAATTTTGATTTATGGAATCACCAAGACAAATTGATAGTTTCCTAGTTGCTTGACTCCATTTCAATGAGCATTCTTCCACAACTTGTAGGTTTTAAAACCTCTTGTGAGATTTGGGATGTTTTAACATTTTATTTTGTTGCTTGAAATGAAGCTTAGATTATGGTATAAACCTTGATACCAACTTCGTGGAAAATTTGGTCATACAATGAACGAAATTCTATAATTGTTTTGACTCATTTTTCACTAAACTCAACAATTCCTTGCACAATACTACCGATGATGGCTCAAATCCTATGGAAGGTAAAGACAAAATGAGAGATATGGTCGTTGCATCTAGTATTAAAAATAACATGTCTAATGGAGCATGATTCCTTGACTTTAGAGCCAGAAACCATGTCACCAAGGATTTCAACAATCTCAACATTGGTACTAAATATCAAGGAAACAACAAGCTATATATGGGCATTAGAGTAATTTGGACATTCTTCACTTTAGCTAATCTACTTTCCCTTTACCCACTTCTTCCTAAACACTCATTCTTTGAAATCTCTTATATGTTCCTCATATAACTAACAATCTAATCAATATATCTCAATTTTCAAGGGATGATGAGGTTTATTTTGAGTTTCACCCTTCTATTTGTTTTATCAAGGATCTAGAAACAAGTTAAATTTTACTTCAGTGAATGCTTAGGAATGGCTTGTACCAATTCAACTTGTCTTTCTTAAAACATCAACCCAGTTCACTAGTCACAACTTCAATCTCTCCCAATTCCTACACTACTATCACCATGCATATCCACTAAATTGATACTTTTGCAGTTTCTAGCTTAGGTTCTTTTCAATCAAGTTACAACTCACAACATCAAAACAATTTTTCTTTGTGACATGAAAGATTGGGTCTTCCAACTACCAAGGTTGTAAAACTTGTTCTTTCTTATTATAACAAAGTTTTCTCATCTAATGAAAAATCTTTGTTTTATGTTGCTTGTCATTTGGGTAAAAGTCATAAACGCTGTTTTCTTATTTTTGAAACTTAATACACAAAACCTTTACAACTTATGCACTCTAATCTTTAAGGTATTTCACATTGAATTTCCATAAATGGTTTCAAATATTATGTCACATTCATTGATGTATATTCTCACTTTACTTGGATTTATTTTCTTAAAAGTAAATTTGAGGTGTTTTAAGAATTCCACAACTTCAAAACGTAAGTTGAATTGTATCTCAGTTACCACTTAAGAACTTATTGGGAAGGAGAATTTTGTTCCTTGACAACACTCCTACAAAACTTTAGCATCATTCATCAACTTTCTTGCCTTCATACTCTTGAACAAAATAGAATGACTAAATGTAAACATAAACATATTGTTGAGCAAGGTTTTACACTCTTAGCTCAAGCATCTCTACCTATGACATATTCAGACTATATCTTTGCCACTGCTATATACCTTATCAATTGTTTTCCAACTCTAATGCTTAATAATACTTGCCCTGTAGAAGTTTTATTCATCTTAAGTCAAATTACTTTGAACTATAAGTGTTTAGTTTAACATATTTTCCCTATATTCAACTCTATAATGCCAATAAGCTTGAATACAAATCATCTCCTTGCATTTTTCTTAGGTGCAACACTCATCATAAAGGTTACAAGTGTATGTCTTATGATGGTAAACTTTATATATCCAGTTATGTTAAATTTGATGGGCAATTCTTCCCATTTGCTTAGTTTAGTGCCTTCTTTGTACCCCAATCTAATCCACCTTACTCCTTGTCAACTCCCTTTGTTGCACTACCAATCCCTACACCTTCTTTACTCTCTCTTTGCATACTCCATTTAATACCACTCTTGAGTCTCCAATGCTACTTATTACTACTGCTCCATTTATACCTTATTCTTCTTTTCTTCCAAATCCTTCTATGCATCTTCATCTAAAATTGGATAATGAGTTAATTCCTCATTCCATGATTACTCATGCCAAAGATGGTATCTATAAACACTTTGGCCATTGAATTTCCTGATGTCTAGACAACTTTTTGTGATAAGACATGGAAACATGGAATGCAAGAGAAGTATGATGCCCTTCTCCGCAACAATACATGGACTTTGGTTCCAACTCCTATTGATAAGAAAGTTGTGGGGTACAAGTGGATCTTTTGAATTAAATGGAATGCCAATTACACTATTGCAAAGTATAAAGCTCGTTTGGTTGTAACAAGGTATCATCAAATTGTTGGCCTTGATTTCAATGAAACTTTTAGCTCTATGGTCAAACCAATAATAATGAGGGTTATTCTCACATTGACCCTAGCTCATAATTGTTATCTTTACCAATTAGAAATATGATACTTACATGCTTCAACTTGGTTTTAAGCAAAGCAATTCCTCTATCACAATTTGCAAACTTAATAAAGCTTTTTATGGATTGAAGCAGACTCCTTGATCTTGCTTTGAAAAGCTTAAATTCAGACTTCAACAATTTGGTTTCACATTTTCTCAAGCCGATGTCTCTCTTTTCATTAAATGCACTGCCAAGTCCTACATTTTTCCTTCTAGTTTATGTTGATGATATTGTCATCAAAGGTAGTAGTTCTCATGAGGTTCAATTCTTCATTATTCACTTGCATAAGGTGTTTGCTTTTAAAAACCTAGGTCTTCTAAACTTTTTCTTAGGGATTAAAGTTTAAAAAATCCAAAATGGAATCTTTCATTGCGGTTAGGAAGTATGTGACAAATCTACTTGAAAGAGCAAAAATGCTCAATGCAAGATCTATATCAACTCTTATGATAATTGACACTCTACTCTCAACTCAACTTGGAAATCTTATGGATGATCTGACATTGTATAGAAACATTATTAGAGCTTTAGATTATGTCATCATATCCAAACCTGAGATCCCATATTGGGTTAACAAAGTTTGTTGATTCATGTAGCATCCTTTAGACATTCACTTGAAAGGAACAATTGGTCTTGGTCTAATATTTTTGTGGACCCGCATTTTTCACTTGCACCTCCACTCAATTGACGAGACTTGCTTTTATTTGTGAAAAAGTAATTTTTGGAAAAGTCGGAGTCGCCACTTATTTTATTTTTATTTTAAAGGGAAAATAAAACAAGAAAGAAAAACCCTAAAAAAAATGACTCCATAATTTTTGGAAAAAGTGTGTCTTTGAAAAAACCCGAGTCTAGGTCCGGGGATCAGGTTACCTATTGGGAAGGTACCTTTAAAAGGTAGCACCCCTCTAAACCCTATAAAGGTCTCTACTGACTAAGTTAAAAGAAATATGACAATTAATTGATTAATTGAAGATACCTAAGTAGACTAAGGTGATTTCAAAAAAATAACATGCCAAATAAAATCAAATCATAATAAAGGAGAGTTAGGGTGCGTACCTGAACCACTTCTTAAGCATTATCATAAAACATCAATGGTTAGTTTAGATAATATATCACCCAGCATGCGTTTATCATAAATGAATGAATAATGAAACAATATATCGAGATACCCAAGCATTATCAAACATAGGCGCGATTCACAAATATTCACAAAATTTAGAAAGCGGGTGTTAGGGGGGTGTACCTAGATAGCATGAGTAATTTGTAATGTGCTTTCACAAGACATGAGGGGTTGGATAATAAATAATAAAATAAAGGAAGTCTGGCATACTTGTTATTTAACTAGCATAACAAAAATGAACAAAGCTTATGAAACCATCACTTATCATTTATGTCAGGTGTATAATTTCTGAAAATAGATTAACATGATTTCACTAAGTAGCAAAGGTGGTAACAAAAATAAGTTTTAAAAAGATTTTCTTATGTAGGGGTTTCACTAATTCCCCAATTAATATACACAAATCTAGCCTGAAATGATCTCATTTATTTGGGATTACAAGCTTTGATTCGTGTTTCGTTCAAAACCAAAAATTTCATTGAAAATTGAGAAGGATGCAATCCAATCAAAAAATGATTGCACATTATTTTAAGAAAATGAGATTTCAATTCTAAGGACTCTAAATGAATTTTTGAAATGCACTTTAATGAGGAACATTTTGAGAAAAGGTTTCTTCTTAAAAGGAAATAAATTATTCACAAACGACAATACGCAAAGACTAAACATAGGCAACCCAGAAGAAGACGAAATCACAAAGTAAAAAAAAAAATTTAGTAATCAACAAACTAATAGAGGTGAAGGTAGAGGCCAATCTTCATGATTTTCCAATGGCCTCTGAAAATCAAATTAAAGATAAAATTGTTAAAGTAATCAACCAGAGATGTTTAGATCAAGTAGACTAACATTTTAACAAATCCAACTTTCAATTTGCAGCCAAAAAGAAAAATTATATGCTAACGCTTTAAAAAATCTAACTTTCATTCTATGACTAAGGACTATGGAAAACAAGTGTCTAAAAAAAAATCCTATCTCTTAAATGATCACCAAGAATAAATAAAAAATAAAGACTTCAAGAAAATCTTAAACTAGCATAGATAATCAATGATTAATTGTTGGAATTTTGAATGCATCTAAACTTAAGATAAATTAATCAAGTGCTTTGAAATGAGTTTTAAAATGAAACTAATAATATGGGATATTCACAATTATCAACTTACTTTCAAAGAAATAATAAGCATCATCGGAATTACCAAAACAACATCTAATAATCTAAAGAACAACATATAATGGCATAAATCATCAAAAGGTAGTAACATATTGCTTAGAATCGAATATAAATTAACATGGGTTTTTAACTACCAAGGATTCAAGGAATAAACAAAACATCATGGATCAATATAGAAAAGAATTCACAAGTATGCACTAAGGGGACCGAGAGATTTCATGAGTGTTGATTAAAAAAAAACAACGGATTCTTGATTCAATAGTTCGAATGCATTTTATTTATAAAAGGAAGTTTTGATTAATTTAAATGATAAGAAGAAAAATGCTTTAATTTCATTTAAGTAAAATACTTTTAAAAGTTTATTTACAAGAAAATAAATATTATTACTTTTGTAAAATAAAATTTCATGAGTATAAACAATAAAAAATAAAAAATGAAAATAAAATTAAAATAAAATAAAATAAACAAATAAATAATTGATTGGATAGTTTTAATGAATTTTATTTATGAAAGGAAGTTTTGATTTGCTTAAATAAAAAAGGTTTTAATTTCATGCAAAGAAAATATTTTTTAAAATAATTTATTCACAAGAAAATAAATGTTATCACTTTTATAAAGGAAAGATTTCATGAGTATAAAAAAAAAAAAAAATTGATTCCATACTTTAATGAATTTTATTTATAAAAGGAAGTTTTAACTTAAATAAAAAAATAAAAATAAAAACTTTTAATTTCATGCAAAAAATATCATAATTCTATTTTATTTACAAAGGAAAAGATTTCATAGGAAAGAAGACAACGAAATAATCATAATAAATTTTATTTGTAATAATGATAATAATAATAATAATAATAATAAAACCTCACAAAAAACTATTCCACCATTTTAAAAATATTTTATAAATATGAGAGGTATCTTCTATAATTTTATTTAAATTCTTTTGTAATAAAATATGTATAATATTTAGAAAGAGATAAGATTGTAAAGAGGTGGAACTAAGATTCAAAGTGAGAAAATATTAGGATTTAAAAAAAAAAAAACAGAAAATTAGAATATTTTAAAGCAAGATATATATATTTTTTTCTTTTTCTTTCTTTTTTTCCTTTTTCTAGACCACTATACAGCCACCAGCCGTAGGCGGGAGACCCACGCACCCACAGTTCTCCCTCTTTTTCCGAGGAAGTGCACAGCCGCCATGGCCACCATCCTACATAGCTTCGTTCCGACAATTTCGAGCTCCAGTCAGCCCGTCAAGCCTAAACTCCGCCATACCGCTAGAATTTCCGACCCTCAAATCCTTCGACGCTTCTTCCAGATTTTCATGGCTACCACGAAATACTTCAAACACGCCTTGTGCTTACCTTTCCGAGGTGTGTGTAATCAGCTTGATAACCAATGCCTCAACCTTCTTGGCATCGTCACCGACCAAGTTTATGCAGATTTCCGTCAGCCCGGTGAGATTTGCGGCGCCTATTCGAGGATTGCATAGGAGTAGTAGCTTAGATCTTCAGTCTTAGCACATATTTTCTCAACCACATTCTTTACAACCCTCACATTTAACCCGACAGATGAGAGAGCAACAAGCAAAACAATCTGTGGTCGCACGCAGCCACCCACAGTATCTCACACCCACTTCCATTTCCTCATAATCGATCATATAAATCCCAGCATGACCAGCCATGATCTCATTCCATTGATTTAACAAAATAAAATAAAAAATGAAATGAAACGAAAACATGCCAATGACAGCATTCACAGCATAATGAACCATATATTCACATTCCTTTGCATTTAGAACCCAACAAAACAAAGTTAAAAAAAAAAAGAAACACTAACCTTACTTGAAGAATGGTGCAGCAGGATGAAGATCCTAAAGAATTTGATAAATGTGTGAACTCAATTTTTTCATTAAAATCAAATCGTATAAATAATACATTGAAGCAAAACAGAAAACAATAACTATATCCTATATTTCAGCAATATTCAAGCTGACCTATTCTTAAGGAATACTAACAAAAAAATGTTTGGAGGACTACATTCAAAATACAATTGCAGTTGGAACTGCTAGAGTTGATATACACCAGAAATTGTGACTACTTCTATATGCCCCCTCAAGATAGGCCATGAGTAGAGAGGCCAATCTTGTCCCGCAATAGCAGAAATTGAGAAGTAGGTAGTGGCTTGGTGAGAAGATCGACAAGCTGATCAGCAGAAGAGACATGAGCAACTTGAAGTAGACCAGACTGAATTTGATCTCTGATAAAATGATAATCAATAGCAACATGTTTCATGCGAGAGTGAAAAATAGGATTGGAACTTAATTGGGTAGCACTAACATTATCACAATAGACAATTGGAGAAGTGGTTAAGCTAATACCAAGTTCTGAAAGAAGAGAACCAACCCAGCGAAGTTCAGCAGCAGTAGCAGCAACAGAACGATACTCTGCTTCTATGGATGAGTGAGCAAGAGTTTGTTGCTTCTTCGAACTCCAAGAGACAAGGTTCCGGCCAAGATAAACAAGATAAGCACTAGTAGAAGAATAATCACCTTTATTACCAGCCCAGTCCGCATCTGAAAAGGCATGAAGAGAATCAGAGAAGCCATGAAGAGTGAGGAGAGAATCACGATAGAAAAGGAGCCCCTTGTCTAGTGTGCCACATAAATAGCGTAAAATACGCTTAACAAGGACCCAATGCTCAGAGGTAGGTTGATGCATAAATTGGGCCATTCTATTGACTACAAAGGAAATGTTTGGACGGGTTAAGAAAAGATACTGCAGGCTACCAACTACTGCACGTATGGTGTGGAGTCGGAAAGAGGGGTGCCTGAGGTTAGAGAAATGGTTGCTGAGCTAGTTGGTAAGGGAGTGAGAACAGGTTTTGCATCAGCCATATTGGTCCGTTAGAGTAGGTCTTGAATGTATCTTCTTTGGGAGAGCAGAATACCAAGACGATAAGGGACAACTTCAACTCTAAGAAAGTAAGAGAGTGGACCAAGATCTTTTAGAGAAAACTGTTGAGCCAGATAGTCAACAAACTATGAAACAAGTGTCACTGCTGCCAGTTAGGATAATATCATCAACATATACAAGAAGATACAGGACATTGTTGCTGATGCGAAGAACAAAGAGAGATGTATCGGAGTGTGAGTTCTTGAATCCGGAAGTGAGCAGAAATTGACGCAACTGGTGATACCAAGCTCGGGGAGCTTGTTTGAGGCCATAGAGGGCTTTATGAAGTTTACAAACATATGAGGGATGATCAGAGTTAACAAAACCTGGTGCTTGAGCCATAAATACATTTTTAGATAGCCTACCTTGAAAAAACGCATTATTGACATCCAATTGGCGAAGAGACCAACCATTACTTGCTACTATGCTAAGCACAAGTCTCACTATGGTAGGCTTGACAACGGGACTGAAAGTTTCATGGTAGTCCACACCCAATCTTTGATGAAAGCCCTTGGCTACAAAGCGAGCTTTGTACCTGTCAATGGAACCATCAGAGTTTCTTTTAATACGAAAAATCCATTTGCAACCAACCAAATTAGTAATGTCTTCAGGTGGAACTAGTTCCCAAGTTCCATTACGAACAAGTGCATCATACTCTTCGGACATAGCTTGATGCCAATTGTGATCTTTGAGAGCTTGGGAGATAGATGTAGGAGTAGTGTTTTGGAACGTTGGTTTGTGGGTGTGAAAGTTGAGTTTTTGAATTGGTTTGGTGATGTTATTCTTGGCTCAGGTAGTCATGCGGTGTTGTGTGGGAGGTGGGACTGGGATTTGTGGTTCGGTGGTTGTAAGGGAAGGTTGAGGAGATAGTTGGGGGGTAGAGGAAGCTTGCTATGGGGACGGGGCAGCTGGTGGTGAAGTAGTCTCGAGCAGAGGTAGTCCTTGAGAGCTAGTTGCAGATGAAGTGATGCCTTCCTACTGGGATGATGTGGGAGTAGAGACAGAAATGACAGGAGGAATCCAAGTAGATATAGTAGCGGAAGTGGGACGTGGAAGAGTAGTGTGTAGCGAGGTGTATGGAAAGACTGATTCAACAAATTGTACATGGCGAGAAACATAAATTTTTAAGGTAGAGAGGTCGAGGCAGAGATAAGCACTCTGAGATAACGAGTACCCAAGAAACACACATTGTTTAGAGCGTTGAGTAAGTTTGTGGGAGGTATATGGGCGAAGCCAAGGATAACACAAACAATCGAAAACTTTCAGTCTAGAGTAATTGGGACTTTTGTGAAAAATTAATTCAAAGGGGGAGGACGAATTGAGAGTAGTGGTTGGAAGCCTATTGATGAGGTAAATAGCAGTAACAAAGGCATGAGGCTAGAAGGTGTTTGGAAGTGAAGCATGAAAGAGTAAGGTGAGGCCAGTTTCAATGATATGGCGGTGTCTTCTTTCAAAGTAGTCATTGTGTTTAGTGGTATGTGGTGGAGTGGTGAAGTGGGAAAAGGGAGAGATAATCTTTGAGGACCATATATTTGCCTCCATTATCAGAGTAGAGAGTGATAATTTTTTTAGAAAAATAATTTTCCACAATGGCCTTGTATCGTTTGAAAACTTCCTGAACTTCAGATTTTTTTTTGAGGGGGTAGAACCAAATGTATTTTGTGAAGGGATAAAAAAAAATAACATAATATTTGAAACCATCTTGTGATAAAATGGGAGAAGTCCATACACCAGAAAAAATTATTTCAAGAGGATTTGTTGAGTGAAGAGATGAAATAGAGAAAGGAAGCTTATGACTTTTATTGCTAAGACAAACATTACAAGAGAATTCTTTTGGTAAAAGTGCAAAAAGATCTAATTGATAACTAGACATAATGTGTTTTAAAATGGGAAAAGCTGGATGGCCTAAGCGATGATGCCAATTTGATGATGTGGTTTTGACATGAGAGAAGGCTAGAATTAGAGAAGAGGCGGGTTGTGTAGCTGGCCACTCATACACTCCATCCTTAGTGTTGCCCGTCAAGAGTATTGCCCCCGTATGAAGATCCTTCACATGAAAACAAGAGGGTAAAAATTCAACATAAGCATTAATAGAGATGCAAAATTGAGAGATAGAAATTAAGTTCTTTTTCATGGATGGTACACAGAGAACATCATTCAAGGTAAAAGTGGTGGTTGATGATGAAAGAGAAGCAGAACCAGTGTGAGAGATGAGTAAACCTGTACCATCACCAATCATAACATCATCTGATCCAGTGTATGGTGCATGAAGAGACATGTTGTTTAAGTCGGTAGTGACATGATGAGAGGCACCACTATCGAGCAGCCATGATGGATTATTAGTGGTGGTATTTGCGGCATAGTGAGCCCGTGGTTGCCAAGGTGTGGCAAAGTTAGCTGGTGGTGTAACACTTATAGTGGAAGATTAGACTGGTACAAGTTGGAAAGATGGACATCTCTTGGCAGTGTGACCTTGAATGCCATAGATTTGGTAGAACCCCTGGTATGGACGGGGTGGAGGGCGGTTGGTGCGAGATGGAGTTCCTGAGTGGGTGGCCATAGGAGGACAGGTAGGGAAGGTTGCAGGTGGACGCCAGCCTGAGTTACCCGAAGAGTTTGAGTGGTTGGGACGCCAGTTGGTGTTGGTCTTATGTGGCCGCTAGTTGGTGTTCATGGGATTGTTCCTATTTGTGGGATTAGCAGTAATAGGAAGATTTACCTTAGATTTGGTGTTGGCTGAGAGAGAGGCTTCAAAGGATAAGAGTTTCTCATAGAGTTCATCAAATGATATAGAAGTGTCACGGGCTTGAACAGCACGGACAAGTTCTTTGTACTCATTACCTAGTCCATCCAAGATTTTCTCTGTAAAATCTTCTTCCGCCATTGGGGTGCCTAGGATGGCAAGTTCATCTGTGCATGCTTTGACAGAGTGGAGAAAATTAGTTACTGTCATAGTGCCTTTGCTAGGATTTTTGAGAAGAATTTTGACTTGTTTGATGCGACCACGAGATGGTTTGGCATAGGTATTTGCTAGAATAGTTCATGCTTCGCGGGAAGTATTGGCACGAGCAATGAATGAGATGATTATGGGTGAGAGAAAGCCAACGAGAGCATTCAAAATCAGTTGATCTAGGCGGATCTAGAGGGTGTAGGCAGGATTTAGTGTGTCAACATTGTTTGTGGTTAGAGTTTTGGGTGGACAAGGTTTGGATCCATCAATGTATCCAAGAAGATCATAGCCAATGAAGAGTGTTTTAAGTTGGATTTTTCATGAGAGATAGTTGGAGGAGCTAAGTTTGAGAGGAGCTTGTGCAGCTGTGTTGATTGTGAGGAGTTAAAATTCATTGGTGGTGGGTAGAATTGGTGTACCGTTTGGAGTAGTCATGACGGTATGGGACGTGGGAAAAAAGAGAAAAGAAAAATTAGCAGTGAAGGAGAAGTTGCTCTGATACCATAAAGAATTTGATAAATGTATGAACTCAATTTTTTCATTAAAATCAAATCGTATAAATAATACATTGGAGCAAAACAGAAAGCAATAATTATATCCTATATTTCGACAATATTCAAGCTGACCTATTCTTAAGGAATACTAACAGAAAAATATTTAAAGGACTACATTCAAAATACAATTGCAGTTGGAACTGCTAGAGCTGATATACACCAGAAATTGTGACTACTTCTATAGATCCTTCCTCCTCTCAATGGTGGGGTTCCTCTGGAAGATCTCTTGATGATGTCACTGCCCCTTTTCAATCGTCTCTCTTCCTTCTTCTATCCACTTCTTTCTCTCTTAATCCTCACCTCCAAACTCCGTCAAACCCCTTTATCCAGAAAACTCCATTTCTCTCTCAATAAAATTCTGAATCTCAAGAACTCCCTTTTTTTTTTATCCCCTCTAACAACAACTTTCTGCTGCTCTGAACTCTCTTTTTAGATCGTCTTAAACAACAACTTCTCACGCTCTGAAAGCGCAGACTGACCTTTGTCTGAACAACAGCCTTTGATCCCTTCGAAACATCTACTAATCTCCTCTCAAACAACAACCTAGTGATCCCTTCTCACGCTGGAAAACGCCCTCTCTCTGATCCCCAAAACCATAGCCTAGTGATCCTTTCTTCCAATTGCAGTGTTACTGATCTTGTTCCCGTTTTGGTGCTCTAAATCGTGTCTCCTCTCATCTGGATTTTCCTCCCCTAATCGTCTTCCTCTTTTCCAAAGAAAACCCAGTCCGTTTCGTTTGAATCTAACCCCATTTTCCTTCCACATACACACTGTACCAGTCTCTTTTAACTTACCAAAATCAGCCATGGTAATTTTCCTTTCAGAAGGAAAAATGACGTTATGCTCTAGACTCATTCTCCATTTTCCAAAAAAAATCACTCTCTCTCCAGATGCGCTCCTGGAAGGAACAACAGCAAAGCTCCTCTCTCTAACCCAAAAATGTGTTTTTTCAACCTTTCCACCTTCATTCTCAATCTGCGACATGATAATTGGATTTGCCAAAAGAAAAACTTTTCCTTCTGCATCCGTTATCTTCTTAAGAATCACTGCATCTCATCTTTGAATGGTGTATGGTTCCATTTTGGGTGCATCCTGGCATACTCCTCCATTCAGTCGTTATCTCATCTCCTTGATGGCTCCCACTCCCATGCAAAATTCCAAAATAAAATTGAAATAATAAATAAAAAATCATGTAAGTGGAAGTCAATATCAAAATGGAATAGAATAAAAATAAAAAATAAAAATAAAAATAAAAATAATAAAAAAAAATGTCAACTCATATAGCCGCAAAATCCAATATATCAATTCATGTAATTAATAAATGAATAAATAAGTAAACAGACCAATAAATATTAGGCGTATGCAATTAGGAAAAAAATCAATAAATTAAATTAATGCGACAGATTATAATAATTTAAACGTCAAACTCAAACCATTAAAAATCAAAAATAAAAAAATCATTTCATGCAATAAAAAGTCAAGTCAATACTCATCTTATCTAAAAAAAAAAAAGTAACCAAAATCAAGAACATGCCTAAGTGAACTATGCCAAAAGAAGTATCTAAGTGACCTATTATGAAAAAGTGCCTAAGTAACCTAGGGTGAATGTGTGCAAGCTGAAAAGTGTCTAGGTGAATCTAAACGGGTCATGGTGAACCTAAGTGGGCCTAAAGTGGTGCCTAGGTGGGCCTAGAGTGGTGTCTAATGGGCCTAAGTGTATCCAAGTGAACCTAAGGTGCCTAAGTGGGCCTAGGCTGCCTAAGTGGGCCTAGAGTGCCTAAGTGGGCCTAGGGTGTTGCCTAATGGGCCTAAATGTATCTAAGTGAACTTAAGGTACCTAAGTGGGCCTAGGGTGCCTAAATGGGCCTAGAGTGGTGCCTAATGGGCCTAAGTGTATCTAAGTGAACCTAAGGTGCCTAAGTAGGCCTAGGGCGGTGCCTAATGGGCCTAGGGTGCCTAAGTGGGCCTAGGGTGCCTAAATGGGCCTAGAGTGGTGCCTAATGGGCCTAAGTGTATTTAAGTGAACCTAAGGTGCCTAAGTGGGCCTAGGGTGCCTAAGTGGGCCTAGAGTGGTGCCTAATGGGCCTAAGTGTATCTAAGTGAACCTAAGGTGCCTTAGTGGGCCTAGGGTGGTGCCTAATGGGTCTACGTGTATCTAAGTGAACCTAAGGTGCCTAAGTGGGCCTAAGTGGGCCTAAGGTGCCTAAGTATATCTAGGTCTAAATTAAGGCTGCCAAGAGTCACAACGGGGTTAGATAAATTTCTCAACCATAGTCTTCAAGGTGGCTTAGAAAAGATAGACTACACGAGTAATAATGGGCCACCAAGGAATTGCTGTAAAATACAAGACAAAATACCTTATAGGACATGTGCTAAAAGGACAAAATGGAGGGTCTACAATTTCACAAACTCAGCAATTTCTTTGTCACAAGCTACTCTAATGCTAATTGAGCCTCTAATCTCGATGATAAAAGATGTACCTTAGGTTATTATGAATACTTAAGTGGAAATTTAGTGTCAAGGAGATCTAAGAAATTACAAATTGTTTCAAGGTCTTTGATAAAAGAAAAGTACCGCAGTTTAGCTCATGTAATTGCAGAGATACAATGATTATAAAGTCTTCTTAGAGAATGAAGTGTCAAAAAAACCAAGCCATGTATCATTGGTATGGTGTGACAACCTCAGCATAGTCTTCTTGTTAGTGAACCAGTATTACATTCACTAACAAAACACATGGCACTAGATTTATATTTTGAGTGAAAAAGTCATTGAAAAGAAATTGCAAGTTCATCATGTTCTTTCACTAGATCAAACAACAAACATACTCACAAAGGCTTTATCATCTTCACATTTTCATAGACTAAAAGGCAAGCTAAACATGGTCTCATTAACCTTGATCAACTTGAGAGGAAGAAGAAGTTGGTAGCATTTAAGTGGTGTGGTAGTTCATTGCGAACAAGAGGGATTTTGACACATATATAGGTCATTTTGAAAGTTTGTTTTAAAATTGAAAAAGGCATAGATTGGTTTGTCTCTTTTTCTATTTAAAAACAAGGGAAGCCCAACATTACTCATTGAATAAAATATGCCCATTTATTTTCTCTTCTTTTTCTCTAATTCTATACATGTCACAAGGTCACTATACCATTTTTTTTTTTTTCACTTTGATGCTCCCCACAACTATCAATCTTGTCGTTGTTCTTTGTTTGGTTTCAAATATGGGTGAGTTTCTTTTTCCTTGATTCGCACAAAAGTATTGGTTAACTTGGGCCTAGATTTAGTTTTATGGGCTTATGTTTTATGTTTGGCTTAGGTTCAATTTAGGCTTGTTTGATATGGGCTTATGTAATTTGGGGTCCTAATATTTTAATTAGGCTTTGAGCTTTTAGCTTGTTTGTTACATTGGGCTTGGAGCTTGGACCATGATTTTAACTAGAATTATTCGACTTGCTTTGGTTATATTGATTTGAGTATTTTGGGTTTTAGACTATTTATTTAGGTAGGCTATGTTTAGTTTTTGGAAATTTTGAAAAAAAAAATGCAAAGAAAAAAAAAATAAAGAGGAAAAGTAAAAGAAAAGAAATTTCACTTATATTAACTTTTTAATATAAAGGTTAAATAATTTGAAAATGTGTAAGTTTCTAACTAATTTTAGTTACATTTGATTTTCTTTCATACTTTCCATAATACAATCAAATACAATAATATCATTTTTTTTTTCTTTTTAATACTTTTGAGGAACCAAATATAATAGTAAAGTTTAATTCGCAACAATACTAAGGAAAAAAAATGTTTAAAAAAAATGTTTTTCTCATATTTGATTTTACTTTGATAAAGATGAAAAAATTAAATATAATTAAAATTAATTAGAAACAAATTAGTCAAAAACTTATTCATTTTTCTTTAATTTTATATGTAAGACTATATTTGGTTGACTAGACATGGTAGGTGATAGGATAAAAAAGATAATAGCATATTCTATTCGTTGATGATAAGATAAGTTATTTTATCACTTATCCTATCATATATGTTTGACCAAATGTTAGGTATGATCTATCTACACTTTTTTTTATATCCTTTTTACTTAGGATATATTAATTTTAAACTAAGATGTAAGATATCATATTCCATTTTACATTCCTTTGAAAATCATATCTTACAATGTACATTTCCTATCCAACGAAATATAATATCGTAAGATATACATATCATATCCTATTATATTCCGTCAATCAAATATAACCTAAAAAAAGAATAATTAAATGAATATGAAGTTATATACAATAACAATTTATTAACTCTAAATTTATTCTTTTTATTTTTCCTTCACTTTTTCTTTTTCATTTTTTTTATCATATTTGTTTTTTCAATGAATAATATAAAAGAAAATCAAATATAATTAAAATCAATAAAAACTTATTATTTTTTCTTTTATTCTTTATATAAAAAAATTAAAATAATTAGATGAACTTGAAATAGTATAAAACAATAACTTATTAACCCTAAATCTTTTCATTTTTATTTTCTTTCACTTCCGTTTTTTCTTCCCTCAAATTTTTTGAGTGGGTTTTGAACTTAATCATCGACTTTTGCTCTTCATTTTGAGTTTCTAACTTTTGGGTTTATTTTTTTTTATGGATATTTAATTTGAATTAGGGTTTAAGGTTAAGAATGATCGGTAAATTACGATTTTAATTTGGATTTAATTATTAACTTTGGGTGTGTATATTATTCCAATTGCACTTTGTTTTAATTTGCACGTGGTGCAAATTCCAATGACAAGAAGAAGTGACAAGTGGACGGATGGATGTGGTGCGTGAAGACAAAGCAGGCCAACCAAAGAGTAAGAAGGCCCTTTCAGAGAAGGGGATTCTCCCTCATCCTCTCCCTATTTCTACATTTGGGTTTTGAGAGATGACCATATTCGTACTTCAGAACAGAGGAAGAGGGCTATAGCTACTGGAATATGGGGAGGACTGCAACAATTTCTAATGGTATAATTTTTTTCTTATTGTTTATTATTTTTTTTGCATGAGTGGCATAGTTCCATTGGAATTGAAATAAAATAATAAAATAAATGTTGGGATGCCGATGATGCCATCACACCGATGGATTTGATGCCAATGATGCCAATGGATTTGATGCCACCACCAATCTTAGAGCCACTGCCACCACCATTTTGGGGGCTGCCACCACCATTTTTCTATTGATGATATTGATGAAAACGACTATCATAATGGTGGTTGTGGGGGTAGTTATAAAGTTTATTTCATATAAGAAGTCGAATATTTAATGAACACAATTCTCTATCTACTTCCTAGTGCAATTCAAATGTTGTTGTTAAATTATGGGTTAATTATTTTCATTTCTGCCTCCATTGAAGCTCAATTAATCAGAGTATTTGTACCATTTAAATATGTGGCCTGATTGTACTTAGAGTAAATTTGGTAATATTTTTACTTGAAGTGTCTCTAAAAGTGTTTTTAGGATAATGACCTATCAAATATTTATTGGTAAATTATTATAAGTAATTTTTTAATACTATAAGTGATTTTTCAAAATTTTAAAAATATTTTCTAAAATCATTGTCAAATGGGCTTTTATTCAAGTATGAGTCATATCCATTTTTCTCTCTATTAAAATTTAATTAAGAGTGTTAAAAGGGACAAAAAAATAATAGAATGAAAAGACTAGTAAGGGCCATGGTTTTAATTGAATTTGTGATATTAATTGGTTTGGGCTTTGGGCTCTAATTTTTTAATTAACAAGGGATATGGCCTTTGATTTTATTAATTTAGATAGTACTATGGCCTTTGGATTCTTTGTTGGTTTGAAAATCAATCAAATACCTTCCTTTTTATTTTCTTTTTATTTTATTTTATTATTTTTTCTTACTTTCACTTTTATTTAAAATAAGAGAATATATTTGATGAAATTTTAAATCAATATAGGTTAAGTGTATTTAACTAAATATAAGGAGAAGTTAGTGAAATTAACCCATACTTATTAGGTGATTATTGAATTGTGCTTCTTTTAACTTTTTACATTGACCAACTCCAATGCCTTTTTTTGGGCTTTCATTTGGGTCGTTTGTTCTTGAGTTTTAAGGGGTGACAAGTCAATGAATGGTGCTTTTTTTGCATGAAGATAAAGCTGTGAAGACCCACAAAAGAGGGAAAAGGCCCTTACTGAAAAGGGGATTCCCTTTTATTCTCTCTCTATTTCCATTTTGGGTTGGGTGTATACTCTTGAGAGAGGACCATATTTGTATGTAATTTATATTTAGTCCTTGATATTATTTTTTTTAGTGAAAATGTTTTGGAAATAAAATGATACAATAAAGGTTGAGGATTTTTTTTAATATTTTGGAAATACATGATAAATGATTGGCTTAAGACTTTTGTGAAAGTAATTTAGGCATAAATTTTCACTTTACCTAATGACTTTTTTTTTATAAATACTTTGGGAATTATATTTTTTTTCATGAGGATTTCTTTTGGAAAAATAATTTGGAAATAAAATTTTTTTTCTAAGTAAGGATTTTTTTATTTTTTGTGGGAATATATAGATATATATATTTTGACTTTACCGATAAATTGAAAATGAAGCTAAAGTCATAATTCTTAACAAATAATAACAGTATTATAAAAAAAAATTTTAAACATGAAAATACTTTTTAAGTAAGTCAAAATAGTATTTTTATAAGAAGCAACATTTTTTCGGCTTCTATATTAAGTTCCTTCAAACAAAATTACCCAAATAGACATAGAACTTATTATTGAGCTTAAAAAAAAAAAAAAGTTTTTGGACTTCTAATAAATTGATCAAAATAGGGCTAATTAGTGATATAATAATGAATTTTGAATTACACCCATAGCTATGTTTGATTCCTAGCAAGTTTTAGAGAAAGAAAATTGAAGATTAAAAAAATTATAATTTATTTTTCTTATAGTAAAACACTTATAAAATAATATTATGAGGACCAAGAAATTTTTTTATCTTAGTAAGGTTATTTTATCAATAAATGAATAATTTATTAATTTATCGATAAATGCATATTTATTAATTTATAAAAAGAATTATGTTTCTATTGATTAATACTTTTATGGATATAATTTATAAATATAAAAAAATGGATGTGGTAAATACTTAATACATAGAAGCTTAAGAGATTAAAAAATAAAAGATGGTTATTAATTATAAAAGTTTGAAAGACTCCTCATCAATTATGAATTTATAATTTTTGGGTTCGCAAGGATTTTTAAAAATATTATTATTTTATAATTTAGTGAGATTTATTAATTTAGTACATTAACTTAAGTTCATATTAGAGAATTTTATTATCTAATTATTAATTTATCAAACATTCATTTATCGTGGTTTTACTCCATTTGGTTGTGCCTAATAAAGTTAAGGGAAAGAAATTAAATTTTGAAACAATGCACTTTACCTTTCTTTTATGGTATAAAAGTATAAAAAAATCATTTTTTTTATAATTCTTTTTCTTGATACTTTGCAGAAACCAAGGGCCTTTTTGGTTGCTGTTTCCAAAAACTACTTTTTATTCTTGAAACAAAAAACACTCAAAAACACATTTGACAATTGTTCCTGTGTTTTCAAATTTGTTCTCCATGTTCTTAATTTGATGTTTTTGAAAAACAATCTCAAATTGTTTTCCTTGTTTTCTACAATATGAACTGAATAAAAAAAACACACAAAAAATCATGAAGAACAAAAAAAAAAAAAAAAAAAAAAAAAAAACACCACATGCAAAAACAAACTACAAACCCACAAACCCTTTAAAAATATATTGTACAACAAATTGAACCAAATTTCAAATCTACACATAGAGAACAAACCCACAAAACCTAGATTTAAGTGACTTAAGCCAAACAAGACTTAGTTTATTTAATCTAATCCAAAACGGGTCATAATTTATTAATTAACCACACAGAGTCATTTAATTAATTAATTAAGTCAATCTAAAGACCTTATTCACTATCCCCTATGCAACCTTATGTAATTACCAAAATACCCTTATGCACAATAATGAACGTAGAGTCAATCTAATTCTCATAAACCTTGTCATCATGGCATATAAGCTGAAAATGGGAACCATTGGGACCCATAGGAGTACTGACTTTCTCATAATCCAATTCTGAAGTTGATTAAACATTCCACTAAAGAGAATTAATTTCACTTCAATATCCTATGTAGATAATAACGAGATGAAGTTCAGGTTCATGATCTACTATTTACTAAATGCAGACTCCTATGAACTGGTGTTAGTAATCTAATAAGGTAGTGTTATCACCTATTAAGATTACCTCTCAAATCCTTAAGTTATAAATCTCACTTATTATGTGATCAACTAACATATTCTAATTCGAAGAAACATATATCAAATTTCACTAAAAGAATTACTACGGTCATATATTTCATAATCACATGTCCTTTAGATCACCCAATAGGACATACTATCCCAATCCCATGAGATATCATGGTGCTTCTATTAAGAATACTTATTGTCACCAATCTCCATCAATAGTAACCAATATATAAGATATATGATCACTTTAGAGTCTCACCCATAAATCAAAACCTCATGTTGATTTTAGCACATACTCAATATCCTCTCAAGGTTGAGAGTTCATGTAGTATAGTAGTTTGGTAAATCATAACAATTGATAGCCTTACGTCATGATTCACCACAAGTCTTATCCAGTATGTATCATATACACTAGTGCACTAATCATGAGAAATTCATCCCATTGGCCAAGACAACTCCTCCCTCTAAGTAGGAGGTAGTGCATTATAATTTCTACTAGATTATCCAAATCCGTGAACTAACTATGAATAACTTATCTACTTATAAGAAACTTATGAATTATATCCTCTGTACAATTCTTAATTTGCCCAAATCATCTACAATATAAGAAATATGAGTTGAATACTCAAATTAATGTCAATACATAAAAAGGATAATAAGGGGACAGTGAAATCCAATTTTATTACATCATATCTTACTTTTAGGGGCTCAATCTCAGCATATACTAACTTTAATAGCCACTTTGGGAGACCTTCATGTTAAAAGCAATTGAGAAATACTCTCTTACACATACATGGATGGAGGTTAGTTTCAAATGCAATCACATGATAAAGTTCTTATATAGAACCTTTACACTAGCTTCAATAATCTCTTTGGGGGACCTTAACGTTAAAAGCAAAGTTTAAAGACCCGACTTTTAAGGGTTTGTGAATAGAACTCTTAATCATGAATCTAATATATCTAGATTTAATTTATCCACATTTTTAAACAGATAATCAGAGAGACTTTAGTTTTTTCCCAAACATGACAAGGGAAATGAATTTTATTTATTTTTATAACCCTTATTTTAATAAAAATATTTTTAAAATAGTGTTTCCAAACATAATATTCAATTGTACAGTAACAGTACTCTTACAACTTCCAGTGCAAGAAAACTTACTAAAGTCCAAATTGACTTAATTTTATAGATCTGGATATGCAGTACCACAGAAAGTTCCTTGGAACTTCTTTGAAATTTCCAAATAGGTTGAAAATAACCGAGACTCTTAGGACAAGGAAAGATTACTCAAGTGAAGGGTTGAGAGGAAGCAACATATGGCTTAAAATTCAAGCCCACCAAATTATACCAAGCTTAGGATGGATGTACCTACTCCCATTGAAAAGTCTCCTCCACTATCCAAGGTACGATTCCAGCCATACATATGCACCTTTTACTTTTTTTTTTTCTATTATTGATGATGAAAGTCAAGATTAAATCCGCTAATGTCTTGTCATCAATTTCTAATATCTTCTACTTGACCTTGACTAAGAAACCCACACAGGGAAGACAAATTCTTGGAAACTTCAGAGCTGGTTCAAATTAATAAGGTTTTTTTCATGATAAGAAATGTAATTAAGCTACATCTAAACGTATGACTTATGAAAATTTTGAAAATGACGACAAGCATATGGCCTATAAATGTGTCCCATTTTCTGTGGTTGTAGCATATTAGAAGGAAAAGATGGCAAGGGGTTTGATGGCACTAGGTGGTGGTGGCGGTGGCGGAGAGCAAGTAGGCACGGTGGCTTCAAGCTCTGGGGCGCTGCTCTTGCTTTGCATGATCATCATGTCTCTCTCTATTATATCCATGGTCATATTTGCTTGTGGGGATTCTTCTACTTCACCTCGCAAGAAAAAAAGGAAGGACGCAGGCGATTGTGGCGATTGTGATTGTTTTTCTCTTTGTTGTGGAGATGGTTGTGTTGGAGGTAGTGGGGATGGTGATGGTGGTGGTGGTGGTGATGGTGACGGTGGTTGTGGAGGTGGTGGTGATGGTGGTGGTGGTGGTGGTGGTGACGGTGGTTGTGGAGGTGGTGGTGATGGTGGTGGTGGTGGTGGTGGTGGTGGTCATGGTGGTGGTGGTGGTCATGGTGGTGGTGGCGGTGGTTGGGGAGGTGGTGGTCATCATCATGGTGGTGGCGGTGGTGGTCATGGTGGTGGTGGTGGTTGGGGAGGTGGCGGTGATGGTTGTGGAGGTGGAGGTTGCTGAAGAAAAAACAAAATAGTTTTTACTCAAAATGTCCAATAAATGTCATAGAAAATAAACCTCAAAATTATTTATCGTATGTAAAAAAAGTTTCCCATATTCATCTTGATTCGATGTTAGAATCCATGTGAGCAAGTCCTAGTCGAGGTTGTTGCATTTGTTGATATTTTGTTTGTATTGAAGCTCATAAATGAACCTAATAGAGATTCCATCGTTAATATATATATATATTTAAAAAATTATTTTTTTATTTTTTATTTTATTATAAAAAAATCAAATATTACTAAATACACTTTTAAAATATTTCATTCTTATATAGTAAAACTCAAATATATAAAATAAATTTAAAATAATATATAAAAATAATTTTTTGATTTTAAATTCCTATTTTATTTTTTATCATAATTTTTAAAAATTTCTCTTTTATCTTTTCCTTCAAATTCTTAGGAATCTAACGATGTAAAATTTTTTTTAATAAACTTCATTTTAAGATGTTTAATAGAACACGTGTCATTCCATGTTATTTTCAATTTTTTTATTTAATATAAAATTTTCACAAATATTTTTGTCGACCACATAGTCCAATACCATCAACAAATCTTCATCCCAAATTAGTTTTTCAGAAAGTATATAAACAAGTAGATCAAGACCCAAGATTTTTTGTTCCTTATCATGAAAAGTCTACTCCATTAAGAAAATATATATATATATATATTATTGATCATGAAAAGTCAGCATCAACTGCCATTGTTTCTTCGTCAACTTGTCAACTTCTCAACTTGAGCTTGAAAAATAAGCTCACGCAGGGCTTTGAAAATTTTTTTGAAGCTTCATATTAGCAAGATTTCTTAAGACTATGTTTGGTTCTCGAAAAATGCTAAGAAAAAGAAAAAAATCATGTGAAAAATTATTTTATTTAGTTTGGGTGATATGAAAAATATGATGAAAAAAAAATATAAAGAAAAATATTAAAGAAAATATTATAATATTTTTTTTACTATTTTTCTTAAAAAATAATGAGGAAAATAAGAGAAAAAGAGAAGGGAAAAGTTGTGAGAAATTTTATCGCTCCGGATTTCATCAAGAAACTCATTTTCTCACTCTTTCACTTTCTGGGTCTCTCCAATTTCCTGGAAACTGACGTTTCGCGATCCAAAACGCAAACGCAAGTGCTGGAATACCCATCGGTATCAGCGGTTTTGATCCGTGAAATCCTGCCGATGATGAAGTTCGGGGAGGCGGTTTGCGGCGGCGACGCACTTGAGAGTTGCGCCATATGTCTGAATGACTTCAAGGTAGGAGAAGAGATTAGGCGGTTGACTAATTGTAAACACATTTTCCACCGGAGCTGTCTGGATCATTGGATGGACCACGATTAGAAGACCTGTCTGCTTTGTAGGACCTCATTTGTGCCTGATGAGATGCAAGATGAGTTCAATCAACGGCTCTGGGCTGCCTCTAGGATCACTGATTTTTACAGTAAATATGGTACCGTTTCAGGCTTGTAGGTTGGAGATTTTCATGGGTTTTATTTTATTTTTTAAATTTTGGTATGGTGAGGGTGAGAGGGTTGAAATGTATATACATGAAGAAAAAAAAATTTGCCACGTACTCATTAAAAAAGGGTAAGTTTTCAATAGTTATTGAACGATGGGCTCTCATAATGCGTTCTTCTATAATTATTTTTTTGAAAATAAGAGCACAAAATTTATTTTATTATTCAACAAATTGACAACCATTTAAGACATATTTTGTTTTTCTTCCATTTTTCCTTGACTTTTTTTCGTGGTTAACAAAACAGAAGAAAATGAATTCTTTTTTTTTTTTTCCCTTGAATTTTCCATGGATAACCAGACAAGTGAAAAAATTTATATTCCTTTCCTCAGTTTTTTCTTTCCTTCCATTTTTCCTTACAATTTCTTTCTCTCGTATTTTCCGGGGACCAAACATAACTTAAGAGAACAAAGAAAACCCATTCAAACTATAAGCTTGAGCGAGCCACATGACTTCGAGTTGAGAAAAATGATCAAAATTTTGAAAATTACACTAAGCCTAGACCTAGCCAATAAATATGTGTTAGGCTCCCTCATATGTGAGGGAGTGGGTCCCATTTACTTAGGGACCAAGTCAATTACATTAATAAAAATTGGGAAAAGAAAAAAATAGAGAGAAGAGAAGAGAGAGAGGAAAAACAAATCTACCCAAATTTCATCAAGAAGCCAATCCTGCTTCATCTATGGTCCGATCGAGTTGAAATTTGGAGGAGAGGTTTGAAACTCGAGTAGCTACAATCTGAACGGTAGAGATAAGATTTTGAGCTTGAGAATTGGTGTTACTGCCCGTGAACAATAAAGGCATTTTTTGGGTATACTTTCTCCAATTTTTCTTTGTTTATTTTGCCAATAGAGATTGTATAATCCAAGGTTATATTTACTCTTGATGTATTAGGCAACCTTTAAAGATTATTCTGAAAAATATAGGTGTAACCCAATATTGTTGATAATAGAAGTTTGAATTGGATTAGGTCCGGTGGTTTTTCTCTTCACATTGGGGGGTTTTCCACGTAAAAATTCTGGTGTTTGATTTAATTTTCTGCTGCATGAGTTTATTTATTTATTGTTGCTAGTTTCTATTGCCTATTTAATTTTGCACAAAGAAATGGTAGAAAAATTCTGATGTTTGTTGGAATATTGTGAATTCACACTAACACTATGTCTCATCTTCTACATATGTAGTATAGATTAGGAAGAAATGAGAATAATTGCGCTTTCAACGCAATTGGCAAAATAAGAGGGCTAAGTCCTCCTATCACCCACATTTGATTACAAGATTACAAAGATATGAAATAGTAATGACCAAAAATAGTCATTTTACTTACCACATCAAATATCCCAAATAATAAATTGCACTAGCTCATGTGATATTTGTGGGACCCATCATTTTTATCTTTATCCACTCTTCATATATCACTTTCAACAAATTCTCCTTTATTTAAATTTTTTTTTATTGTTTTTTAAAACACTTTTTATAAATAATTGAAAATCAACATTTTTTTTTTATTTTTAAATTATAAATAAACAAAAAATATATATTAATGATTCAAAAACTATTTTAAAAAATACTTCTAAAAAAAAGTTAATTTAAATGAATAAAAACTATCTTTTACATTTTAGAAGTAAATAATTTAATGATTAAAATACTATTTAAAATAAATATATTCACTATTTTCTTTTCTTTTATACTAAAAATCATTTTAAAGTTGAGGAGTCGCTCTAAGAGGCTAGTAATGAGCCAGATAGAGGCGATGAAGAGATTCATGGTGATGCAACCTCCATCTTTTAATGGAAAGCCCAATGCGGAAGCAACTGAGCATTGGTTGAGGAGGATGAGAAGAATTCTGGTGAGGTTGGACATACCTGAGGAAATGAGGGTAAGTCTGACAGCATACATGCTTGTTGACAAAGCTGATTTCTAATGGGAATCCATGAAAATAGTGTACGACACAGAAGTGATGACTTGGGAGGAATTTGAGAGAATCTTCCTAAGCAAATATTTTGGAGAGATGGCTAAACATGCCAAGAGGATGGAGTTTGAGCACATCATCCAAGGAACCATGTCAATGTTGGAGTATGAGTTACGTTTTTCGGAGTTGTCTAGATTCGCCTTGGGAATGATTAGTGAAGAAAGAGAAAAGGCTAGGAGGTTCCAGTAGGGGTTGAGGCCTGCTATTAGAAATAGATTAGTCCCACTGGCTATAAGGGACTATTCTGAGTTGGTTAAGAGGGCTTTGTTGGTGGAGCAAGACATTAAGGAAACCAACCAAATTCGGGAGCAAAAGGGGAATAGAAAAAGGAAACAAAGAATGGGGGAAAGTTCCCAAAGGAGATCTCAGGGCCCACAGTAGAGGCAGAAGAGTTAGCAGCTTGAAGGACATTCTTCGTTCTATGTAGGAGGTAAGCAAAGTGCTCAGAGGGCGGCTACTAGTAGAGGATGTTATGGTTATGGAGTGGAAGACCACTTATGGAGGGCATGCCCATTGTGAGGCTCACAGCAGACTCGACCTCAGCCTCAAGAAGGTTCTCGGCAACAGCCAGTAGTGCCTTTCCAACCCCCTCAGTTTCAGTTGCCTTATTACCAGATGCCACATTTACCCCCAGTAGCGTAGGGAGCCAAGACAGCTACCATGAGTAGTCAAACTTGTTCTTCTCAAGGGTTGAATGCTAGAAGTAGGGGGAAGCAGGCAACAAGAAGAGTTTTTGCCTTGACCCCAACAAAGCCAGAGGAGGACGCCCTTTTGGTGGAAGGTATGATTTTGGTATATAGTACTTGGGTACGTGTTTTGTTTGATACTGGTGCAACTTATTCTTTCATTTCTGAATCTTGTGCTAATGCATTAGGGTTGAAAACGAAAATGATAGAAAATCTGTTACTTATCGAGTCCCCTATGGGTACAAATTCTAGAGTTGATAGAATATGCAAGGGGTGCGTTATTACCTTGACGGATAGAGCACTTAAGGTGGATTTGAGGATTTTGAATGACTGGGTATGATGTTATCTTGGGAATGGATTAGTTGACGGTGTATAGAGCGCTTATTGATTGTCATCACAGGATAATATTTTGTCTGCCAGATGGATTTGAGGTTTGCTTTGTTGGAGGGAAGTGTGTTAGTTTGTCTTTTTTGCAGTCCGATCCGTGCTATCAATACATGTTGAGGAAGGGATCAATAAATTTCCTAGCTTGCCTTCATAGTAAGGAGAAAGCCCAGAAGGACATTACAGAAATTCTAGTGGTGAGAAAGTTTCAAGATGTATTCCCAGATGAGTTACCAAGTTTACCACCACATAGAGAGTTTGATTTCTCTATTGAAGTATACCCAGGAATTGATCCTATTTCAGTGTCCCCTTATAAGATGGCCCATCTTGAGTTGAAAGAATTGAAAACTCAGTTGGAGAAATTGTTGAGTAAGGGTTTTATTCGTCTAAGTACATCACCATGGGGAGCCCCAGTGCTATTTGTGAAGAAGAAGGATGGCACGCTAAGGTTGTGTATTGACTATAGGAAGTTGAATAGAGTTACTGTGAAGAATAAGTATCCTCTTCCAAGAATAGATGACTTGTTTGATCAGTTGAAGGGTGCGAAGTATTTTAGTAAGATTGACTTGAGAACTGGGTATCATCAATTGAGGGTTAGGGAAGAAAATGTTCCTAAAACTGCTTTTAGAACGAGATATGGGCATTATGAATTCTTAGTCATGCATTTTGGGTTAACTAATGCCCCTCGCTGCTTTCATGAATTTAATGAACAAAATATTTCATGCTTACTTGGATCAGTTTGTGATTGTCTTTGTGGATGACATCTTAATTTACTCAAGGAGTTTGGAGGAGCATAAGCAGCATTGGGTAACCACCCTTAGAACTTTAAGAAGACATCAATTGTATGGGAAGTTGGACAAAAGTGAGTTTTGGCTTACTGAAGTGAATTTCTTAGGCCATGTGGTTTCTGAGGCAGGAATAGCAGTGGACCATTCCAAGGTGGAAGTTGTGCAGGATGGTAAAGGCCTACTAATGTATTTGAGGTTAAAAGTTTCTTAGGGTTGGCTGGATATTATAGGAGGTTTGTGGAATACTTTTCTAAGATTGCAGCACCAATGACTTAGTTGACTAGAAAATGAGTGAAGTTTGAATAGAATGAGGAGTGTGAGAATGCTTTTTAGGAGTTGAAGCGGAAATCAACCACCGCTCCAGTGTTAATTGCTCCTAATACTGGAGAGTTGTTTACGATTTATTATGATGCTTCTAAAGTGGGGCGAGAGTGTGTGCTAATGCAACAAGGCAAGGTGGTAGCTTATGCCTCAAGACAATTAAAGCAACATGAGCAGAATTACCCAACACATGATTTGGAGCTTGCAGCAGTGATGTTTGCCCTTAAAACTTGGAGACATTATTTGTATGGAGATAAGTTTGAGGTGTACTCTAATCACAAGAGTTTGAAATACATTTTCACTCAAAAGGATCTAAACTCTAGGCAGAGGAGATGGATGGAGACATTGGAAGATTATGATTTTGCTCTTCATTATCATCCTAGAAAGGCGAATGTTGTAGCAGATGCCTTGAGTAGGAAGAGTTATGGCCAGTTGTCTAGCTTGGGGTTGAGAGAGTTTGAGATGCATGCTGTTATTGAGAATTTTGAGCTATGTCTTGGTTGAAAAGGACATGGTCCATGCTTGTACAGTATATCGGCTAGACCAGTGTTTATCCAAAGAATAGTGGAGGCCCAAGTCCATGATGAGTTTTTAGAAAAAGTGAAAACCCGGTTGGTAGAAGGTGAAGTAGATGAAAATTGGTCTATACATGTAGATGAGAGTGTGAGATTTAGAGGAAGGTTATGTGTACCAAGAGATGTGGAGTTGTGGAATGAACTTCTAGCAAATGCTCATATGACAAAGTATACCATTCACCCTGCGAATACCAAGATGTATCAAGACTTAAAGAGAAAGTTCTGGTGGAGTGGGATGAAGAGAGACATTGCTCAGTATGTAGCCAACTGTCAGACTTGTCAGCAAGTGAAAGCTGAACACCAGAGGCTTGTAGGGTTGTTGCAACCTTTACCTACACCTGAGTGGAAGTGGGATCATATCACTATGGACTTTGTGATAGGGTTGCCAAGAATTAGAAACAAGAAAAATGGAGTTTGGGTGATCGTGGACCGTCTTACTGAGTCAACTCATTTTCTAGCCATGAAGACTATTGATTCCATTAACTCTTTGGCTAAGTTGTTTATACAGGAGATTGTGAGATTGCATGGGATACCTTTGTCTATAGTGTCTGACAGGGACCCTAAGTTTACTTCTCATTTTTAGCAGAGTTTGCAAAGGGCTTTGGGCACCCAATTGAACTTTAGCACTGTTTTTCACCCTCAGACAGATGGTCAATCAGAAAGAGTGGTCCAAATCTTAGAAGATATGTTAAGGGCTTGTGTTTTGGACTTTGGAGGAAATTGGGCAGATTACTTACCTTTGGCAGAGTTTGCTTATAACAACAGTTACCAATCTAGTATTGGCATGACACCTTATGAAGCACTCTATAGGAAACCTTGTAGATCGCCCTTGTGTTGGATAGAGATAGGTGAGAGTCGTTTGTTGGAACTTGAGATTGTCTAAGAGACTAAAAAAGAGATATAACTTATCAAGGAAAAGCTTAAGACTGCCCAAAATAGACAGAAAAGCTATGCAGACCAAAGGAAAAGGCCCTTGGAGTTTAAGGAAGGGGATCGGGTGTTTGTCAAAGTGTCCCATCAATGAGGCATATTTCGATTTGGGGAAAAGGGGAAGTTAGCCCCTAGATTTGTGGGACCATCTCAAATTGATAAGAGAGTTGGCCCAGTGGCATACAAGTTAATTTTGCCCCAGTAGGTGTCCCTTGTGCATGATGTTTTCCATGTGTCAATGCTAAGGAAGTGTACTCCAGATCCAACTTGGGTAGTGGACTTGCAAGATGTTCAAATTAGTGAAGATACTTCTTATGTGGAGGAACCTTTATGAATTCTGAAAGTTGGAGAACATAGGTTCAGTAACAAGGTAATTGCCGCAGTCAAAGTGTGGTGGCAACACCATGGGATAGAAGAAGCTACTTGGGAACCTGAGGAAGAAATGAGACGACACTATCCGCAACTCTTCTACGATTTTTAAGGTAAGCTCGTTTAAATTTCGAGACGAAATTTCTTTTAGGGGGATAGGATGTAATGACCGGGTTTTTAGGCCACGTTAGAAATTTTAATTTGAAAAGACTTCTTTTTAGTGGTGGTTGAAACGTCAAAAAGAAAAGTATTTGGAGAACACGTGTTAATTTTGGATTAGCAAAATTCGAATTATTTTATTGGTCAATTAGGCGAGTTGAAAATTTTGTACCACGTCAGCCTTATGGCAGAAAATTTCTTAGGATTTTAGAAATTGAAATCTTCCAGAAACGAATAATGAAAACGAAAATGAAAAGTGAATTAATTAAGTAAAAATTTAATTAAATTACTTATTAATAAAATTGAGAAAATTAAATTTTTGGGTTGGTGTTTAATAAATTAATTTTTGTTGCAAATAAAAAATAAAAAATGAAATGAATTGAAAATGAAACAAAGCAAATGGAAATAAAAGAAAAAGAAAATTAATTCAAATGGGCGTCGTAGCTGTGGATGGGTTAAAGGCCAAGAAAGTGGGCTTGTGGTGGCTGGTGGTTAAATGAAATAAAAATAAAAATGATAACTATTTTTTAAAATAATTTTCTATTCTTTAGAAAAAAATAATAAAAAAAAAAAAAGAAAAAAAGAAAACATATTTAATAACCCAAAAATAAAAAAAATTATTTTTTATTCTTAAAAACAAAAAACTGCTTATTTTCAAATAACATCTTTTAATGTCTAAATAGGTTTGAAATCATTGTTTTGAGTTGGATTTGAACATAAATTATAAGATTTAGGGTCTACTTGATAACTATTTTTTTAAACAATTTTCTATTCTTTAGAGAGAAAAAAAATAAAAATATATATTTAATAATCAAAAAATAAAAAATAGTTTTTTGTTTTTAAAAACAGGAAACTATATATTTTTTAATAACATCTTTTAATTGTTTTAAGTTGTTTTCACTTATTTTTGAATAATTATTGTTTTAAAAAATAATTATATAAATATAGAGAATAATGAAAAATAAAACACTAATTAAATAAAAAATTATTTTTTAAGAATATTAAAAAACATTTTAAAAAAAAAGTTAAAAACATTGCAAGTTCCGAAAAGACATTTATTCCATGAAAGATTAAAGAAAAGTTTTCAAAAACTAGTTTTTAGAATTGTTTTTTCAAAAGGATAATGAAATAAATTTGTTATATTTTGTTCACCTACCTCACATTTCTGGCTCCGTCACCGGATAAAATCCTCGCCGCCGACCTAAGAAAGCTCACCGCCAGAAATGGTGCCATCTTCCTTTAGAACCTGGAATTCCCATGCACCACTCGTTTTGTCTATCTCCCCATTCACCGTGAGATCTTCATTTACCTTTCAATTAAATTTTTAATATTATTTTACTGTTATTCCATTAAAAATTGTAGCAGCTTGATAAGATGGATGGACTTCCTATCAATTTAACAAACCTTCATCCCAAATTACTTATCAAGTAAAGAAAGTACATAGACAAGAAGATCAAGACCACTGATTTTTTGTTTTATGTTTGGTTTTGAAAATTTTGAGGGAAAATATAAGGGAAAGAAAATAAAGATAAAAAATGGAAGGAAAAAAAATAATAATAAAAATAAAAATTAAATTTAAAATTAATAAATTATTTTTATATATTTTTTCAAAACTCATTTTACTTTGTTTCCTCTTTTATATTAAAATTAAATAATTTTAAAATATATAAATTTTTAATTAATTTTAATTATATTTAATTTAAAATAAAAACTTTTATGGTGAAGCTGAGAAAATTATTTTTTTTTATATTTTTATTTTCTTTCTTTGATACTTTCTGGACAAACATAACCGAAAAGTCTACTCCTTTTTTAAAATATCATGAGAAAGCATCAATGGCCATTGTTTCGTCATCAACTTGCTAACCTGTTAAACTTGAGATAGAAAATTCAGCCGACGCAGGGCCCCGCCTTGAAAATTTCTTTGAAGCTTCAGATTATCAAGATTTCTTGAGGACAAAGAAAAACTATTCAAACGATGAGGTTGAGTGAGTCACAGACGGCTTGGAGTTGAGAAAACTCATCAAATTTTTTAAAATTACACCAAGACTGACCTTGGCCTATAAATATGTCCAATCTTCTACAACTGTAGTATAGATTAGAAAGAAACGATGACAAGAGGTTTGATGGCACTCGGTGGTGGTGGTGGCGGAGAGCAAGTAGGCATGGTGGCTTCAAGCTCTGGGCCGCTGCTCTTGCTTTGCATGATCATCATGTCTCTCTCTATTATATCCATGGTCATATTTGCTTGTGGGAATTCTTCTACTTCACCTCGCAAGAAAAAAAGGAAGGACGCAGGCGGTGGTGGTGGCGGTGGTTGTGGAGGTGGTGGTTGTGGAGGTTGTGGAGGTTGAGGTTGCTGAAGAAAAAACAAAATAGTTTTTACTCAAAATGTCCTATAAATGCCATAGAAAATAAACCTCAAAATTCTTTATCGTATGTAAAAAAAGTTTCCCATATTCATCTTGATTCGATGTTAGAATCCATGTGAGCAAGTCCTAATCGAGGTTATTGTATTTGTTGATGTTTTCTTTGTATTGAAGCTCATAAATAAAAGTAATAGAGATTCTATTACTTTTATCTTTTCCTTCAAATTCTTAGGAATCTAACGATGTAAAATTTTTTTTAAGAAACTTGATTTTAAGATGTTTAATAGAACACGTGTCATTCCCTGTTATTTTCAATTTGGTCCAATACCATCAACGAATCTTCATCCCAAATTAGTTCTTCAGAAAGTATATAAACAAGTAGATCAAGACCCGAGATTTTTTGTTCCTTATCATGAAAAGTCTACTCCTTTATGAATATATATATATATATATTATTGATCATGAAAAGTCAGCATCAACCACCATTGTTTCTTCGTCAACTTGCCAACCTCTCAACTTGAGCTTGAAAAATAAGCTCACGTAGGGCTTTGAAAATTTCTTTGAAGCTTCATATTAGCAAGATTTCTTAAGGCTATGTTTGGTTCCGAAAAATATTAAAAAAAGGAAAAAAAATCATGTGAAAAATTATTTTCTTTAGTTTAAATGATATGGAAAATATGATGGAAAAAAATATATAAAGGAAAATATTAAAGAAAATATTATAATATTTTTTCTACCATTTTCCTTAAAAAATAATGAGGAAATAAGAGAAAAAGAGAAGGGAAAAGTTGGGAGAAATTTTATCGCTGTGGATTTCATCAGGAAACGCATTTTCTCGCTCTCACTTTCTGGGCCTCTCCGATTTCCTGGAAATCGACGTTTCGTGATCCAAAATGCAGATGCAAGTGCTGGAATACCAACCAGTATCGGCGATTCTGATCTGTGAAATCCTGCCGGTGATGAAGTTCGAGGAGGCAGTTTGCAGCGGCGACGCGCCTGAGAATTGCGCCGTATGTCTGAACGACTTTGAGGTAGGGGAAAAGATTAGGTGGTTGACCAATTGTAAACACATTTTCCACCGAAGCTGTCTGGATCGTTGGATGGACCACGATCAGAAGACCTGTCCGCTTTGTAGGACCTCATTTGTGCCTGATGAGATGCAAGATGAGGAGTTCAATCAACAGCTCTGGCTCTGGGATCACTGATTTTTATAGTAAATACGATACCTTTTCAAGCTTGTAGGTTGGAGATTTTTCATGGGTTTTATTTTATTTTTTAAATTTTGGTATGGTGAGGGTGAGAGGGTTGAAATGTATATACATGAAGAAAAAAAAAAATCTGCCACGTACCCATTAAAAAAGGGTAAGTTTTCAATAGTTATTGAATGATGGGCTCCCATAAAATGCGTTCTTCTATAATTAGTTTTTAGAAAATAAGAGTACAAAATTTATTTTATTATTCAATAAATTGATAACCATTTAAGACAAATTGTTGATTTTGTTTTCCTTCCATTTTTCCTTGACTTTTTTTCGTGGTTAACCAAACAAAAGAAAATGAATTCTTTTTTTTTTCCCTTAAATTTTCCATGGATAACCAAACAAGTGAAAAAATTTATATTCATTTCCTTAGTTTTTTCTTTCCTTCAATTTTTCCTCCCAATTTTCTTTCTCTCGCATTTTCTAGGACCAAACATAGCCTACGAGAACAAAGAAAGCCTATTCAAACTATAAGCTTGAGCGAGCCACATGGCTTCGAGTTGAGAAAAATGATCAAAATTTTGAAAATACTAAGCCTGGACCTAGCCAATAAATATGCGTTAGGCTCCCTCATATGTGAGGGAGTGGGCCCCATATGCTTAGGGACCAAGTCAATTACATTAATTAAAAAAAAATGGGAAAAGAAAAAAACAGAGAGGAGAAGAGAAGAGAAGAGAGAAAGAGGAAAAACACATCTATTCAGATTTCATCAACAAGCCTATCCTGATTCATCTGTGGTCCAATCAAGTTGAAATTTGGAGGAAAGGTTTGAAACTCAAGTAGCTATAATATGAACGGTGGAGATCATATTTTGAGCTCGAGAACTGGTGTTACTGCTCGTGAACAATAACGACATTTTTTGGGTATACTTTCTCCATTTTTTTTTTTTTTTTTTTGTTTCTTTTGCCAATAGAGATTGGATAATCCAAGGCTATATATGCTATTGATGAATTTGGCAGTCTCTAGAGATTATTCTAGAAAAGACAAGTGTAACCCATTATTATTGATAGTGGAAGTTTGAACTGGACTAGGTCCCTTGGTTTTTTTCTTCATATTGGGGGGTTTTCCACGTAAAAATTCTGGTATCTAATTTATTTTTCTGTTGCATGAGTTTATTTATTTATTGCTGCTAGTTGCTATTGCCTATTTAATTTTGCATAAAGAAATGGTAGAAAAATTTTGGTGTTTATTGGAATATTGTGAATTCACACTAACAATATGTCTCATCTTCTACATATGTAGTATAGATTAAGAAGAAATGAGAAGAATTGCGCTTTCAGCGCAATTGGCATAATAAGAGGCCCAATTCCTCCTATCACCCACATTTGATTACAAGATTACAAAAATATGAAATAGTAATGGACAAAAATAGTCATTTTACTTACCACATCAAATATCCCAAATAAAAAATTGTACTAGCTCATGTGATATTTGTGGGACCCATCATTTTTATCTTTTATCCACTCTTCATATATCACTTTCAGCAAATTCTCCTTTATTTAAATTTTTTTATTGTTTTTAAAAACTCTTTTTATAAATAATTGAAAATCAAATTTTTTTTCTATTTTTAAATTATAAATAAATAAAAATATATTAATGATTCAAAAACTAATTTAAAAAATACTTTCTAAAAAAAATTTAATTTAAATGAATAAAAACTATCTTTTACATTTTAAAAGTAAATAATTTAATGATTAAAATACTATTTAAAATAAATATATTCATTATTTTCTTTTCTTTTATACTAAAAATCATTTTAAAGTTTTTCTTTTTTCTTTTACTATTCTAAACTAAAAGGTTTAGATTTTCTTTTTATCTTCTTCCTTCCTTATTTTAATAACTTTTGAACATGACTTTTGGTAATAAGTTATATAAAATGTTTCAAGGATTTTTTTGAATTATATGAATATATTCAAATTCCACTTAAGGAATTACTATAGTGCCACAAATTTCATAAGTACATTTTTTTTCATTATTCAAGGGGACACACGGTCTCAATCCTATGAGATACCATGGTACCTCTATTAAGAATACTCGTTGCCACCAACCTCCATCAATAGCAACATAATCCATATGAATATATTACTATTTTAAGATCTCACTCATAGTTCAAAGTCTCCTATTAATTTTAACATAGATTCAATATCCTGTCAAGGTTTAGAGTTCATGCAGTATAGTATTTTGGTGAATCAAGACAATTGATAGTCTTGTGTCATAATTCACTGTAAGTCTTATCCAGTGTGCATCACATACGCTAATGCACTCTTCATCGAAAACTTATCCCAACAGTCATGACAAGTCATCCTTCTAATTAATAGATGATGCACTACAGTCTTTATTAAATGGCCTAAATCCATTAACTAATATAGACAACTTATCTACTTATAAGGAACTCATGATTTGTATATTTTGTACAACTCCTAATACACCCAAGTCATATTCAATGTAAGAGACATAAGTTGAATGCTCAAATTAATGTTAATACACCAAAAGGATAGCAAGAAGACAATTAAGTTTAACTTTGTTACATTATGTTTTACTTTTAAGGGTTCAATTCCAATAAACTTTCATTAACCCCAAAAATAGACTGGGCATCGTAGAAAGATTCTGCTTTAAAATCAAATCATCTCCCCCTATTATCTCACAATACAGTAACACTTCCTTTTTATGTGTTTCCTCTTCTAGTGGTACTTCAGTTCTTCAAATTACACCACTATCCCACTATTATCACATAATAGGATCTTAGATAATATAGCTAAGGGAACTACCCATAAGCCAAAATGGTTCCTTTGATTCTATAGAAGCAACCAAAACCACTTAAAGTATACATGTGCCTAGAGGTAAACCTGCCAGAATCCTTATTAGACTAAAAGTCCAATTCTCGGTACAAAAAGAGTACCAACTCATCGCAAGGACTCACAAACATATAATCTATCATTCTCTAAAAATACATGAGTATATGTTTGATATTCGCTCAAAGCTCTAATAAGGAAATGGACTAATATACATTCATTATTCCTAAAGCAAAAAAAAAAATCTGGTCTAGCACATAACATTGCATACTTAAGGCTACCCATTGTAGAAGCATAGGATATTGCCTTAATGAAATCTCTCTCCACAAATGTCCAAGGATCGATATTGATCTTGAGATAAACAACTCTAAATACGAAAGGTAACAAACCTTCTTGAAGTTTTACATCATTTACTTGACCAAATGCTCATCAAAGTAGGTGATTTGATGCAATTTTCTCATTCTTGTAGTCCCAAAATGCCTTAACCCAAGAATATATCACGTTTCTTTCTAGATTTTCATCTAGAACTGGGTAGACTACTAGATTTTCATTGATGACAATATCCCTACATCATATCTAACGAGTAGATTATCATTTAACTTATAAGATCTTAGAGCATCACCATACTTCCCAATACGTTCTTATACACACAAGGCATTTTGCTATGAAACTGTTTGATTGTTGTATCTCATAAATGAGACACACCATGATAAATAAGAGTAAGTTGATAAAGTTGAGTCTGACTATTATTGAAAAGGTTTTCTATAGTTGAAACAAAGTTTCAAACTATAACATTTAGTTGTAGTCTTAACCACATAAGTCTCAATCTATCCATTTACTCTACGTTCTTCTTGTACACTAACTTACACCTATGAGTTTTATTCACTTTGCCTAATGATTTTTTTAAAAATACTTTGGGAATTATGTTTTTTTCATGAGGAATTTTTTTTCTTTGAAAAAATAATTTGGAAATAAAAACTTTTCTAGTAAGGATTTTTTTAAAAAAATTTCTTTTTTGGGAATATATATTTGATTTTGACTTCAACGGTAAGTTGAGGATGAAGCTAAAGTGTTAATTTTTAACAAATAATATTGATATATAAAAAGTTTTATTAATTATACAAATACTTTTTGAGTAAGTCAAAGTAGAGTTTCTACTAGAAGCAATATTTTTTTGGCTTTAATGTTAAGTTCCTTTAAACAAAATTACCCAAATAGACATAGAAACTGTTAGCCCAAGGGTTCTCCTAATCAAGTTTTGATGATAACAAACGATGATTAAGTTACTAATTGGTTTGAATTGTAAATAATATCAGGTATTAATTTAGAAATTCATCAAAGGACCTAATGGATGCAAGATCAAGACGTTTAGAAGATCTTTAATCATAGGAAACAAATGTAAGATGAATGCATGGGTGCGCTTAGGTTTTACATACCATTTCATGCATCTTTCAAAAACTCGGTTTATTCTTCAAAGTTACAGTTTCATCAAAACCCGAGTTTTATCAAATAAACCTTAGGCAAATTACTTCAAAATTGACATATCATTTTACCTAAAGACCTTGCCTAAGTGTTGGAAGAGAAAATACCAGAAAAAGATAGGTTTTTGGGGCAAAAATGGTGAACCGGTCGAGGCATTGGGCCAACTGGCTCAACCAGCCAAGGCATCGGTCGATCGGTTCTCTCTGTCTGATCAAGGAGTGCAAAAACACTCTCTCTCTTTTGGTAGCCTTTCCTTCCCGGTTGGTCTCCGATCGAGGTTCGATCGAAGCAACGGTATTTGTATAAAAAAAATTTAGCTTGGCCATTGTTTCTTATCATGAAAAGTTAGCATCAACCGCCATCGTTTCTTCATCAACTTGCCAACCTCTCAAACTTTTGATTAAAAAATCCGCCCACGCAGGGCCTTGAAATATGTCTCATCTTCTACAAATGTAGTATAGATTGGAAAGAAATGATGGCAAGAGGTTTGATGGTAGAAGCCTAGAAAGTGGTGGACAGGAAGTGGGTATGATGGCTTCAAACTCTCTTTTTGATTTGCATAGTGGTTAAAGGTTTAAAATACTGGTGTATCGGTAATTGGAATTTATATATATATAAAAATATTCAAAAAATATTATAATCATGGTTTAAAATTTATGAAAGTGTTTAAAAAAATTTTAAAAATTAATAAAATAAGAAATAATATACTTATTAAAATTATTTTATAAATATAATTAATATAGGTATGATCATGATTAAAGATAATATTTATCGAATTTTTATAAAAAAAAAAAAATAACTTAAATTCCTTTAATATTTTTAGATTCATTTATTTTAAAATTTTAAAAATATTTTTATTAAAACATGTTTTATTACATTTTAAATAAAAAATTAAATTGATTTATATAAAATATATTATTTGAGATTTAATTTTTATAATTTTATTATAAATATGTAGTGACAATTTTTTCTATTAACATTAATTTATTTAAATAATAAAAATTATTAATAATTTATCTTATCAAATTAATTTTAATTTACAAAATATTATAATTTCATTAATTTTTTTTTATTGTAGGCAATTTTTTAGTAAAATTATATTTTTAATATTTTAAAATAAAATATTTAAAAGGAAAAGGATAAATATAAAAAAAAAACATTAAAAGTGAAGTGTAGACCCCCATTTTGGGCCATTCTTGCAAGTATTCATTTTGCCAGGTGTCACAATTTTGGGTAGCCATGTGTCGCCTTGTGGTTGGCTGTTGGAAAATCACATTACTAGTTTGGAGAAGCAATGAGGGGATGACACCTGTTATAGAAGATTCTAAGGGGGAGCGTATTATGTTAGAGGGGGTGAGGCTGTTAGAGAGGTAGTGTGTTTTTTTTCGGTTGCTAGAGGGAGCGTTTTTGGTATCTTGAGGAGCAAGTTTGTTTGGGGAGGCAAGACATCTAGGGAGAGGATAGCCAAGAAACGAAAAAAAACTTCAGAGAGGAAACCTAAGAAAAAGAGCAGAAAGCTATGGGAGAAAAAGGATAGATAAAAAATAAAATAAAAAATAGAGAGCTGGAGGGTGAGAAGGAGACTAAGAGAAATCAGTTGAAAGAACGGAAAGGTACAAAGATGGGAGGTTTTCCTAGAGGGAGTTGAAACAGGGAAAGAGACTTTCAGGTATGGCTATTATGGTTTTCTCGTACATTTTCATCTTTCATAATTCTCCTGTCTCATTCTCTGTGATTCTACTTTGCTTGTTGGGTTGCTATGGTTTGGTGATTGTTGGTTTAATATTTGAAGTGTTTGCTGCATTTTATGCTTTACCCTGGCAAACATCTTCCATCTTAACCGACTGATTGTTAGACCCATGGATAAAATAATGAAATGGGTTCAGCATATTGGTTAAAGGTTTCATGTTCTATTCTTGTTGCTATTCTCTTGCTCCCCTATTTTCCCCTAAATGTACACTCAAGGCTTTAAGACTGGAAATCCGTGTTGATGCGATGGTGGATAATGAATTGATATGAAGAACATTTGATGGGTGACTCATGTGGTTAGATGGAAGCTTTATGTGTATATCTTGTGGGAAAGTCATTTTTCTAGGTGGAATGAGAAAGTGGATGCTCTCCTTCTGCCACTAGGAGAAACTGGGTCGAAGCTGAACCTGGCAGTCCATAGTAAGAAGGTTGATGGGTCTAGGATCTCGCATTGATTCATCCTGGATGTATGGCATTTCTATAAGGAATAATGAGGGATCCGTAAGTGATGAGGAAAATATCAACACAGTTACTGGCATGTTTGAAGATTCTTATGAATCTGATTCATAATTAGATGGAAATCATGATTAGGCCATGGTTAATGAAGCAGAGCGATTCGATGGAAAAGATGATGATGACTATGAAGATGGAGAGGTCCAAGAACCATTTATGCATGCTAATGTAGGTCCTATGTTTGAGAAAGGAGAAGCAACATATGTTAATTGTGGTGATTCTAATAATAAGAACAGTGGGATTTTTGGGTTCGTTTGGGGTGGTTATCTGTGGCAATATTCCTTTGGAAGCAACTGATTCAATCACCACACCCATGTCTTCATTCTTCATATCCTGACACACTTATCCCCATTCATACCTTCATTTCCCAATACCTATTAAACCTATTCCTTTCACCACTTTTTCCATTCATTCCCTATCCCCAACGTGCATGCAGTTTATACACATGACCCATTAGCATTCTTCCCAAGCTTTCCCACAAAATTCATTCTCCACCTAAATCACATCCCATGTTCATACCCTCTTACACCATTCACGTCCTTCTTTCATCCTATCATCAAACCCATTTGTCTCACTATCTTAACCACTTACTCAAGCACCCAAACCCACATTCGAATTATAGGTTGTTTTGAAACCTTATTCATTTGATCCCTCTATTCTACTTGGTGAAACCTCATCTTCTTCCCTGTCACCTTTCACAGCAACATTTGGCGTTTCTTCATCACCGGCTTTTAGAAGTTCGGTGCCTACTGTGAAGCCACCTCAACTCTTGCTTTTGGTAGTTTGTCATCATCCTTTGGTGGATCTTCTGTGTTTGGACAATAACCCAGTTTTGAAATAGGGTCAAAAGTAGTTAACTGAAGCTGAACTATAAGATATGATCAATGAAGTTGATGCTGATCAAAATGGCACCATTAATTTCCTTGAGCTTTTGAATTTGATGGCATGCAAAATGAAGAAGTTGCTTGAAACTGGGATGAAGATGGGTATAGAAACAGAATATTGAAGGAAGGAAAGATCCAAACATGAACCGTTTTTGGAGCTGTGTTTACACTCTCACAGAACCCACCCCTAGACGCCATCGTCATGACCTCCAGCGATGGGATGCTTGCCTCTTACTCCGTCTCCTCTTGCATTTCTCAACTGCAATCGGGTTTCAGCGAGGCCTCAAAAGTCTTTGCTTGGTCAATCCTCAACATAAAGGTCCTTGGGGTGCTCTTCCTCCTATTCCCGAAAACAATACAATTGTTGTTCATGCTTAGTGGGGGTCTGTTTTTGCGGCTGTTGGAGATTCTTGTGCATATTTCTGGGATGTGGATAAGAATAAAATTGGTCTTTAAGAGACATTCAAACTGTTTGCATCGTATCATTGCTAATAACTCCAACAATCATATCATAACTGGTTTGAAGGGTGGCTCTTGCACGTAGCAGATATTATAATTGGTTAGGACAGAGAGCAAGCTATATTCAAATCTTGTTCATGCAGTGGTTAGCTTTGGCTATTGATGGAATATCTCGGTCTCAATGATTATCATGAGTCGAAAGCTGAAAGTGCAGAATCTTAAAGGCCATTTCGATATCTTTTTCAGTTCAGAAAATCCAGAGCACATTACCTTCCGTACTTTTATAAACACCACAACTTGTCTGGCTATCTCAGGTGTCATACTAGTATGGTAACCTGCTGTTGTTGTTGTACTGAGCTGCAAACTTGGATAGACACTCAATCTCAACTCACAGCTCCTACACTATCACATTTAAGAGTTCTCTGATGCACTGCGCAAATGCATTCTAAATCACACCCTCAACTTCTATGAAAGAAATGTCCCCTCAGGGGGTTATAGAAATTGCATGCATCAAGGTGGCATCATGGTTTGTGTTGAGATATTTGGAATGCTTTCCTTATATCATTCTTTCCTTATATCATTTAGTGTTGAGATATTAGGAATGTTTAGATATTAGGAAAGTTGAGATATTAGGAATGTTGAGATATTAGGATATTAGTTGTCTTTCCTTATATCATTCTTTCCTTGTATCATTCTTTCTCATTCTTAGAATGGTGATTACCCTCTATATATACTCTGTACATGAATGAATGAAAATATGAGAAAAAAAAAAAAAAAACTACCATTCATCAATTTGAAGATGGTATCAGAGCCATGGAACTGAAATCCTGGATATTTTGTCGATAAGGAAAAAAAAAAAAATGAGTTAAAAAAATATTATTGTTTTTCAATCTGAAGGTATTTTTAATCCAGGAATTATTTTGACTAAATCAAACTATGATGTTTGGTCACAACTCGTGTAGATGCACAAATGCCACGCAACCAAAAACACAAGAAGGTAGATTTGGGACGGTTGGGGTAACTACAGCATTAGTAAAAGCTTGGAGAGGTGTTTGGAAGTCAATTGAGGTGGAAGGTACCCGATTGACCAAGTATGCGGCAGATGTGATTGCTTCTCCCCAATAAGATATCGGTATTTTTGCTACTATCAAGGAAGCACGAACAACCTCTAACAAGTGCCTATTTTTCCGTTCAGTGACTCCATTTTGTTGGGGTGTATTAGAACAAGTAGTTTGATGAATGATGCCATGTCCTTCCAAATACTTTTGAAGATCAGAACTCTGATATTCTCCACCATTATCGCTACGCAGAACCCGAACCTTTGCATTGTATTGAGTTTCAATCATTTTATGAAATTTTTTAAACAACAAGTTCACTTCATCTTTGGTCTTCATCAAGCATAACCAGGTCATTCTGGTACAATCATCAATAAAAGTAACAAACCAGCGTGAGCCACTCAAAGTTGGAACTTTGGATGGGCCCCAAACATCAGAATGTATAATCATCAAAGGAAATAGACTTTTATTCAAAATTAATGGAAACGAAGCACAATGGCTTTTAGCCAATTCACAAATATCACAACAAAAACCAGAAATATCACTCTTTGCAAATAAACTAGGAAACAATTTTTTTAAATAACCAAAGGAAGTATATCCCAGACGTCAATGTCACAACCAAATTTCAAACTTTTTTTTCTCCCCCTCAAATCCATCTCCCATCAAGGCTTGTCGCAACTTATTTGAATCCTTTGACTGCAAATCCAAGTAATAGAGTTTTCCCCGCTTAATACCACAACCAATCATCTGTCTTGTTTGGATGTCCTTAAAAACATAAAATTCAGGCCAAAAAATGACAATACAAGATAAGGCTGTAGTGATTTGAGAAACTGACAAAAGATTGTAATCTAAAGATGGAACAACTAAAACAGAATCCAAATTTAAAGTATTAGTAAGAGTTAAGGATCCTTCCCCAATGACTGGGTTTGTATTACCATTAGCTATGGAAACAATTTTTTGTGAAGAAGGTCTAAGGGGTGAGACCTGTCTAAAATCAAAAGTCATATGATCTGTAGCACCAGAATCACTTATCCATGCACTATTAATAACAGGTGTAGAAGTATTTAAAAACTTACCACCATAATCTGTAACGGCTACCAATGCAGAGGCTTTCTCAGCAACATTAGCCTTTGTTTTTATTTCGGCAATAACTGCAGTTGAGGTTTTCTTGGAATCCTTTTTCCGTTGATCACGATTATGATCCCACCAGTTTGGATATCCCACAATTTCAAAGCAACGACTCTTGGTATGACCAATCTTATTGCAATGAGTGCATTTGAAGGTTGACTTATCAATATTAGGGCCTGTCTTAGGATGGTTGGTCTAGGATTGGTCCTGCCAATTCTGGATTGATCGCTGTCGGACTACCATAGCTGAGGTGTTAGGGTTTTCAGATTTTGCTTTCATACTAGCATGACGCACTACCTCTCGTCGAATCAGTGCATAACATTCTTCCAAATCAAGAAGAGGATCTTTGCGTAGAATCTCTCCTCGAACTTGCTCAAAGTCACCATCCAATCTAGCAAGAAAGATGTGCACCCGTTGTCATTCAATGGATTTTCGCTATGCTGTAATGTCCTCGGGGTCATTCATGACTACCTTATCCCGATGATCCAATTCGCAAAAAATCTCAGTTAACTCTCCATAATATTCAGAAAGAGACCTACCACTTTGTTTGGCAATGAAGGCTTTTTTATTCAGGCAATTTAACACAGAAGTCAGGAGTTCAACGCTTCAAATGATGTGCAAATCGGAGCTTAAATGAAGAAGTTATGGCCATTTGAAGACAACTGCACCAAGCTGGAGGGTCATTTCGAAATGACTTCGAAATCCAACTTATGACTTTGAAATCCAACTTATGAATTTGAAATTCAATTCGAAATGACACCAGTTTCGAATTTACCCACTGCCACTTTGATGTTTCACCTCCTCTACCTCAAGCATTGCATCTAGGGCACTCCATTCGCCCTAAGTGGACCCCACACGACTAGAAATCACCATTTTATTATATTGTTAATCATTTTTAGGAAATTATTTGATATTAAGTGGCCAATGAGAGTGTGTCACATGTTAGGTAATTGATAGTATTATATAAACTCTCTCAATTTTAAGTTTTAAGGATCTTAGATTTTTTTCCGGAGAGTTTGACATTGAAGGTGGAAGAAGACGAGAACTTTGGTTTGTTTTCTTTCTCTTCTTTATTAAATATATTGTTTTTAGTTTCTTTTGATTCAAATTATGGATTTTTACCCTAATATGGATTGTGAATATGACATCACCCCCATGAGAGGTTAAAAGCCAACTTGGGGCTTGAAGCATGAAAACCTAAGGGCTAGGAAACCTATAGGGACAATGGGTAAATTATTATAATAATGAGATTAATTATTGGTTTGGTGACAATTTATCATTTTTTTTATCCTATCCTTGTGAGTTCGTTTAGGGAATGATACGGTAAGTTATTACCTGATACTAGTAATTCTTGGTAATTCTTGATCATTAGTTATCCTCGTCTTCCCTATCGTTATTTGCCCCTAAACAAAGGTATAAGGAGTAGGAATGGTTAAAAAACTAAATCTTAAATTGGTAATCAATCTCATTCATTTGATGGTTTTAGGAATCTGTTTTAAAAAGGAAAAATTAGGTTCCGGATACAAGTTTGAGTTATAGAACTCAAATTGATTGCGAGTGGCCAAGGATCCCAAAACCCTAAGAGGATATTATAGGAGGTTTGTGGAAGACTTCTCTAAGATTGCAGCACCAATGACTCAATTGACTAGAAAATGAGTGAAGTTTGAATGGAATGAGGAGTGTGAGAATGCTTTCCAGGAGTTGAAGCAGAAATTGACCACCGCTCTAGTGTTAACTGCTCCTATAGTGGAAAATTGTTTACAATTTATTGTGATGCTTCTACAATGGGGCTAGGGTGTGTGCTAATGTAGCAAGGCAATGTGGTAGCTTATGCCTCAAGACAATTAAAGCAGCATGAACGGAATTACCCAGCACATGATTTAGAGCTTGCAGTAGTGGTGTTTACCCTTAAGACTTGGAGACACTATTTGTATGGAAAGAAATTTGAGGTGTACTCTGATCACAAGAGTTTGAAATACATTTTCACTCAAAATGATCTAAACTCTAAGCAGAGGAGATGGATGGAGACATTGGAAGATTATGATTTTGCTCTTCATTATCATCCTGGAAAGGCGAATGTTATAGCAAATGCCTTGAGTAGGAAAAGCTATGGCTAGTTGTCTAGCTTGGGGTTGAGAGAGTTTGAGATGCATGCAGTTATTGAGAATCTTGAGCTATGTCTTGTTTAGGAAGGACATGGTCCATGCTTGTACAGTATATTGGCTAGACCAATGTTTATCCAAAGAATAGTGGAGGCCCAAGTCCATGATGAGTTTTTAGAAAAAGTTAAAACCCGGTTGGTAGAAGGTGAACTATATGAAAATTGGTCTATACATGTAGATGGGAGTGTGAGATTTAGAGGAAGGCTATGTGTACCAAGAGATGTGGAGTTGAATGAACTTCTAGCAGATGCTCATAAGGCAAAGTATACCATTCACCCTGGGAATACCAAGATGTATCAAGACTTAAAGAGACAATTCTGGTGGAGTGGGATAAAGAGAGCTATTGCTCAGTATGTAGCCAACTGTCAGACTTGTCAACAAGTGAAAGCTGAACACCAGAGGCCTGCAGGGTTGTTGCAACCTTTACCTATACCTGAGTGGAAGTGGGATCATATCACTATGAACTTTGTGATAGGGTTGCCAAGAACATGAAACAAGAAAAATGGAGTTTGGGTGATTGTGGACCGTCTTACTAAGTCAACTCATTTTCTAGTTATGAAGACTACTAATTCCATGAACTCTTTGGCTAAGTTGTATATATAGGAGATTATGAGATTGCATGGGATATCTTTGTCTATAGTGTTTGACAGGGACCTTAAGTTTACTTCTCAGTTTTGGCAGAGTTTACAAAGGGCTTTAGGCACCCAATTGAACTTTAGCACTGCTTTTCACCCTCAGACAAATGGTCAATCAAAAAAAGTGATCCAGATCTTAGAAGACATGTTAAGGGTTTGTGTTTTGGACTTTGGAGGAAATTAGGCAGATTACTTACCTTTGGCAGAGTTTGCTTATAACAACAATTACCAATCTAGTATTGGCATGGCACCTTATGAAACACTCTATGGGAGACCTTGTAGGTCGCCTTTATGTTGGATAGAGATGGGTGAGAGTCATTTGTTGGGACCTGAGATTGTCCAAGAGACTATAGAAAAGATACAACTTATCAAGGAAAAGCTTAAGACTGCCCAAAATAGACAGAAAAGCTATGCAAACCAAAGGAGAAGGCCCTTGGAGTTTGAGGAAGGGGATTGGGTGTTTGTAAAAGTGTCCCCTCGAAGAGGCATATTTCGATTTGGGAAAAATGGGAAGTTAGCCCCTAGATTTGTGGGACCATTTCAGATTGATAAAAGAGTTGGCCCAGTGGCATACAAGTTAATTTTGCTCCAACAGTTGTCCCTTGTGCATGATGTTTTCCATGTGTCAATGCTAAGGAAGTGTACTCCAGATCCAACTTAGGAAGTGGACTTGCAAGATGTTCAAATTAGTGAAGATACTTCTTATGTGGAGGAACTTTTACGAATTCTTGAAGCTGGAGAACATAGGCTCAGGAATAAGGTAATTCCCGCAGTCAAAGTGTGGTGGCAACACCATGGGATAGAAGAAGCTACTTGGGAACCTGAGGAAGAAATGAGACGACACTATCGCAACTCTTCTACGATTTTTAAGGTAAGCTCGTTTAAATTTCTGGACGAAATTTCTTTTAGGGGGGTAGGATGTAATGACCGGGTTTTTAGGCCATGTCAGAAATTCTAGTTTGAAAAGTCTTTTTTTGAGTGATGGTTGAAAAGTCATAAAGAAAAATATTTGGAGAACACGTGTTAATTTTGGATTGACGAAATTCAAATTATTTTATTGGTCAATTAGGCGAGTTGAAAATTTTGTGTCACGTTAACCTTATGGTAGAAAATTTCTTAGGATTTTAGAAATTGAAAATTTCCAGAAACAAAAAATGAAAACGAAAATGAAAAGTGAATTAATTAAAATTATTTAGAATTAATTAAGTAAAAACTTAATTAAATTACTTATTAATAAAATTAAGAAAATTAAATTTTTTGGTTGGTGTTTAATAAATTAATTTGTGTTGTAAAAAAAAATGAAAAATGAAATGAATTGAAAATGAAACAAAGCAAATGGAAATAAAATAAAAAATAAAAAATAAAAAAAATTAATTCAAATGGGCTTTTGGGAGTTGGGTTGTAGCTGTGGATGGGGGTCAAAGGCCAAGAAAGTGGGCTTGTGGTGGCCGATGGTTAAATGAAATAAAAATTAAATTATAACTGTTTTTTAAAACAATTTTCTATTCTTTAGAAAAAAAAAAATTAATAAAAATAAAAATAAAAAACAAGAAAACATATTTAATAACCCAAAAACAAAAAATAGTTTTTTTTCTTAAAAACATAAAATATTATATTTTCGAATAACATCTTTTAATGTACAAATAGATTTGAAATCATTATTTTGAGTTGGATTTGAATATAAATTATAAGATTTTGGGTCTACTTGATAACTGTTTTTTAAAATAATTTTATATTCTTTAGAACAAAAAAAAACATATTTAATAATCAAAAAATAAAAAATAATTTTTTTAAAAAAAAAACAGGAAACTGTATATTTTTTAATAACATCTTTTAATTGTTTTAAGTTATTTTCACTTATTTTTAAATGATTACTGTTTTAAAAAATAATTATATAAATATAAAGAATAATTAAAAATAAAACACTAGATAAAAAATTATTTTCTAAGAATATTAAAAAACATTTAAAAAAAGTTAAAAACATTGCAATTTCCGAAAAGACATTTATTCCACGGAATATTAAAGAAAAGTTTTCAAAAACTAGTTTTTAGAATTGTTTTTTCAAAACAATTATGAAATAAATTTGTTATATTTTGTTCACCTACCTCGCATTTCTGGCTCCGTCACCGGATAAAATCCTCGCCGCCGACCTAAGAAAGCTCACTGCCAGAAATGGCGCCATCTTCCTTTAGAACCTGGAATTCCCATGCGCCACTCGTTTTGTCCATCTCCCCATTCACCGTGGGATCTTCATTTACCTTTCAATTAAATTTTTAATATTATTTTACTGTTGTCCCTTAAAAATAATTTTTAAAAATAAAGTGATATGAAAACCATCTTTAAAAATAGAGTGAACTAAAAAATCATTTTTAAAGAATTAATAAAAATTGTTTTTAAAAATAAAAGAAAACACGAGTCTGATCATATTTTTAAAAAATTATTTTTAAGTTAAGGGAGTAGAAAACATGAACAAACCGTGAGATGTTCATTTACCTTTCAATTAAATTTTTAATATTATTTTACTGTTGTTCCATTAAAGATTGTAGCAGCTTGATAAGATGGATGGACTTCCTATCAATTTAACAAGCCTTCATCCCAAATTACTTATCAAGTAAAGAAAGTACATAGACAAGAAGATCAAGACCATAGATTTTTTGTTTTATGTTTGGTTTCAGAAAATTTGATAGAAAATGTGAGGGAAAGAAAATGAAAAGGAAAAATGAAAAAAAATAAAAAATAAATTTAAAATTAATAAATTATTTTTATTTTATTTTTTCAAAACTCTTTTCATTTTATTTATTCTCTTATATAAAGATTAAATAATTTTAAAATGTATAAATTTTTAACTAATTTTAATTATATTTAATTTTTTAAAAAAAATTATAATGAAACCAAATATAATAAAATTATTTTCTTTTGTATTTTTTTTCTTTCCTTAATACTTTCCGAAACCAAACATAACGGCTACTTATGAAATATAATGAGAAGTCAGCATCAATGGCCATTTTTTCGTCATCAACTTGCTAACCTGTTAAATTTGAGATAGAAAATAACGCGGAAAAGTGTACTACTCCTTTATGAAAATATCATGAGAAGTAAGCATCAATGGCCATTATTTCGTCATCAACTTGCAAACCTCTTAAATTTGAGATAGAAAATTCAGCGCACGCAGGGCCCCGCCTTGAAAATTTTTTTGAAGCTTCAGATTAACAAGATTTCTTGAGGACAAAGATAAACTATTCAAACAATGAGGTTGAGTGAGTCACACACGGCTTGGAGTTGAGAAAACTCATCAAATTTTTTAAAATTACTCCAAAACTGACCTTGGCCTATAAATATGTTCAATCTTCTACAACTACAGTATAGATTAGAAAGAAACGATGACAAGAGGTTTGATGGCACTCGGTGGTGGCATGGTGGCTTCAAGCTTTGGGGCGCTGCTCTTGCTTTGCATGATCATCATGTCTCTCTCTATTATATCCATGGTCATATTTGCTTGTTGTGGAGGTGGTGGTGATGGTGGTGGTGGTGATGGTGGTGGTGGTGGTGGTGGTGGTGGTGGTGATGGTGGTGGTGGTGGTGGTGGTGGTGGTGGTGGTGGTGGCGGTGATTGGGGAGGTGGTGGTCATCATCATGGTGGTGGTCATCATCATGGTGGTGGCGGTGGTTGGGGAGGTGGCGGTGGTTGGGGAGGTGGTGGTGATGGTGGTGGCGGTGGTTGTGGAGGTGGTGGCGGTGGTTGTGGAGGTGGAATGGAAAGGAAAAATGGAAAAAAATAAAAAATAAATTTAAAATTAATAAATTATTTTTATTTTATTTTTTCAAAACTCTTTTCATTTTATTTCTTCTCTTATATAAAGATTAAATAATTTTAAAATGTATAAATTTTTAACTAATTTTAATTATATTTAATTTTTTTTTTTAAATTATAATGAAACCAAATATAATAAAATTATTTTCTTTTATATTTTTTTTCTTTCCTTAATACTTTCCGAAACCAAACATAACGGCTACTTATCCGAAACCAAACATAACGGCTACTTATATGAAAATATCATGAGAAGTCAGCATCAATGGCCATTTTTTCGTCATCAACTTGCAAACCTCTTAAATTTGAAATAGAAAATTCAGCGCACGCAGGGCCCCGCCTTGAAAATTTCTTTGAAGCTTCAGATTAACAAGATTTCTTGAGGACAAAGATAAACTATTCAAACGATGAGGTTGAGTGAGTCACACACGGCTTGGAGTTGAGAAAACTCATCAAATTTTTTAAAATTACACCAAAACTGACCTTGGCCTATAAATATGTTCAATCTTCTACAACTACAGTATAGATTAGAAAGAAACGATGACAAGAGGTTTGATGGCACTCGGTGGTGGCATGGTGGCTTCAAGCTTTGGGGCGCTGCTCTTGCTTTGCATGATCATCATGTCTCTCTCTATTATATCCATGGTCATATTTGCTTGTTGTGGAGGTGGTGGTGATGGTGGTGGTGGTGATGGTGGTGGTGGTGGTGGTGGTGGTGGTGGTGATGGTGGTGGTGGTGGTGATGGTGGTGGTGGTGGCGGTGATTGGGGAGGTGGTGGTCATCATCATGGTGGTGGTCATCATCATGGTGGTGGTCATCATGATGGTGGTGGTCATCATCATGGTGGTGGTCATCATCATGGTGGTGGCGGTGGTTGGGGAGGTGGCGGTGGTTGGGGAGGTGGTGGTGATGGTGGTGGCGGTGGTTGTGGAGGTGGTGGCGGTGGTTGTGGAGGTGGCGGTGGCGCTGGTTGTGGAGGTGCCGGTGGCGGTGGCGGTGGCGGTGGTTGCTGAAGAAAAGAGAAAATAGTTTTTACTCAAAATGTCCAATAAATGTCATAGAAAATAAACCTCAAAATTATTTATCGTATGTAAAAAAAGTTTCCCATATTCATCTTGATTCGATGTTAGAATCCATGTGAGCAAGTCCTAGTCGAGGTTGTTGTATTTGTTGATATTTTCATTGAAGCTCATAAATGAACCTAATAGAGATTCCATCGTTAATATATATATATATATATATATTTAAAAAATTATTTTTTTTATTTTTTATTTTATTAAAAAAAAATCAAATATTACTAAATACACTTTTAAAATATTTAATTGTTATATAGTAAAACTCAAATATATAAAATAATATATAAAAATAATTTATTGATTTTAAATTCATATTTTATTTTTTATCACAATTTTTTTTTAATTTCGCTTTTATCTTATCCTTCAAATTCTTAGGAATCTAACGATGTAAAATTTTTTAAGAAACTTGATTTTAAGATGTTTAATAGAACACGTGTCATTCCATGTTATTTTCAATTTTTTTATTTAATATAAAACTTTTACAAATATTTTTGGCAACCACATGCTCCAACCCGAGATTTTTTGTTCCTTATCATGAAAAGTCTACTCCTTTATGAAAATATATATATATATTATTGATCATGAAAAGTCGGCATCAACCGTCATTGTTTCTTCATCAACTTGAGCTTGAAAAATAAGCTCACGCAGGGCTTTGAAAATTTCTTTGAAGCTTCATGTTAGCAAGATTTCTTAATACTATGTTTGGTTCCACAAAATATTAAGAAAAAGAAAAAAAAAATTTATATTAAAAATTATTTTTGTTAGTTTTGATGACATGAAAAATATGATGAAAAAAAATATTATAATATTTTTTCTACTATTTTTCTTAAAAAAGAATGATGAAAACAAGAAAAAAAGAGAAGGGAAAAGTTGGAGAAAATTTTATCGCTCTGATTTCATCAGGAAACTCATTTTCTCACTCTTTCACTTTCTAGGTCTCTCTTATTTCCTGAAAACTGACGTTTCGTGGTCCAAAACACAAACGCAAGTGCCGGAGTACCCACTTGTATCGACGGTTCTGATCCGTGAAATCCTATTGGTGATGAAGTTCAAGGAGACGGTTTGCGACGGCAACGCGCCAGAGAGTTGCACCATATGTCTGTACGACTTCGAGATAGAAGAAGAGATTAAGCGATTGACCAATTGTAAACATATTTTCCACCGGAGTTGTCTGGACCATGATTAGAAGACCTATCCGCTTTGTAGGACCCCATTTGTGCCTGATGATATGCAAGATGAGTTCAATCAACGGCTTTCGGCTACCTCTAGGATCACTGATTTTTACAATGAATACGATACCGTTTCAAGCTTGTAGGTTGTTGGAGATTTTTCATGGGTTTTATTTTATTTTTTAAATTTTGGTATGGTGAGGGTGAGAGGGTTGAACTGTATATACATGAAAGGAAAAAAAATCTGCCACAGACCCATTAAAAAAGGGTAAGTTTTCAATAGTTATTGAACGATGGGCTCCCACAAAATGTGTTCTTCTATAATTATTTTTTAGAAAATCAGAGCACAAAATTTATTTTATTATTCAATAAATTGATAACCATTTAAGATAAATTGTTGATTCTATTTTTCTTCCATTTTTCCTTGACTTTTTTTCGTGGTTAACCAAATAAAAAAAAATGAATTCTTTTTTTTTTTCCCTTAAATTTTCCATGGATAACCAAACAAGTGAAAAAAATTTATATTCATTTCCTTAATTTTTTCTTTCCTCCCAATTTTCTTTCTCTCGCATTTTTCGGGAACCAAACATAACCTAAGGCTATGTTTGGTTCTGGGAAAATGCTAAGGAAAGGTAAAAAAATGTAGAGAAAAATGGTTTTCTTTAGTTTGGATAACATGGAAAATATGATGGAAAAAAATATAAAGGAAAATATTGAAGAAAATATTGTAATATTTTCCTTATTATTTTCCTGAAAAAATAATGAGGAAAATAAGAGAAAAAGAGAAGGGAAAACGGGGGAAAATTTTATCGGGCTCTTGTTCACCAAGGCTTCACCTCTAACTTCCTCTTCATCGGTGGCTACGGCTTCTCATCGTCGTCGACCCTTTCAACGGCCACCAATATCACTCCGACCACCTTCTAGTGCCGAAAACTATAACTCCTCGTCGATCATCGCGCCAAGTCTCAAGCCCAAATCCATCAGATCCAAACTAAAGAAAATCATTTTCCTCTGCATTTTTTTTCCTTTCCTTAGCATTTTTCGAGAACCAAACATAGCCTAAGGAAAAGAAAAAAAAATGTTAAAAAAAAAATATTTTCTTATATTTGATTGTATTATAAAAAAGAATAAAAGAAAATCAAATATAACTAAAATTAGTAAAATAAAACTTATATATTTTTAAATTATTTAATATTTATATAGAAGAGTTCAAATAAATGAATTGAGTTTTATTGTAAGAAAAACTCATAATAATATAATTAGAAGTATAATAGACATTTTAAAGTTGTTTTATTGAAAATTTTGATATACATATGATATAATTTGCGATATTAGATGTAATTATATCATGTCGATCTATAAGAAATGTTAATTTTGTAATTGTTCTCATTATAAAGTCATATAAAATACTTTATTTCATTAAATATCAATAATTTGTACACATTAAATTCATTAAATAAACATATTTCATATTCAAAATATACTAGCTCATGTTAATTAAATTAATTAAATAATTTATCTAAGTTAACTAATTTAATTTAATTCTAAATGTGAAAATAAATCACAAATAATCATCTAAAATAAATATATCAATTTATAATTAAATAATAAAATTAACCTAAGTTAATTTAATAAAAATATAAAAATTAATTATAATTGAATGTAAAAATAGCATTAAATCATTCATATTGCAAGCATACTAATTAATTGAAAATACATGAATTAATTACAATTGCAAACAAAATTAATTACAATTTAAAACAAACATATCTTAAAATGATTGAATAATTAAGCAACCTTAATAAAAATTGGAGTAATGAAAGAGCAAATGAAAAATGAAAGCAAAAATGGATGAAATGGATGAAATTTGGGCTATTTATAAAAGAAATTTGGGCCAAAATAGCCGTTGGAACATTAATTTACCGTTGAAAATCAATTTTGGCCGTTGGATCAAAAACTGGGAGCAATCTGGTCGTTAGATTGCCATATTATCATTGGAATCACATCTAGGCCGTTGGATGAACACAGGCGTGATTTGGGCCGTTAGATCACGCTGCATGAAGGAGGGGAAATATCACCAAAAAATCAACGATTTATCTCCGATTAATTGCCGATATATCGCTGATATTCTACCACCAGAGGTGATTTTTTCACAAAATCGCCGATATATCTCCCCGAGCAGATATATCGTCGATATTTTGGCGATTTTTGCGGAAATATCTCTCCTCCGATTTTTCTCCACGAAATATCGTGTCGACCCCTCCCAATACACGATATATCGCCGATATATCGCCGATATATCCTGACATTTTCCTCCTTGGGCGATAGTGGTAGAGGTGTCCAACGGGCCGTGCTGGGCCGGTACGGCCCACTTAATAATCGTGTCGGGCCGGGCCGACCCATGCAAGGAAAGAGGTGGCCTGGCACAACCCATAGGTTCACGGGCTAATCGTGCCGTGGCGGCGAGTCGTGGCCCATGGGCCACCCACTTTATTAAAAATTTTAATTTAATTTTTAAAGTTATTTTTTCTTAAATTTTTTTCATTATTAAATAAACTTTCTTTTTGTTACTTTAAACACCTTTAATAATTTTATTTTTTATTTTTTATACACCCCTAATAATTATACTTGTTATTTTTTATATTTATATTTATCGAGTTTGTAATTGTAAAATTTATAAAAATGTTTGTTTTTTATTTTTAAAAATAGTAAAAAAAAAAAAAAAAAACTATATTTCCGCGTGGCCCATGGGCCACCCATTTTGTTAAAAATTTTAATTTAATTTTTTAAGTCATTTTTTCTTAAGTTTTTTTCATTATTAAATAAAATTTCTTTTTGTAACTTTAAACACCTTTAATAATTTTATTTTTTATACACATCTAATAATTATACTTTTTATTTTTTATATTTATATTTATCGAGTTTGTAATTGTAAAATTTATACAAATGTTAGTTTTTTGTTTTTCAAAATAGTAAAAAAAAAACTATATTTGAATTTGTTTATTTTTTTTTATCAAAATAAAAATAAATTTAAAATAATGGAATAAAAAAAGAAATGAAATTGAAAAGGGTTAAGTGGGCTGGCACGGTTGGCACAGCGGGCCGGTACGATGGGCCGGCATGATGGGCTGCGCGGAAAAGCATGGCGGGCCAAACGGGCTGCACCTTTAGGCCCAGCACAGCCAGCTCCTTTTGGGCCTTGCTGGCCCAGCCTACTACAGTGTCGTGCCAGCCTGGCCTGGCCCAATGGACACCTCTAGATAGTGGTGGCATTGATGATTTGAGGGAGGATGGTGGTGGTGGTGGTGGCGGCAACTGTGGCGATGGAATGTATAATCATTCTTTTTGAATTGAAGTTTATAAATAGGATGGATGTATAAGTCTTCTTATTTCATAAATTAATTTAATAATTTAAAGTGGTTTAATACCTTAAATTAAATATATTTGATAAAATAACTTTATTATATGAATTAAAATAAAAAATAATTTTAAATAATAAATAAATATCTATATCTTCATTTTATCTTTTTACCTCATTTATTCTAATTATCTTCACAATCTTTTTTCCTATTCCATAACCTTCATTGTTACTTAACATTCTTTGTCTTAGTTATAATTTATGATGATAAATATATTAATTTGATGATTTAAAATATATTTCAAATTATTTTTATTTAATAACCTTAATACTTAAAAATAAGAATTAGGTAATAAGCTTTAAATTAATAACTTAAATATAATATAACTTAAAGTCAACTTAAATTATTAAGTGATAAGTATTAAGTTTTATCAAACACTCTTTTAATGTCTCATTCTGACTTATCCACATCTATACATGGAGACACATGTCCCGAATCCTTGTGTATCCAAGAAAAGAGTCAATTATCCATTCTTCATCAATTCAAAACTATAGAATAAAATACAAAAAATTAATTGAAATATTCCTGAACAAAAACAAGTTAATCAGGCACCCATGGCTAGAGTATGTTAAAACTAGGGTTTTTTTTTTTTTTTTAATTAGAGTAACTTATTGTAGTTTAAAAGAGTGGTCAAAGCAAGCACAAAGTGAGATTAAATACTAATTGTGATTTGGAGGTGCTTTCAAAAAATGAAAGAGTATTAAAATGTCATTAAAATTAGGGAAAAAAATATACATATGCACCAAGCATGAGTTCATGAGATGTTGTATTGGCTTCCAAACATGTACAATCTTCCACATTAGAAAGAAATCGACCATGATTGTGAGTCCTTCTCAAACTAAATGGATTTAATGAATAATCAAGAAATACTCTCTTACACAGATATATAAAGGTTGGTTTCGACTACAATCTTAGCATAAAGTTCTCATATGGTATTTTTATACTAGTTTTGATAGTCTCTTTTGATACCTTAATGTTAAAAGCAATGTTTAAAGTTTAAACTCAACTTTTAAGAGCGTATGAATAGAACTTTCAATCTTGAGTATGATACCTCTAGATTTAATTTATCTATATTTTTAAAAGGTTAAATAAAAAATAAAAAATAAATAAAACTTTCATTTTTTCTCAAACATAATCGAGAGTAATAGATTTTATTTTATTTAATTTTTTTTAAATATTATCAAATTCATCTTTATCTTTAATAAAAATATTTTTAAAATACAGTTTCCAAGCATAAAAGTCAATTATGGTGCAATAGTGATTACTTCCTCTAATACAGTAAAAATTTAGAAGGTGTTATTAAATCAACTTAATAACTTAATTTATATCAATTTTGAATCTTTTTTTATAAATATAGTTTTAAATTTAAATAAAAATAAATTAACTATTTTAAATTAATACTTAAAGTTATTTTTAACTTTAAGTTATGATATTAAATTATTTTAATAAATATATTTAATCTATTTAATTATTATTATTAAGTTATTAAATTATTAAATTATTTTACCAAACACTTTCTTACTCAACATCCAAGTAGACTTTTATCATAGCACATCGATTTTGAATCTTTGGAACTTCTTTGAAACTTCCAAATAGGTTGAAAAGAATTGAGACTGTTAATACAAGGAAAGATTATTCAAAGTTTGAGGAAGCAACATGGCTTAAAATTCAAATCAAGAAAATTATATGAAAATAATGAAGTATAAAACAAAATAAATAGAAGTTTTTGAATTATAATTATTTTAAAACAAAGGGAAAAAAAAAGTGGAGAAGCTTGATTGTAAAATATTTCAACAGAATTTTTTTAATTAAATAATTTTTTAAAACTTAATCGTTTAATATAAAATCTTACAAAAAAATTTTATTCCTCGTGGTCTAATACCATATCAAAAGGTTGTACCATACTGGTAGGATGGATGTACTTTCTCCCATTGAAAATTGATCTAATTGGAGAGGATGAAGACATGAGACTCCTGTTCCTTCAATGTCATGAAAAGTCTCCTCTCTCTTTCTCTCTCTCTCTCTCTTTCTCTCCCTCTGATTGACAAGGTTTTTCTCATGACAAGAACTGTAAGCTGCACCTACACGGCTTGGGATTGATCAAGCCCATCAAATTTTTGGTAATGACGCCAAGCATGTGACCTATAAATATGTACAATCTTGTCTAAGTATAATTTTTTCATTACATGAGCCTTATTTTGAATTAGAGGTTCATTTAGATTTATTATTTTTATTTGCCTAATTTTAATTATATTTAATTTAATTTTATAATATTTTATAGTGAAATCAAATATGAGAATATTTTTTTATATAATTTCTCTTATTCTTTCTTTAGATATACTTTCTAGAATAAAAAACAATGCTATGCATGGAAAAAACTGAAGAAGTTTGATTTTAAAATATTTTAAGGGAATATATGTCATTTCATATTATTTTTAAAATTTTTCTTTATTATAAGATTTTGTTCAGTATTTAAAAACGGTTTTTTATTTTTAAAAATAGAAAATTATTTTTAAAAATTTTTAATATTATTTTATTGTTGTTCTTTTGAAATAATTTTAAAAATAAAGTAAAATAGAAAAAAAATTTAACCTCTTAAACTTGAGATGGAAAAATCAGCCCACGCAGGGGCCTTGGAATTTTCTTTGAAGCTTAAGATTAACAAGATTTTTTTAGGACAAAGAAAAACTATTCAAACGATGAGGTTGAGTTAGCCACACGGCTTGGAGTTGACAAAACTCATCAAAATTTTGAAAATTACGCCAAGCCTGAACTTAGCCTATAAATATGTCCAATCTTCTACAACTATAGTATAGATTAGAAAGAAACGATGGCAAGAGTTTTGATGGCAGTAGGCGGTGGAGGAGAAGTGGGCATGGTGGCTTCGAGCTCTGGGGCTCTCTTTTTGCTTTGCATGGTCGTTATGTCCCTCTCAATTCTATCCATGGTCATATTTGCTTGCGGTGAATCTTCTAGTCCACATCCCAAGAGAAGACGCCATGGTGGAGGCGGTGGAGGAGTCGGTCATGGCGGTGGTCTTGGAGGTGGAGCCGTTGGAGCTGCAGGCGGTGGTTGTGGAGGGGGAGGTGGTGGCGGCGGCGGCGGTGGTGGTGGTGGTGGTGGTGGAGGTGGAGGTGGAGGTTGCTGAAGAAAAAAGCAAAATAGCTTTCACTCAAAATATCCTACAAATGTCATAGAATGACCTTTTTCTTATGAAATAAACCTCAAAATTCTTGTCTTCAATGTTAGAATCCATGTGAGCAAGTCGAAGTGGAGGTTGATGTATTTGTTGATATTTTCTTTGTAGTGAAGATTATTTAATAATATATATATATATATATATATATATATATATATATGATGTCTTTATCTTCTCTTTCCTTTTAATAAATAGCATGAAGGTTAAAGAGATTTCATATTTTTTTCCTAAGTTAATATAAAATTATCACAAAGTCCCTTTGACAACCACATGGTCCAATACCGTTAAAAACTGTAGCAGCTTGATAAGATGGATGGACTTCCTATCAATTTAACAAGGGAAAAGTATGCTTTGGTTGACTCGTTTGGTATTATTGACGTTTTCAGAACCCAGCTTTCCCTAATCCAAGATTTGCCCACTGTTTGCAAAAATATTAAGGGAAATGTGCACTCTGGTCTGAGGTGTTATTTCATACCGAAAATACCCCTCCATTGTTCATCGTCCCTGTGAAAGGTCCCGATATTTCCTACCAGCCCGCCCAGCCCACGCAGGATGCAAAATCTGTCCAATTTTTTTTTTTTTTTTTTTTTTAAACATAAGATGCTATTTGGTAATCTGATCATGATTTGCAGGCAAAGGTTGGATTTTTCAGCATGGCTCAAAAATCGTGGATTTAGGGTTTGTGAAATTTAAATCCAATGGCCCAAAATCAAAGAGACCCCTAGATCAGATCAAGAAAACACATGGAGGAAAAAAAAAAAGCACTTTTTTTTTTTGTTTTTCTTGGGGGTTTTGCATGGATTTTGTCGGAAATCAAACGAGGATGGATTTTCTCGGAAATCAAACGAGGATGAATTTTCCCGGAAATCGAATGGGCGTGGATTTTCTTGGGAATCAAACGGGGGTTGCAAAAAAAATAATAATAACTTATTAGATTAGTACCTGCGAGGATTGAGAATGGCAGAGGAAAAAATAGGGCTTTTTTAGGGATTCTCTCGTCTGGAGGCCAACTTCAGAAAAGGGCCTCGGAAATCAAACGAGGATGGATTTTCCCGGAAATCGAATGGGGGTGGATTTTCTTGGGAATCAAACGGGGGTTGCAAAAAAAATAATAATAACTTGATTAGATTAGTATCTGCGAGGATTGAGAATGGCAGAGGAAAAAATAGGGCTTTTTTAGGGATTCTCTCGTCTGGAGGCCAACTTCAGAAAAGGGCTCCTTGATGCCCGAGTGAGAGAGGGCGTCGTGAGAGACGGTGGCTGCTGTCAGGGACAACTAAAGGGCAATTTTGGAATAGCATTTTGAAACAGTAGATAGTGCATGCTTCCCTTAATATTTTTCCAAACAGTAGGCAAATTTTGGATTATCAAAAGTTCGGTTCTGAAAACGTTAATATTACCAAATTGGTCCACCAAAGCATGCTTTTCCCATTTATATATATAAAAAAATATCCAAAAAATATTATAATCATGGTTTAATATTTATTAAAGTGTTTAATTTTTTTTTAAATAATAATAAAATAAAAAATAATATACGTATTAAAATTAATTTATAAATATAATTAATATAGATATAATTATGATTAAAGATAGTATTTATTTAATTTTTATATAAAAAAAATTAACTTAAATTTCTTTAATATATTTATATTTATTTATTTTAAAATTTTAAAAATATTTTTATTAAAACATGTTTTATTATATTTTAAATAAAAAAATTAAATTAATTTATATAAAATATTTTATTTGAGATTTAATTTTTATAATTTTATTATAAATATGTAGTCACATTTTTTTTATTAATATTAATTTATTTAAATATAAAAAAAATTAAAAGTAAAGTGATAGTAATTTTTTAAAATAAAATTAATAAGATAAATATAAAAAGTAGTTAAAAATAAAAAGATAATATAAATTAAAAAAAAGATAAATTTAAAATGAATAATTTTATCAAAGAACATGATAAATATTATTAAAAAAAAACTGGGGTTTTTTTGAAAAGTTGTAAATAAAAATTGCTAAAAAATCAACAATTTTTTTGCAAAAAAACTCCTCCACGTGTGCTCCCTACTTCCAATTTTTAGGCGAAATTTCAGTTTTTTAGCTAAATTTCGATTTTTACTGACGCAATATATCATCATATCATCATATTTCCGATTTTTTGGTGAAAAATCGCCCGATCAATAATTGATTTCACTCGACCACGATATTTGATATTTCGTCGATTTTTCAATGAAATATCCCGCAATTTCAATCCTTAGTCCTCTCAATTCTATCCATGGTCATATTTGTTTGTTGTAGTCATGGAGAAGTGTATATATGAGGAGGAGGCAGACATGGCGGCGGTCATGGAGATGGAGGAGTTGGTTTTGGAGTTGGAGGCATTGATCTTGGAGGTTGAGGCTGTGATTATGGAGGGGGAGATTTGGGAGGTCAAGGCATTAATGTTGGAGGTGGAGGCATCGGTTTTGGAGGTGGTGGCGGTGGTTATGGAGGGGGAGGGGGTGGTGGCGGCTTTGGAGGTGGGGTTTTCTAAAGAAAAAGGAAAATAGTTTTTACTCATAATATCGAATGACATTTTTTATAAATAAACCTTGAAATTCTTGTGTCATAGAGATGACAATCTTGTCAAAAATATATCTAGAAGAAAAAACCTTTCCCATATTCAACTTGATTCATTGTTAGTCCATGTGAGCAAGCCCGGTCAAGGTTGATGGTTTTTTTGTATTGAAGCTTATAAATAGTATATATGATCTTCTTCTTTTTTTTGTTTCATTTTTATAAATAATATGAATATAATAGAAGTTTCGCCTTTTTTATTTCCTAAGTTAAATGTTTTATACTAATAAAAAAAACCGATAAATGTTCAATGGGGCACAAAATGGCAAGAGAACAATTTTAAGCATTCCTAGAAGTGCTCATAGACCATTTAATTTTTCCTAATCCAAAATTTTAGTTGGATTAATGCTATGATCCAAATTGGAGATGTGATCATTAATTGGTTATATATTTCACATTACTTATAAGATAAGATAAGATTATTGATCATACTTTTAGTCAAGTTCTTCAAGACAAAAATGGAGTCCTAACATTTTACAAACCATTGTTTTGAGTGTATTAATAAGAAGGTTTTGTTGAAGTATATAAATTCATTTTTGGCTCTATTAATGCTTAATTAGTCAAGAACATTCATAATGTTGAATGAACACTTCTAAATGTATATGTCAAAGATCAAGTATAAGGAGTTGATTGTAATTTTAAAATCCTAGTAGGTTGAGTGTCAAACCACAAGAAAGTGATTTTAGATGTACAGGGAAAACAAAGGTATTGAAGGTAAGAAGACCCCTTAGACTCCCTTTTCTCAGTTGGAAAACAAGTACAATTTAATTAAATCTAATACTTAAAATTTGTGAGTTAAATTTTCTTGTGAAATCTTTAAAGCCCTCACAACCCATTTGTTTGCTAAATTAAGAACTCAATAATACAAGCACAAAGTCAAAATAGCTCTCACAACTACCCTCAAAAGGACCCCTAAACTCCAATTTTAAAGTATCAAGACATGATATTCTAATTAAAAATTGAGAGATTCAACTTACAAATTGAATAAATCATTAATTATCTAAGATTTGATGATTATTTCATGGGCACAAGGGAGGTCTTAAAGACCCCCTTACTTAATGCACTACTCAAAAGATATGAAAATGGAATGAAAATAAAGAACAAGAAAAAAAAAAGCATAAGAAAATCATTATTAAAAACTAAGATTAAAGTTCAATAGTATATTAAACCAGAACTTAAACATAAGTGCATCTAAGTATAATCAATGGAAAGAAGCTTAGAGATTACAAAACAATTAAAAGGAGCAAAACATGATAAAAATTGAAGTTATAGCAAGTCCCAAGGTTGGAGGTTGAAAAAGAGCTCCCACCAAGGGTCCTCCTCCAAAATCCATTTTTCAGCTACAAAATCTGTTTAAATAGGTGCTCCCATGTAGCCTTAAGTGGTGTACCATGTGAGTGCATTAAAAACAAGATAGGAGATATAATGGTGGCTTGGAAAAAGTCCAAAAATATGAGTCCCACACATTCTTGGAGTTCTAGAGAAAATGACACCAATTTATAAAGTGGGGCCATCCTGGTGACATTTTTTCTAGTAGGTAGGCTTCTTTTGCTCAAAATGACACTATGGTAGAGAGGAAATGGTGCTAGGGAAAGCTTTCAACTCCCTTAGTACTTTTCTCATTTTTCACCATTTTTATTTTCATTTTTTCACAGAGGTAAACAATGTCCAAATCTTCTAAGATGTGGTGAAATTGCTTTTCAAAGAGTCTAAAATTTAATAAAATTTACTTAATCTCATTTTCTATTGATCAGATTTTGTTAGATTATAGAGAAATCCGGACTTTGTTAGGTTACTAAAATGACTAAGGGGAAAAAAAGTAGAAATGGATTTAGAATTTTCTATTTGATTTATACTTGACAATATAAAAGAAAAATCAAATATAATGAAAATCATCTCAGACTTTGCTCTTTTACGATAAGAAAAGATGAAGAATAAATTTTAAAAAGTAAGAGAAATTTTTTCTTTCAAGTTTAAATCAATTTTAGTTTTTCTTCACTTTTTCTCTTCTTAATTAATCTTCTTCCCTTTATTTTCTTTTTTCTAATATATAGTTTCTTTCAAACTTTCCAAAACAAAATTATTCTTGAAATGAAATTTGTAGGAGGATCAAAATTGAAAAAATTACACAACTAACATGAGATCTTACATTACCTTACTAATGTGCCTACTTTTTTAAATATTTTTTATATATGTAAGTAGGTGGGGAAGAAAATGATAAAAAGATTTCTATTACATGCACTTGTAAATAAACAGTGATTGTTTAAGGGGAAAAATCCTGAAGAAAAAATAAATAGAAAATACTAAATATTTTCCCCCATTTTAATTTTAAAAAACACACTGAGGAGAAGTTTGGAAAAAAAAATACTTTTTAAATAATTTAATTTATTTAAATTTGTCCATGGTATAACCCAAGAGAAAAGTTTGTTTGATGGTTTTTTCTAATTTCTATCGCTTTCTATCTTACTTCTCTATTTTCTTTCCCTTAAACTTTTTAAAAACCAACCATAATATAAAGCATCATACTTTATATTGTCTTACAAATGCAACCAATATTTTACAATTAAGTGTAACATACATGAGAAAGAAAATTAATGACTGCATCAAGTGTTTATCAACTTTATGAAATTATTGTTATTTGGATTAGCTTGAAAGAGTTCATTTGTGAGCACTTAGGTTTATACAAATTAAAAGCTAATAAATTGGAGAATGCATGTAACCATTTTAACTACAATTTAGTTTTTCTTGATGCCAACAAACCCTAATATCTAATTTTATCCTTAAATTTTTTTATGCCAAAAAGTGGGGCTTTTTCTCATCTTTTTATTGTTTACAAAGGTTTTAAGTCATTTCACAATAAGACAAGCAAAAAATACATCCAAAGGTAAAAAACTTTTCATTAAAATTTCTCTTAGTTGTATAAGAAAAACCCTAAGTCCTAATTTTTGTTGCTAGCTAGTTATACTTAGGCTATATTTGAATTGGGGAAAGTATTAAAAATAGAAAAAGAAATGTAGTTAGGAATTTGAAAACCATAAATAAAATAAAAAATAAGAAAATTTAATTAGAAATTCATACTTTTTAAATTATTTTGTATTATTTATAGAAGAAAAAAATAAGAGAATATATAATTTGGAAAGTATATAAAAATAATTTATCAACTTTCTACCCTTTTTTTTTTTTTCTTTTACCATTTTTCATCTTTATTTTCTTTGTCTCACCCTTTCCTACAAATTTTCTAAAGTCTAATCGAATAAACAGTATTTATATGTACTCGATGATTAGCTCCAATCACAACCCCTCTAGTATTTTTCTAGGCTATTGATGATGATATTAAAATATAAAGATCACCAAGTCTTATTCATTGAAGCTTCGAACAAGGGTCAAACTAATAAGGGTCTTTCTTTTGAGGATAAGAGACGACCATTCAAAGTGTAAGCTTAGGGTAAACCACACGGCTTACAATTGTTCAAAATTGTGAAAATTACAGTACACCAAGCATGGCCACACAAAGTGTTACATAATTAGTCTATAAATGTGATATTGTGGGTGGGGGGAGATGGCAAGAGTCTTGATTGCCCCAGGAGGTGTTGGTGGTTGTGGAGATCATTGTAGAAGGTGAAGGTGGTGGCAGTAGCAACAGGGGTAGAGGTTGTTGAAGAAAAAGCACAAATACAATATCAAATTTTACTCCATTGAGAATGGTAGAAATGATATCATAAAATAATCTTTTAAATAAAAATTCAAAATTCTTATGTCACAGAGTTAATCACAAAAAACACATAAGTTCAACAAAAAATAAAGTACATTCAATTATTTTCCAATTAATTAGAATTCATGTGATTATTGAGTTTTTGATGTGGAAGTTTATAATAGCTTTTGTTAATATCTGTCTTACATTCTTTTAGGTTATGTTTGATTACAAAAAGAACTAAACAAAAAATATTGAAACTAATTAATGTTTTACATTTGATGTCATGAAAAAAGTGATGAAATGAATATCAAGGAAAATAGTAAAGAAAATACTTTAAAAAGTTTTCATCTCCATTTTTCTTAGACAAAGGTGAAGAAAATTTGAAGAATGTGTTCCATTCTTCATCACATTTTGATCTATCATATACAGTCTTTCAAGCTTATCTATCTTATTCTCATAAAAAAAAAAATTTCATGACTTAAAATATTTATAAAAATATTCTTATTAATTTCCTTTCATAAAAGACACTTAATATTACAATTACATCTAAATATAAGAAATACTTTATATGATATTCTTCAAAAAAGGAATTTATATTAATTAAAAATTTGACAATTAATTTCCCATTTTTTCTTTCCCATATCCTTGATAAATAGCAAGTATTTATCATTTGCATAAGTTTCCGTTTTTTCTTAGTAAAAATTACTTACACAAAAAAAAAAAAAAAAAAAAAACAAAAACAAAAAACAAGTCTTATTAATGCTTGATCAAAGAAAACAAAAGCCAGAAATATAATTTTGATTTTTCCTAACAATTCTCATAGATGTATTAAGTTTGTTTAATTTTAAAATTTGTATTAATGCTATATAAAAAATTAAAGATATAATCATTTGAAGTGTATCATATTAATTATTTAGAAGATAAAATTGTTTCAAGTAAAGGTAGAGCTATTCAAAATAATTATATATAGAAAAAAGTGAAGAAGATTGATTTTAAAATATTCAAGAGAACTTTGTGCCATTCCATATTCTTTAATATAAAATTTTCACGAATACTTTTGACACCCACATCGTCTTAATACCATGAAATTCAAGATTGTACCATCTTAAGATGGATACACTTCCTAGTTTTGAAAATTAATCTAATTACTTAACAAACTTTCATTCCCAATTACTTACTAGCTATTTTCACAAAGTACAAAAAAAAAAAAAAAAAAGCACCCAAGACCTAAGACTTATTCTCTTATGATCGTGATGGCTTGAGGTTGAACAAGCTCATCAAAATTTAGAAAATTAGACCAATCTTCTATAACTCTAAGCATAGATTAGAAAGCAACCATGGCAAGAGGTTTGATGGCAGTGGGTGGTGGAGAGGCTGTGTGCATGGTGGCTTCTGTTGTGCTAGCGAAAGCTTTGATGACAACAATGTTAGTTCAAGAACACAAAGATAAAATAATCACACATATGGTACACGAGGTTTTAATGTGGTTCGACCAACCATGCTTACGTCCACGAATGACAGAGAATGATTCCACTATATAATAAAGAATATTACAGAGGACAGAACCAGATACAACTATTGGGTTCCCGAAACATCCTATGTTTCCCCACTCTTGTATCCATACCCTACTATGAGCCCTCTCGCTCCGCTGGGTACCTCCGTTCTTCCTCACATCTCTATCCACCTCGTATAGTCTTTACAAGCCCATCTTCATTTCATAATTTTTTCCCCTCATGACCTAAAATATTTATAGAGATATTTCCAACAACGTTCCTTATTCTATAAGAAAGTCTAATATTACAATAATATATCAATCTAGAAATATTCTATTTAATATTCTTTACAAAAAAATGAATCTATATTAATTAGGAATTTGGGACACTTCCTAACAGCTTCAAGCTCTAAGGCTCTCTTTTTGCTTTTCATTGTCATTATATCCCTCCCAATTACATCCATGGTCGTATTTGCATGCGGTGATCGTTCTAGTTCTCAAGACAGAGAAAACATGAAATGTAGTACTTGGAGGAGCAAGTGCTTGTGGAGGTTGCTAAAGAAAAAAGCAAAATAGTTTTTTACCCATAATATTGTATAAATGTCATGGAATGACCTCCGGAAAATAAATGTCAAAATTATAATCTTATAAAAAATATTTCAAAAAAAAAAATCATATATTCAACTTGATTCATTGTTAGAGTCTTTGTCATCAAGTTGATGATGATGTATATGATATATTTCCTTTGTATTGAAGTTTATAATTAATAGCATATATATATATATATATATATATATGATGTCTTATTTTCCTACTTCCCTTTTATAAGTAACATGAATGTAATAAAAGTTTTTTTTTTTTTCCTTTTCTTTTCTTTCAATAATAAAGATCATTTAGAGACATCCACGGAAATTAGAGAAGAAAAAATAAGAGAATGATTTGAAAGAAGGTATAAAAATAATTTATCAATTTTAAATATTTTTACTTTTATTTTCTTCTAATTTTCATTTTTATTTTCTTTATCTGGTATATTTCCTCAAACTTTTTAAAGTCTCAATCTAATAGGACAAATAGTACTATATGTACTTGATAATCAACTTCAACCATGAAGTTACAAAAAGGATCCTATGCTATTTTTCTAGGTACCAGGCCATTACCTACAGACATGCTGGGCCGGCATGGTCCACTTAAAAATCGTATTGGACTGGACTGGTCTATGCAAGCCAAATAGGTGGCCTGACATGGCCCATAAGCCAGTGGCCCATGGCCCATGGGCCTCTCACTTTATTAAAAATTTTAATTTAATTTTTTTAAATTATTTTGTCTTAAGTTTTTTTTTTTTTATTAAATAAAATTTCTTTTTATTATCCTAAACATCTCTAATAATTATACTTTTTATTTTTTATATACCTCTAATAATTATACTTTTTATTTTTTATATATATTTTTATCGAGTTTGTAATTGTAAAATTTATAAAAATGTTAGTTTTTTGTTTTTAAAAATAGTATAAAAATTATATTTGAATTTATTTATTTTTTAACCAAAATAACAATAAATTTCAAATAATGGAATATAAAAGAAAATAAAGTATACAAAAATAATTCTTTTATTCAATATTTCAACAAATTACATAAAAAATAAATAAATAAATAAAAAGACGAGCCTACAAGATGGCACGATAGGCTGTTTCCTTAGGCCCAACACGGCCCGCTCCTTTAGGTTGTGCCAACCCCCGCCTCTACAGTAATTGGGTCGTGCCCGTCAAGCCTAGTCTTTTGGTGTGCCAAGTCTTGGGCCAAAATGGATGGCCCGATCCATTGAACACCTCTATTTTTAAGCCACTAATTATGGTATGAATATGTCAAGATCACCAAGTCTTATTCATTGAAGCTTCTGATAAGGTTCAAAATGATAAGGGCCTCTATCTTGAGGATTAGAGAAGACCACTCTGAGTGTAAGCTTGAGTAGAAGGCTTACAATTGTTCAAAATTGGGAAAACTACAACCATAGACTCATTAAATGTTAAATTAGCCGATCGATGTGACCAATCTTCTATGGCGATAACCAAGGATTAAAATTTCAACAATATTGTCAAAAAATGGATCATGAACATGATGTATGGGAGGAAAGGGTATTTTGAATGAGAAAACAAAAAAAAAAAATAGTAATTTTAAAAAATACTTCCTAAAATATGATAATTCAAAAAATATTTCAAAATCTACCATACTTTAAAATATATATATTTATGAAAAGAAATTAAATTCAATTAAAAGATAATCACAATAATCTTCGAAATCAAACTTTATAATATCTTAAAGAAAATTTGATTATCAAATGAACGATTCTATATTATAAATACCTTTTCTAATTAAATAAATAGTTTTTATTTTTAAAAATAATTATATAAATATAAAAATAATTAAAAATAAAACACTACATAAAAAATTGTTTTTAAAATATTAAAAAAAAACAAGTTACAATTATTTCAAGTTCCAAAAAAGACATTCATTCTACTGAAGATTAAAGAAAAGTTTTCAAAAACTAGTCTTTAGAATTGATTTTTTTAAAACAGTAATGAAATAAATTTGTTATATTTTGCTCACCTTCCTCACATTTCCGGCTCTGCCGCCGATCTAAGAAAGCTCACTGCCAGAAATGGTGCCATCTTCCTTTAGAACCTGGAGTTCCCATGTACCACTCGTTTTGTCTATTTCCCCAAACCACCATGGGATCTTCATCTGGCTTTCACCATGGTTCCGGGTCAGGCCAACCCTTGGAAGCCATATAAAAAATAAATAGAGAAAAAGAATACAAAGAAAAAAAATAAAGAAAAATAAAAAATAAATTTAAAATCAATATATTACTTTTCTAAGTAATTTCAAATTCATTATATATACTTATTTTTAAAATTTTTATGTAAAAATTAAGTAATTTAAAAATATATAAATTTTTAATTAATTTTAATTATATTTTATTTAATTTTATAATATTTTACCGTCAAACCAAATACGAGAATATTTTTCTATATAAGTTTTCTTTTTCTTTCTTTAGATGTACTTTTTAGTAAAAATGAAAATATTGGTAATTATAGATATATTGATATTTCAATTTTATAAATATATTGGTAGATATTTTGAAAAAAAATATTGATAAGCCTGGATCAAAACTAGTGAAAATATAAAAATAAGGTCATAGAAATATAATTAGAAGTATAATAAACATTTAAAAATTTTTTTTTTTAAGAATTCGATATATGTACGATACAATTTTTCATATTTGATAATAATATCGTATACATCTTATAAATAATATTGTGATATTTAATTACGTTTAATTTTAAAATATATTTAATATTAAAATTATGATCCATTTAATTCAATTATATTAAATGATATAAAATAAATGATGATATATGTATAAATTTTTTTAATATTTATATTTTTTATTTAATTAATATATAGATTATATAAAAAAAAAAAGTTAAGAAAATTATTATCATAATTTTTATATTTTTAGTGATCAATTAAATTAAATTTAAAAATAAAATAATTAAAATTAATTTATTTATTAAAAGATTTTATTTTTATCACAGTAATAATATATATTTATTCTAGTGGATATTATATAATATAAGGCAAGTTAACCCAATACCTACAAGTCAAAATTTAAAATTTTTTCTTTTGACTGCCAGCCCACCCTGGTGAAAACACCCTTTTACAGGGTTTTTTTTTTCTAGGCAAGAATTTTATTTTCTTATATAAGATTTAATTGTCATGTCTAAGTGATTGAACCCATTTTCTACATTAATTTTTTTAATTAAATTCTGTTTTGTAAATTTTAAATAATCCTATTTAAGAAAAAAAAAATGTTGTCTGTTACCATCCCCATAGTTTATAATTTTTTCGGTCAAAGTAAAAAATAAAAATAAAAAAAAAAAGTAAAAGTCCAAGTATTGCGCCGACCAGCCCCAAAAAATCAGCCATTTTTCTTCGAAAAATCGCCTAGCCAAAATTTTCTCGGCGAAACACACGCCATTTTTTTTGGGAATTTCACCCCTCCCACATTTCGCCACCCGATTTCGTTTCTACGACCACCGAAATGTAATATTTCAGCGAAATTTCACCGAAATTTTTCAAAATTTTCTTCGTTGCTTTCTAGAACCAAAAGTGAGGATATGTGTGAAAAAAAAGATTAAGAAGTTTTATTTTAGGGAGAATTGTATGTTGAGGTTAATCGGGTCTGATAATTATCCCAAGGTTTTCTTAACTTATAATTCAACTTAAAACTTAATAATAGAGTAAAAATTGAGAAAAATAATATTATCTTTCAAAAATTTCTAAAATACCCTTAATCGTCAAATAAAAAGACTAATCAGTCACCCTCACCTTTTTCATTCTCTCTTTCACTCCTTTTCTCTCTCTTTTCACCTCACTCTTTGTTCACCTATTTATTAGTGGAATTGAGTTGAATAATTTTTCAATCATTTTTCTTCAACAAATTGAATATTAGAGATAAATGTTTAAAAATAATTATTATCAAATGTATTTTTGAAGTAAATATTTTTTAAACATCTCATCCAAATTTTTTTTTTCAAACCTACATAATGTATAATAAATATATTTTAAATATTAGAGAAAAGATTTTTCAAATATCTCGGATAGTTATATAATATATAATAAATATTATTCTTTATTTCAAACTTATGTTATTTCTCATATAAATTAAATAATTTTTAAACACCTCAAAAAATATTATTATTCTTTGTTTGTTTTAACTTACAAATTAGATATCATCAAATATTATTCTTTTTTTCAAACTTATAAAATATATAATCAATATTTTTTTAAATACCTTAGACTTTTATTTTTCTTACTTACAAAATAATAAACATGTTCTACATTATTTCTCATAGATATTAAACAACTTTTAAACACCTCATAAAATATTATTACTCGTTTTTATCTAATTAGCAAATTAAACACATGGTATTTTATTATTTCTCATATTATTACGAAAATAATGTAAACACTCACAGTCTTCAAGATATTCAAAATTTCTCCATTCTAAAAATACCTAATTACCCCCACATTAATCCTAAAAATTTTAAAATAAAGATTTAAATATTTAAAACCATTAAAATAAATATTTTCCTATTAAAGCAATTTTTTAAAAGTAATAATATAAAAATCATGAAATCTTCAAAAGTAGTATTACAAAAAAAAAAAATTAATTTTAAAACTAATTCAATAATTTCAATTAATGATTTTAAAAAAATAGAAATGTTACAAAAACTAATTTTTAGTTATTTTTAATTCCATTTAAATATGATTTTTTAATCTCTATTGATAAGGATGAAATTATGTTTATAAAGGAAAAATAGTAAAAATATATATTTCATTTAGTTTACTAATAAACAATTTAAACATGATTAATTTTAATTTGATTTCCTATGTTGTAATTTTGGTAGGAAAGTCTTAATACCATAGTTTGGTAAACAAAAAAATATATATATATTGATATTCGTCCTAATGACAAGCTTATGTTGTTTACAAATCGTACAGAACATATTAGAAGCCTTCTATATCCATATATAGTTAATACATTTTATCTTGTACAATTAGTGCAATACCCTTATACATTGATGCAAATTTTATACACATGCATAAATAATGTATCCACATAAATCTGTGAACCCGATTTCCAATAGTTTGGTTTAGAAAAGGTAGGAAGACTTAAAGAACAAGTTTTTCTCCAAACATCATTAGTGAGATAAGTATTCAAATTGTCATGTACGAGTTAAATAAAGTATATAAGGTAGGTATGTGATGAACAAATATGAAATATGAGAGTATATAGTTCTTGGGTGATAAGAAAAATAAAACTAGAGGTTTATAATCGATTAAAATTCTATACAAAAGGTAGTCTTGTACACCACTTGTATATTTAGTACATTTCTCTTGTACAATTAGTGTAATATCCTTGTACAATGACACACATTTCATATGATTCCTAAGTTTTGTGTTCGCATAGGTGTGTAAACCATATTTTCAATGGTTTGGTTGAGAATCAAGAAAGAACATTACTAAAACTACAAAAATAAAATATGGAGTTACAAAATATGGATGATGAAATTTAAAAATTAGAGTTGAAATAATTATTGGGTGAGGGAATTTGAGTGGGGAAATTGTACAATCTTTGGGTAAATGGAGATTTTTTCAGAATCAGTTCAAATCCTTAACAAATGATAACCTTGTATATTTAGTATATTTTCCTTGTACAGTTAATATAATACCCTTGTAAAGTGATGCAAATTTCATATCCCTCATAAGTTATGTGTCTATATAGGTGTGTTAACCATGTTTTCAATGATTTAGTTGAGAACCAAGAAAAAACATTGCTAAAACTACAAAAACAAAATATGGTGTTACAAAATATGAATGATGAAATTTAAAAATAAGAGTCAAAACAATTATTGGGTGCATGAGAGAATTTGAGTGGGGAAATTATGTAATCCTTGGGTAACAAGAAAAAAGATTAAGAGTTTTTCAAAATCTCTTCAAATCTTAACAAATGGCATTATTGTACACGCTTATATAATTAGTACATCCGTCTTATACAATTAATGTAACACCCTTATATAGTGATAAAAATTTTATCCACATGCATTAATTATGTGTCCACATAGGATGGGTGAACCATTTTTTCAATGATTTGATTAAGAAAATAATAAAAGACATAAAAACAAAATTTTTCCCCAAATATCATTAGTAAGGTAAGTATTCGAATTTAAAACAAAATTACAAAATTTTTCCCTACACATCATTAGTAAGGTAAGTATTCGAATTCTCATATGTAAGTTTTATAAAGTGTACAAAATGAATATGTGATGGAGGAATGTGTGGCATGAGAGTGTGCAATCCTTAAATGACAAGGAAAAAAAAAATTGTCCAAAATCGATTGAAATCTTTCACAAATGGTAGTCTTGTACACCCCTTGTAGTTAATATATTTGTTTTATAAGTTAGTGTAACACCCTTGTACAATAATGTAAATCTCATCCATATGCATATTTTATTTGTTTCTTCATTTATATTGTTTGTATTTCATGAAAAACCACTTGAAGTAAATATGATCAAAATTAATTTGATATGTGCGCAAGTCTGTAAACAATGTTAACAATGTTATAACTAGTTTTATATATATTTATATAAAATAATAAATAATAAATAAATAACAAGAAAAATGAAGATGAAATTAGATAATAAATTATTTATAATTTTTTTTTCAATTTTAAACTTTTTTAGAAAACAAATATTTTTATTATTGAATGAGTTTTATAATAAAATTTTATTTTATTTTTAAAACACTTCTTTTGAATTAAATCCTTTTATTTTTTAAATCCTTGATACAATAAAATTAAAATTATAAAATATCTATTTTAATTTATTTATAAAATTCGCATTTAATAAATTTATTTTAATAATTTTATAACTTTGTTATTTCATATTTATCCATTTTATAAAATAAAGATTTTTTTATTAAATAATTTTATTATGAAATTTATCTTTTTTAAATTAAGTTTTTTATCCTTAGCTCTTTCCTGTAATAAATAAATATTTTAAATAAAAAAATCTATTTTAATTTATTTATGAGAATTACACTGAATCAAAATGCATTTTTAATTTATTTATATTGAAATTAATTATTTTATTTTATTATCTAATATAATTAAATTAGAATTCAAAATAAACTCAACTTCCATAGTTCATAAGAATTAACTTTTTATTAAATGATTGATGAAAAAACTAAAAATTATTATTTTATATTTTTAAATAATATTGATATAAAATAAAAATGAAGATGAAATTAAATAATACATTATTTTAATTTAATTTATTATAATAGTATAAAATATCATTACATAAAATTCTCCTCATGACAACTCTCCACTTTATGTGTGAAGTGACCAAACAACTATGAAGGTTATTTTGGCCTCTTTATAGTTTATATCCTTCTTATCAGTTATACGACTTAGAAGGACGATCAGCCCATTATCAGTAAGTCAACCGCCATTGTTTCTTCATCAACTTGCCGACCGCTCAAACTTGAGATTGAAAAATCAGCTCACGCAGGGCCTTGAAAATTTCTTTGTAGCATCGGATTAGCATGATTTCTTAAGAGGACAAAGAAAACCTATTCAAACTATAAGCTAGAGTGAGCCACACGGCTTTGGAGTTGAGAAAAATGATCAAAATTTTGAAAATTACACCAAGCCTGGACCTAGCCTATAAATATGTCCCATCATCTACAATTGTAGTATATATTAGAAAGAAATGATGGCAAGAGGTTTGATGGTAGAAGGTGGTGGAGGGGAAGTGGGCATGGTGGCTTCAAACTCTGGGGCTCTCTTTTTGCTTTGCATGGTCGTTATGTCCCTCTCAATTCTATCCATGGTCATATTTGCTTGCGGTCTTCGTGGAGGAGGTGGAGGAAGCGGACATGGCCGTGGTCATAGAGATGACGGCGTTGATTTTAGAGGTGGAGGCGTTGGAGGTGAAGGCGGTGATTGTGGAGGTGGAGATTTGGGAGGTCAAGGCATTGATGTTGGAGGTGGAGGCATCGATTTTGGAGGTGGTGGCGGTGGTTGTGGAGGGGGAGTTGGTGGTGGCGGCGGCGGTGGAGGTGGGGTTTTCTAAAGAAAAATGAAAATAGTTTTTACTCGTAATATCCTATAAATATAATAGAAAAATGAAAATAAACCTTGAAATTCTTTTGTCATAGAGATGATAATCTTGTCGAAAACATATGTAAAAGATAAAAAAGTTCCCATATTCAACTTGATTCATTGTTAATAGTCGCTCGGTTGATGTATTTGATGAATTTGCCAATATTTTCTTTGTATTGAAACTTATAAATAGTATATATGATCTCCAAGTTTACCCTTTTTTTTTCCCTAAGTTAAATGTTTTATGCTTGTAAAAAGACTGATAAATGCTCCCTTGGGCACAAAAGGCCGAGAGAACAATTTTGAGCTTTCCTTGAAGTGCTTATACACCATTTAATTTTCCCTAATCCAAAATTTTAGTTGGATTAATGTTATGATCCAAATTGGAGATGTGATCATGAATTGGTTATATACTTATTATATATATATCACACTACTTATAAGATAAGATTATATTATGTACTCATAAAATCATAAGCTTCGTGATTTGAAAGAAAGGTTGAACTATTCATAATAGGTTCAAAGGAAATGAAGCTCAATGTCGAAACAACTCTTCTACATATTCATTTTCAGTCTCGTAAAATTTACATGTCAAAAATTTTAAATTTCAAAACAAAATAACATTGGCAACCATTAGCACCAAACCTTCATAACTAGCCATTTATTATACTACCGGATGATTAGGCCATTTATGATCAATTAGGATCATAGAAAATATCAAAGAATGGAAACGAAAATTAAAGAAATCAAATTCACTTATTTAGTTTATCAGGAAAATAGAGAAAGCCTTAAGTAGAATAAACAATTGTTTTAAAATGTATATATCTTATTTTACTTTGCTTTTTTTTTTTTTTTCTTTTTATTGATCATACTTTTAGTCACGTTCTTCAAGACAAAAATGGAGTCCTAACATTTTACAAACCATTGCTTTGAGTGTATTAATAAGAAGGTTTTGTTGAAGAATATAAATTCATTTTTGGCTCCATTAATGCTTAATCAGTCAAGAGCATTCATAATATTGAATGAACACTCCCGAATATGTATGCTAGAGACCAAGTATAAGAAGTTGATTGTAATATTAAAATCCTAGCAAATTGGGTGTCAAACAACTGGAAGGTGATTTTAAATGTATAGGGAAAATTGGATAGATTGGAAGATAATTATAATGTTTAGGCAAACGCTTTCTCCCAATTGGTTGAAATATATATAAGTGAATTTAAATTGAAAATTGACTTAACAAGATTTACAAAGGTGTTGAAGGGGTCCCTTAGACTCCCTTTTTTTCTTATGGGTGCTCTCAATTGGAAAATTTTCAATACTAACACAATTTAATTAAATCTAATATTTCAAACTTGTGAGTTAAACCTCCTTGTGAAATCCTTAAAGCCCTCACAACCCATTTGTTTGCAAAGTTAAGAGCTCAATAATACAAGCACAAAGTCAAAATAGCTCTCACAATTACCCTCCAAAGGACCCCTAAACTCCAATTTTAAAGTACCAAGATATGATATTCTAATTAAAAATAGAGAGATTCAACTTACAATTAAGTTGAATAAATCATTAATTTTCTAAGATTTGACTATTATTTCATGGGCACAAGGAAGGTCTTAAAGACCCCCTTCTCTTCGGCCTAAAGCGCTACTCAAAAGATATGAAAATGAAGAACAAAAATAGAGTATAAGGAAACCATTATTAAAAACTAAGATTAAAGTTTAATATTGTACTAAACCAAAACTTAAAAATGAGTGCATCTAAATATAATCAAAGGAAAGAAGCTTGAGAGATCACAAAACAATTAGAAGGAGCAAAACATGATAAAGATTGAAGTTATAGCAAGTCCGAGGTTGGAGGTTGAAAAAGTGCTCCCACCAAGGAGCAGTCTCCTCCAAAATCCATTTTCTAAGCTACAAAATCTCTTTAAATGGGTGCTCCCATGTTGCCTTAAGTGGTGTACCATGTGAATGCATTACAAACAAGATAGGAGATCCAATGGTGGCTTGGCAAAAGTCCAAAAATATGGGTTCCACACAATTAATGGCTGTGCTAGAGGAAATGGCACCAATTTATAAAGTAGGGCCATCTTTGATGACATTTTTTCTAGTAGGTAGGCTTCTTTATGGCACTATTGTAGAGAAATGGTGCTAGGGCTTGTGGTGGCACCATTTTTTCTAGAAAGCTTTCAACTCCTTCACCACTGTTTTTATTTTCATCAATATTTTTTTATTTTTCACAAAATTAAACAATATACAAATCTTCTAAAATTTGATGAAATTGCTCTTCAAAGAGTCTACAATTTAATAAAATTCACTTAATCTTATTTTCTATTGATCAAATTTTGTTAGATTATAGGGAAATCTAGATTTTGCTAGTTAACTAAAATGACTAAGGGGGAAAAAGTAGGAATGAATTGAGAATTTTCCATTTGATTTATGCTTGACAACATGAAAGAAAAATCAAATATAATGAAAAATCATTCGGAGACTTTGCTCTTTATACCAGAGAAAAAAAAAAAGATGAATAAATTTTAAAAAGTAAGAAATTTCTTCTATAAGTTTTAATCAATTTTAGTTTTTCTTCACTTTTTCTCTTCTAAATTAATCTTCTTTCTTTTATTTTTCTTTCAAACTTTCCAAAACAAAATTACTCCTAAAATGAAATTTGGAGGATCAAAATTGAAAAAATCACACAAGTATGACATGAGTTCTTACATTAGCTTACTAATGTGCCTACTTTTTTATATATGTAAGTAGGCAGGAAAGAAATTGATAAAAAGATTTCTATTACATGCTCTTGAAAAGAAAAGGTGGTTGTTTATGGGGAAAAATCCTAAAGAAAAAAAAATGGAAAATATTAAATATTTTCTCCCATTTTAATTTAAAAGAAAAAAAACACACTTAGGAAAAGTTTGGAAAAAAAATTACTTTTTTAAAATAATTTAATTTATTTAAATTTTTCCACATATAACCAAATAAGAAAAAAGTTAGTTTTATGATTTTTCTTAATTTCCTTTATTCTATCGTACTTCTCTATTTCTTTCCCTCAAACTTTTTAAAAACCAACCATAAGATAAAAGATCATACTTTATATTGTCTTATAAATACAACCAATATTTTACAATTAAGTGTAACATATATACATGAGAAAAGAAAATTAATGAAATTATTGTTATTTGGATTAGCTTGAAAGAGTTCATTTGTAGGCACTTAGGTTTATACAAATTAAAAGCTAAATAAATTGGAGAATGGATGTAACCATTTTAATCAGCTACAATTCAGTAGTTCTTGATGCCAACAAACCCTAATATCTATTTTTATCCTTAATTTTTTATACCAAAAAATGAGGGTTTTTCTTATCTTTAATTCTATTGTTTACTAAGGTTTTAAGTCTTTTAACAATAAGACAAGCCTAAAATACACCCAAAGGCAAATTAATTTTCATTTAAATTTCTCAAACCTATATAAAGCAAAACCTTATCATATAAATATTATAAAATAATTTTTAAATAAAATTTTGAAATCTTATGTTAGGGAGATAATCACATAAAACACATAAGTTCAAAAGAAACAAATTACATTCAATTCTTTTGCTACTAACTAGAAGTTTATAATAGCATTTGTTAATGCCTTTCTTACATTCTTTCAGGCTATGTTTGTTCTAGAATTGAAGGAAAAAAATTATTAAAGATGACTATTTTTTTATATTTGATGTCTTAGAAAAAAGTGATGAAATAAATAACAAGGAAAATAGAGAATAAAATGTTGTAAAAAAAAAAAATCCTCTCCATTTTTCTTAGATTAAAGAAAGTGTATTCTTCAACAATTTAATTTTTTTCCTTTCACTTTTTCATAGACAATCAAACACAAGAAAGGCCAACAAAGCTTCAATGTGAACCAATTAATTTAAGAATATTATGATTTTAACATATAAGGTAAACGAAATTTTAATATGGTTGGACCAACTATACTGTAAAGAATATTATGAAGGACTAAAGTCATAAATAACTATTGTGTCCCAAAACATCTCATGTTTCTCCTCTCTTTGCATCAATATCATAAACTTAATCACATCTTGATCCATCATGTATAGTTTTTCAAGCTTATCTTTTATCTCATTCTCATAAATGTTTTCCCTCATGACCAAAATTAATATTTATAGAAATATTCCTATTAACTTTTATTATTTCATAAAGAAACTTAATATTACAATAACATATGAATATAGAAAATATTTTGTAGGATGTTCTTTCACAAAAAAAGGAATTTACATTAATTAATTATATGAGATATTTTCCTACATTTTTTTTCTCTCAAACTTTTCATAACCAAATATATCCTTAATAAATAACATACATTTACCATTTAAAGAAGTTTCCTTTGTTCTTTAGTAAATTATACTTCAAAAAAAATAGGCTTATAAAGGCTCAATCCAAGCAAATAAGAGTCATAGAAGCATAATTTTGAGTTTTCCTAACAATTCTCATGGATGTATTAAGGCTGCTTGATTTTGAAATCTCAATTGCATTAATGCTATATCAAAAATTGGAGATATGATCATTTGAAGTATATCACATAAATTAGAAGACAAAATAAATGTTTTCATAATCGAATTGATCATTAAACCAAAAAAGTTACTGATTCATGATTCATTGATCGGACTGATGGTCAAACTAAATTTTGATAACATCTAATCTATTTGTTGTGTTTTTTCACAAATTTTGTTACCTTTAGAAGTCATCAATCATCATATATCATATCTCTAACATAATATAAAATGTTATACATTCATAATGTCAATCAACCCAATATTTATCAAATAATCAAACCATTGCTACCCTACATCCATATATGAGCAATAAACCAACAATGACAAAATTATCAAAGAGTTATTAACACATTATCCATAATATATAATACAAATGTTGACCACAACACTTAAATAGTTACTCAAAATATAACATGTCAATGTTTGAGTATTCATGAAGAATTTTTTATACTAATAAATATAAAAGTCATGTCTTTATTCATTTTGAAATTTGGGATAAGGAGGTTCAAAATGAGCATCTAGAAAACCAAAGTTCTCCACATCAAGCCCTTCTAAAGCCACGCCACCACCATCCTCATCATCTACAAAAATATTGAATATATATCAATAAGAAATCATTTTTGACGAAATTTTTTTTAATTATTGAACTTTTATAAGTGTAAATATTTGTGAGAACTTGAACCTTCCACTTCGTTTATTGGAATTTACTCTTCTTCATATAGAAAAATTTTCAATTCTTCAACATCTAGCTCTCCTGGCTCATCCTCATCAACTATCTAAAAATCGATCTCACCAATGCATGCATAGTCAATGGGATCATAGGTTCTTTTCTTGTTATAGAACCTAAAAAAGAAAAACATATAATTATTCGTAATTGTTAATGAAAAAACTTAAATTCAAAACAACTAAGAAAACATTTAATTTATACCAATTTTTTAGCTACAAATTATAATGAACATATACAAGATCATTAAGCCTTTGATGTTCCTATCTATTCCTTCTTTTAGTATGTATACGTTCAAACACTCTCCAATTCCTCTCAAATCCAAAAGATGATGTAGTTTGTTTCAATATTTGAATGGCCAACTTTTGCAAATATGATGCATTGTATTCATGTAGCCTCCACCATTCATCTAGTTACTATTTTCACATTAAAAATAATAAAAGAAAAAAAAAAGGCGCATTAGAAAGTTTAAAAATATAATAATCTATATTTTAAAGTTAAAACACATTAGTAAATATTAAATAGTAAATAGGTAACTAATGAAAAAGAACAAACACACTAACAAATTAAAATTATATTTTACCAGGTTGAAGTACTTCACATGAAGAATAAGCAAAATCTCTTCCAAAACTTCTCAATCCATCACAAAACAACTTCATTTCATTCATCGTTTCATACTTGCCTTTCAAAACTTTCTAATCAATAACATTCATGACACCTCCAATAATCGTTGGCTTATAATAAAAGTTTTCATGATCGTATTAAAAACATGGATTCAACCAATAAGTTGTTGAGTGAATGATTTTCATTAGTTGTTGATCCAAAAGTTGCTTTATGATCTTTGTATAAGACTTGCATGGTCTTTTATTGTGGTTAAATAATTTTTTATGCCCAAATGAGCCCTATAAATGTCTTCATACATATATCTCATCGAAGGCCTCTCATCACAATCAACAATACAAAATAAACGCACTTGTGAAGCTATGAGATTCACAACTATTAAACAATCATTTCAAAACTTGTTATCCAAGATGATAGAAATTGCAACTCTGTTTTTATTATCCGTTGAACATCTAGAGTCGACAAAGAACTTGCTAGTCACCAAAGCTTGCAAGTCATGTTTATGATCATGAAGACTCTTGAGTGCGAATGTAGTAGCAAAGCGAGTTGCATCAGGTTGAAGAATCTCTATCCATCCTTCTTCTTTTTTTCAACCAACTTAACAAAGTTACATGATTATACACAAAAATTGTTACCTTTGATACACATCTTACAAGTTTAGCAACATGGTTCATCTTATCAATATCCTTAAAGATCAAATTAAGATAATGAGCTGCACAAAGTGACCAATTGATGTGTTTATACTTCTGAAAAATCAATCTCTCTGCACCCACATAATTTGTTGGATTATCAATCACTACATAAACTACATGGAGTGGACCAACCTATCCAATCACCTCATCAAATAACTAAAACTAATTAGTTGCATCCTTGACAATATCTGAAGCATCAACAAATTTCACAAACGATATTCCTTAAAGACAATCAATAAAGAAGTTGATGAGTGTTCTTTGTCTATTATTTGTCCAACCATCACCCATTACTGTACACCCAATTTTTGCCCAAATTTCACGATAAGAGTTCACAAGTAACTAAACTTTCTTCTTAGCATCCTTTAAAAGATTAACCTACAGTTGATAGTAATTTAGACCTTTATATCTAGGACCAATTGCAAATATAGCATCCAACATTGGTTTGAAGTAGAAGGAATTCACAACATTAGTAAGAATGCATGCATTATAAAAGAATCTCCTAACAGTCATATCTGCTCTTCAAACAACTTCTTTCCTAGCTAATACACTTCTAATGGAAGGTTGAGCTCCTTGAGTATTTCTTAGTGCAAAATACTTATTCATTGTTGATTTTTCTTTTTTTCCACTACTAGTTGTCATAGGATTTTTCATTTCTTGAACCTCTTCTTCACTTTCTGGCATATTCCCTTCAAATTGTGACACATTAGGACCATAAGGATTTCTATATTCATATGCTTTTTGGACTACTTTCTTGTAATTTACAAACTCTTGCAAAGAATTTTCCATTCGAAATCTAACATCAGGAGGAACCGATTTACATGAACTAATATCTCTTTTCACTCCAACAATGTGTTGCGTCATTCTATGAATTACCCTCACCTTTTGCAACTTTTTTACAATACAAACAAATGAAAACTTTCATTCCATTTGCATATCTTTAATAAAAAACATGCTCCATTAAGGAAAATAAAAAATAGATTAAAAATCAATAAATTATTTTTATTTACCACTTCAAACTCATTTTATTTATTTTCACTCATCGATATAAAAGTTAAATAACTTTAAAATGTGTAAGTTTCTAACTAATTTTTATTATATTTGATTTTCTTTCTTATTTTTTTATAGAATAACCAAATATGATAAAATTATTTTCCTTAACATTTTTTTTTTCTTTACTTAGTATTTTTCGAAACCAAATATAGCTTAAATGAATTTGAAGAAGTATATAAAAATAATTTATTGACTTTTAATATATTTTTTTATTTTCTTTAACTTTTACTTTTCTTCTACTTTTTCCTTCTATTTTTTATTTTCCTTAACTTTTTATTTCCTTCTTTTCCTTACATTTTCTCTCAAAATTTATGTGAACCAAAGATAGCCTTATAAAGTTACAACTTTTCCTAAATAATTTTCTTTATAACTTTTTTTTCTATCGTCCTTTAATATTCTTTATGAAACCATTTTATTTATTTATCCTTTAATAAGTAAAAAACTTAAACATATCATATTCCTATTAACAAAATTAATTAAATCAAAATATATAATTCCAAATCTGTTAAAATATCTCCTCTTTGAAAAGGATTTCTCAAGGTTTAAAATTTATTTTAAAAATTAGTTAAAAAATTATTTAGTATATAAAAATAATTTATTAATTTTAAGTTTTTTTATTTGTTATTTTCTTTTCTTACTATTTTTAAAAAAAAAAATTGAAAATCAAATATATAGAGGTTATTACTTAATAACTCAAGTTGACTTTAAGTTACTTATTGACTTAAAACTTATTATTTAATTATTACTTTAAACATTAAAGTTGTTTAATATAATTAAATTAAAATTTATTTTAAATCATCAAATTAATATATTTATCCTCATAAATTATAATTATGGTAAAAAAGGTCGAATAATAATATAAATAGCAAAAAAGATCTAGGTGGTAAGCAGGACAAAAAATGGTAAAAAGGTAAAATAAAAATGTGGATTTAAGAATAAGTTAATTGTTTTACTTATTACTTAAAGTTTGTTTTTTACTTTAGGTCATACCATTAAATTCTTTTACCAAACATACTTAATTTACTTAATAATTTAAATTAAATTATCAAATCTCTTTAAGTTATTAAATTGGTTTACCAAATATTTACTAATTATACATTGTAAATATTGTATAAGTGAAAGTATACACTTTACATGACAAAATAATTAATTAATCTTATGCTTGAAAAATATATTTAAAAAATATGTTAATTAAAATAAGAATAATTTTAATATTTTGAATAATTAATTAAATAAAAAACTGTTTTCTTGTTAAAATTATTGTAATTATATTTCTATTTTTAATATTTAAAAATCATGTCCAAATCAGACTTTTGTTTATAATTATAATAATTATTTTTGGTTTTTAATATTTAAGATTTTCTTCCAAATTGGGTTTTTGTAAATAAGAAAATAAATCAAAATTCAGACCATACAAATCTTTCTAATAAAAAAAATATTTATTTATTTATTTATTTATTTCTTAAATTAAAATTGAGCGAAACCTAAATTCCAAACACAATCTGTCTCTCCCTTCAAAAACCTAAGAGTAAGGGTGGCACGAAGCACAGTGATGTGCTTTCAAAACCGCAAAAATCAATCTTTCCCAATAAAAAACCCTCGTAGAAAAAGGCCTTTTTTCACTGTATATTCACAGAATCTCAGCCATGGAAGCCCTCTCAAGCTCTGTATTCGTCTCCAAGGTCTCTGAAACACGCCCTGTTTTCCACACTCCACCACCTTCTTCTTCGTCTTCTTCATCTTTTTCTTGTTCTTTAGTCAAGATACCCAATAAGCGAAGTGGGTCTCTCAAAATCGTCGACACTTCTCGTTCTCTCAGGCTTCGTGCGCTCTCGGGAGACGTCTCGGGAGATGTCGAGGGCGAAGACGCAAGTGGGTTTGAGTTGGTTTCTGAGGAGAGCGTCTCTTCTTTGTCGCAGGTAAGTTTTTTCTATAAATTTTGCGGCTTTTGATCTGGGTTTTGTTGTTTTCTGTTTGCTTGATGGGAAATTGGTAGGAACAGGAAAGAAAATTTGGAACTTTGACTGTGTTAGTGCAATCATTTGGTTTGTTGAGTGGCGGAGTTGGGATTATAATTGTCGGAACAGCAGAAAGCACAATGATTGATTTCTGGGTTTCCTGTTATTTTCTGTTTGATTGCTGAGAAATTATTGGAAAAAGAACAGAAGTTTTGGAAGTTTAACTATTTTTAGTGCAGTTGTTTAGCTAACTTGAGTTGGGTACTAAATTTCCTAGTGTGAGAACAGAGTAAAAGGCAAGAGTTTTGATCTGGGCGTCCTGTTATTTTCTTTTTGACTGGTGAGAAAGTGAGGGGAAAAAGAGAAAAGAAAACTTCACTTTCATCCGAGTTTAATGCAAGTAATTGGCTAACTTGAGTTGGGTTTTTCAATCTCGTACTGGGAAAACAGCAGAAAGTGCAAAACTTTCAATACTTTCTTTTCTAGATTTCTTTTTCTTTGTTTTCCTGGCAACCAAACAGAAGCTTTCTAATTTTATTTTCACTTTGGCTCATTATATGATTGATAATATAAATGAAACTGAAAAAGCAACCTTGCCTTGTGTAACCACTGGCATAAGAGCCAAGGATCATGAGCTTGCATTGGTTGAGGCAATTTAGAAGAGCCATCTGAGGATGAATGTTAGAAGTTTTCCACAATTAAGTCTATAACTGTTATTCCACAAGTAAGTTTTATTCAAATGTTTCTCAAGTGTATGGTAAATTTGAGTTTTGAGGAGAGTGATAATAGATGGCAGATGTCCATTGGTTTTTCAGTAGGAGGATCTGTCCTAATTCCTTTCAATGGTATAAACTGAATGTCATATTCAGTACCGAATGTCATATTGTGCATCTATATGTGCTCGTGTTTTTGTATGTATCGATCATGAATTGCAGTATGATTTAAGCGACCTTCAACAAAATTGGTATTTGTAACATTAAAGATTTCCATTTTTTCAATGATTGCTGAGGGTTTTGATGGTCTTTTTCTATCTTTACCAAGCCTTTTGTTTTGCTGCATAATGCATGAAACATGCTAATTTCCATGATATATAGTCAATGAATGGATATATCAAATGGCTACTTTGGGTTAGTTGTGATGGCCTCTCTCATATTCTAAAGGGTAATTTAAATCACAATCGGAGTCCTGAAAAGGGTGTGGATGAAATGTCAAAGATGGAGATGCCCCTCACAGTCTCACATGGAAGCATAACAGGTGGTGGAACAAGGGCTGGCCTTTTTAGAACACCGATTTCTGGTGGAGTTCAGAGTGCAACCTCAGCGCATGGTTTGCCCCGGCCAGCCTTAGCAGTCCGCAATCTGATGGAGCAGGTAAAGATTGTTATTTGGATTTTGAAATGTAATTGTTACCTTTGACATGATAGTATTTATATTTTTAGGCCAATACTTTTTCTCATAGTTGCTTAACTCCTCGTTTTTTTTCCCCCAGGAATTTTCTGAACCCCTTTTTTTCTTTGTAATTGAAGGCCAGATTTGCTCATCTGTGTACTGTAATGTCCCGGATGCACCACCGGCGAGAAGGATATCCATTTGGTTCTTTGGTAGATTTTGCACCTGACTCAATGGGGCGTAAGTCATCAACGTTTCAGTATTTAATTTATAACCTTTTTTCCCTTCGGGAAATCAATTGTCCCTATAAAACCTCAACGAATTGTTGCATTGGCAAGAAACATGCAAGTCTAGAGACAAGTTTGTAGAATAGATGGGAGATTACAGTTCCAGGCTACATTTTGATATATGTGTATTTGACATGAAGTGTCATACTTGTTTTCTTTGTTTTGCAGATCCTATATTTTCATTTTCACCGTTGGCCATCCACACACGAAATTTGTTAGCCGACCCTAGATGCACACTTGTTGTTCAGGTTAGTGCTTTGATCTGTCCTCACCCTTATAATGTTTAGGCTGGTAGTAGTTTTCCATTTATGGATTTTATTGACGGTTAGGTTTCATAGATACCTGGGTGGAGTGGCTTATCGAATGCGAGAGTAACAATTTTTGGCGATGTTTTCCCACTCCCACAACATCAACAGGTGATTGCCTAGATTCTTTCTTCGATAAGTCCTAGTGAATGGTGTGGTTTATAACGTGCTTGTGAAACAGGATTTTTTTTTTAGATCTGCCTACGGAAATGATCCATAATAACACGTGTTTTTGAAAACAGCCTATAAAAATAGCATGTTCTCAATGTATTTTTTTGGAAGAAGGTTTCTCAATGGAACAGTTTTCTCGAGTCATTTATAATAAAAAAAAATTTCCAACAAGTTGAGAAAATAGTGTGTTCTCATCGTGTCTCTCAAGAGAAGTTCATTTTGAGTTTTGAACTGTGAAAAGAAAAGATCCAAGAAACTGTTTTCTTCAAAGTTGAGATTGAGGCAGTTATATATATATTTCGGTATTGTGAATATTAGAATTCTGAATGTAGATCCTGCATAAATTTGTCCTTGTAATGCAAGGGATCAAATTTGTGAAGGGAGGTTTCAGGTCTGGCGCCATGTATTGAAAAGAAATAATGATAATAATTTTGTTTTTTAAAAGGAGATATCTTAAGTTTGTGTTTCTCTTCTACTACCCCCAGTTGTTAGTATTGTAATGTTGGGTTATGTTGCCAGGAATGGGCACACAAGCAGTACATAGCAAAGCATCTGCAGGGGCCTTCTCAACAGTGGGGAAACTTCTACTACTTTAGGATGCAGAACATCAGGTTTGTCTTTGTACACAGTGGTTCGATCCAATAAATGCAGTTAGTGATCACCCTGTCAAAACACAAGTCGTCATCCCCCAAAAACTTCTATATTTGCAAATTAAAAGTAATCATGCATAAAAAGGATAATTTCTTAGTTCCTCCCACCCTGGCAGAGCCTATACCTACTGTCATGCGGTTAAGATTTGTGATACTACCTGATGCATTTTATCCTTGTTTTTGCTACCTTGTGGTTTCTCAAATCGAGTCTGTTGATATGTTGATATGTGTTTGGCTGTCGCTCCAGGCATTTTGAGCTGAAAACTAACTGATCTTCTATAAATAAAACATGGTCAAATGGGTAAACTTTTATATCTATATATAAAGAAATGCTACTTCAACGCTTTTGTATCTATATATTCATTTCACCTATCAAGAAGGAAAGAATTCCATAGTCTAGATTGTTGTGCATAAGGGCTTCACACGTTCTACTGATTGCTTTCCAATACCCCATTTTAAAATGACATTTTTCTGTAGAATAATTATGGATTTAAAGGTGTGTATCGGCTGAGAACCAACCACCTTGAGTTATTAGATACATGATTAAGCACAAGAAGCTTATATTGTTTGTTTATTATCCTAGTGATATATATTTCATCGGAGGCTTTGGCACTGTTGCTTGGGTTGATGTCAAGGAATATGAGGCTCTCCAACCTGATAAAATTGCAGTTGATGGGGGCGAGCAGAACCTAAAGGTGAATCTTTTGAATTCCCAATATTTTTAACTTGAGGGATGTTATATTTGATTGGTGCCATTCCATTGCTTGTGACGTGCCCATTTAGGGATTTAAACATCTGTAAAATACACGAAAACTCTGCAATTTCTGGACAAGCACATAAAACTGAATTTGTTTTGAATTTGCTTGCTTTCTCTGTAGGAACTCAACGCTGTTTTCTCAAAGCCCTTAAAAGAGCTTCTTTCAATGGAAGCAGAAATAGACGATGCTGCTCTCATATCAATCGACAGCAAGGGAACTGACATCCGGGTTCGTCAAGGCGCCCAGGTACTCATAATCACTTATCAACACCAACATAGCTAGGTTTTTACTCATTTCCTTTCTTGTGAGTTTAGGAACCATTAAACTATAGATTTGGCATAGAGTTGAATCCTTTTTTGTGTTTTTTTGGTTCTAGTTCAACATACAGAGGATACCCTTTGAAGAAGGGCATGCAGTTGAAACACTGGAGGAAGCCAAGGCTGCACTCTGGAAATTAATAAACCAAGGTAGAGTCTACAACATGCAGAAATAAAAATAAAACATGGGTTGTTATCTCGCAGAAACAGGGTGCGTAATTTTGCAGAATAACAGGTACTGGAAGAAGTACCAGGTAACGGTGATTTGTATGGTAAGCGCTGTTCTATTCGCGAGTTAAACAATCCCAGAAGACGAAAATCTCATGTTTTAAATAGATGATGATATTATGAAGGCAATAATGGAGAAAACATATCCACCCTAGAGTGTTTTTTTTTTTTTTTTGTGTAACGATAAATCTTGTGAACTAACCCTTGGTTGGGTTTATGATGGAGATGGGGTTTTCTTTTTCCTAAGAAAATGGGGTATTTTCCGAGAAAATCCATATGGGTAACTAACTGCCAAATGCCAAGAACACTAGTTTGAGCCTGTGATATTGAAATTAATGAGATATGACTTTGATTTTATTTGAGACTATGGAAAGTTGTAAAGTAGTGAGATCACTTGCCCTCTGTTTCTATTTTTAACATTTTAGCATCATATGCAGGAAATTTATCTGAATTCAATCATGATCAGTCCGATTAAATTATTCGCAAACATCACAACAATATTGACTGAAATTTAATGATCGATCTTCATTGAGGTAGAATAATTTTGTTTCCATCTGTTGAAGTAATGATGAATCTTGTGATCGGTAACTGTTGTTGGAGATGGGGCATTTGGTTTTTTCCCAAGAAAATCTATCTGGGTAACTATTGTACCAATTGCAAAGATCATTAGAATGAGTAAATGTGACATTAGAATGAGACCCGTCTTTGGATTTGGTTTGGCAACATGGAAAGTAGTGAAGAATTTGGGATCAGGTGATGTGGGAGCTTTCGTCTACATTCTTCTTCATGCCGATGCCCATCTTATCATAATTAATAGCCTAACTCTATTGTTTTTAATAATTTTATTAATAGAAAATAATATATTTGAAAATAATAAAAAAAAAAATATATTAGACTAAAAGAATGATTATAAAATTTGAAAATTTATTGATTAGATAATATATGGATAATGTATATTAAGTTCATTTATGTCAACGCTAGAGGAAAAAGTATTTATTTTTATTTTTATTTTTGAAAAAAATAAGAATAAATAAATAGATAAATAAAAACAAAAGAGAAGAAGGCTACAAAACAGAAGAAAACAAAGAGAGGGACACACGACACTCAACAGCGCCTTTACCCCAAGAACCAAAGCCAGTAATCCCAAAGAGAAAACCAAGCTCCCATGGCAGAGACCAGCACAAGGAGCAGCGGCGCCGCCACCACCACCTCCTCCTCCTCCTACTCCGCCAGTGGATCACCCATAACTCAGATAGCCCAAGACCACATCTTCTCAATCCTCCTCCTCCTTCCCACAGACTCCATCATCTCCTTCTCCATGACCTGCTCCAGATTCAGGTCCCTCACCTTTTCTGAGTCCCTCTGGGAAGCCATCTGCAGAAGGGACTGGGGACCCACCACCGTGGATGCCCTCAAGTTCTCTCCTGAAGCCACCAACTGCCAGCAGCAGCTGTCTTGGATGAGGCTTTACAAGCAGGTGTGTCAGCTGGACTCTGTTTCCTGCCATAGACTCTCTGGCCCAGATGCTGGAATGGTGCTTCCCAAGCCCAGAGCTTCACACTCTCTCAACCTTGTGTCTGACTGCCTGGTCTTGTTTGGTGGTGGCTCTGAAGGAGGTATCGTATCGGTACCCTCCCATATCTCTGGTTTTTGTTCGATTTCTATACTTTTGTTTTGGATTTTGGTTCTGGGTTTTGGTTGTTTGATGGGTTTTAGTTGTGTGATGCATTTGTGGTATTTATCTGGTTATTCTCGAGTTTCCCAACTGATATTTTGGTTTTTGTTTGATTGTTTGATTCTTTATTGTCTTTGTTTTGATGGGTTTTGATTTTAAGGTGCATCTGTGCCTCTTAGGTGCTTGATTTATTGTCTATGGTGCTTTTAGTGAGTAGTATACATTGCACTTGTTGTTCTTGAGGTATGGCAGCTAAGTGGGTGTTGAATCTTATCCCCTATGCCTGAGAAGATGTGATATTCATTTAGAAGTTGATGTGAGTGTTTCTCCTAATGCCAGAGAAATATGGTGGAAACAAGTTTTAACTCGGCTTCACCAGATAATTTTCCACAAGATAAATGAAATTATATCAAACTTTAGAGAAGATTACTGATGAGAAAAATTCACCTATATATATATATAATTAAAAAAAAAAATAAAAAATAAAAAAAAAAAAAAAAAAAAAAAAAAAAAACTGATGAGAATCCCAGTTGTAAGTTGCTTTTATGGTTCAGAAATAGTACCAGAGCAATTGGTCAATTGTTTGTTGCTCTGAAGTTCATTATGAACTTATGGTATTCTCACAAGGCTTAAATCCCTGGAAATATACCAATATGCCGAGAGATTTGCAATATTGCTTCAAACTAAAGGGTTAGAGTATTCATGATTCCCTGCCAAAGAGCAGAGACCACAAGGGATGACTATAGCAGAACTCTTGCTGTGCTCTGTGTGTCTCAAGTAGAGGAGATGCCTTGTATTGCTCTCTTGTTTGCTCTAAGACAGTTGTATTTCATATGAAAAAGTGATTTAGACACCTCAAACACAAACATTGCCAGCCATACCTTGTCCTGAGCATTTATGTGAAGCTGAAAATAAGAAAACCCTTCTTTTTATAGGCAAAATTAGATTCTGTATATAAGCACATAACAAAATTTGGGGAACATCCTAAGTACAAGAATTGCAAAAGGAGAAGGAAAGAAGAACAAAGGGCTAGCCAACAATGAAATCTAAGAAAATGTTGACTGTTCAAGTAGTAGTTTAAGGAATAGGTACTTCATTCTTAAGTTGGGACTTCTAAGCCATAAAAAAGCCTCCTAATTACACTTGTTTCAGTTACACCAGAGTAAACAGAGGGGCCAGCTGTTTGACCTTCTGTTGAACCTTCTTAACAAAGTTACATGCCATCTGGGAACCAATAAACCTCGAACAAAGAGAATAACCAAGATCACAAACAAGATCAATCCTGACTCTCCATTTACTTTCACAAAAGGCACCAATTTACTATAGTCCACCCCCCACCTCTCCATTGGTTGGTCATGAGCATTTCCCTCAAATTGCATCCAAAAAAAGACTTTGGAAAGGGCTTCAGAATTCTAACACTTTCTTAATTGCAACTGATTGGAGGCTCCTGAATTTGAGCAATTGTAGGACTTCAAAGAGCAGCTTCAATCTTAGAATGCCGTCACACCAACTATCAACACAACCAACCAATGCTACGACACTTAGGCTAACTTGCATATCTCCACCAGAATGATTTTCCAATCTCGCAGACTGCCTCAAATACATGGTGCCTAATGACTCCTATTGTCCAACCACCCTCAACAATAAACAAAGCTCAGCCACCTTCCATTCTTATGAGCAGTCAGGAAAAATCATTTGGGAAACAATCTTGTAGAGGTCTCTTACTGTACATTGCTAGAACGTCATTCTACAGCCAACACCAACCAAGATGCTCGTTCTCGAACAGAATGCTGAAAACAGTCTTCTAATTGTTTTGCAAGACCCTACCTGAAAGACTCTCCCCCTCTTTGCCTTCTTCAAACACCATTTCTGCCCTTCCTCTCAAAATTTCGTCTCAACTGCAGTCTAACAAAAACCTTTTTGACGTCTGCCAAACACCTAATGCCCAATTGACTCTTGACCTTGTCATAAGAGATCGTTGACCACCTCACTAAAATGTAGTTTCGTCTCCAAGTTTCAAAACCCCCTGCTCAACAACAAAAGAAAAGAAAAGAGAAAAGAAAAAGTCGAAAAAGTCCAACTGAAATCTTCACCAAAACCTAACCCTCACTGCTCTAGAGATGGCATAAAATATAATGGTAAACCAGAAAGAGTACTCTTGACAAGCATTAATCTACATCCTTTAGCTAAATATTGTCTCTTCTACATGGCAAGCTTACTTTTTAGCTTGTCTCCATGAAATTTCCCACTGAACTTTTTTTTTTTTTGATAAATAAGCATAGATTAAGAAAAGAGGCAAAAAGCCACACGCATACAGGAAGTATACAAGGCGGCAAAAGCCCCAAAACCAAAAAAGGGCTAGAAACTCCCTACCCTCAATAGGAAGCCAACCACTCCAAAAAGCCTATAAGGGAGCGAGACTCCACCCCACTATACAGTTTTGCACAACCCCACATATTACATACAAAAGAATTTTTAAGTTTTTGAATAGCTAACACCCCCCCCCCCCCCTAAAAGCTAATCTATTTCGTTCCGTCCACACCGTCCAAAAAATATAAAGCGGAATGGACCTCCATATTTTCCTCCTCTTTTTGCCCACAAAGGAGCCTTTCCAGCTAATAATCACTTCCTTTACAGATTTTGGAAACACCCACTGAACACCAAATAATTCAAGAACAATCTCCCACAGCACTCTAGCCACTGTACAATGAATAAGCAAGTGATTAATGTTTTCCTCTTCGCACCCGCATAAGAAACAACGATTTGGAAGCTGCCACCCTCTCTTTTGAAGCCTATCAAGGGTAAGAGCCTTCCCCCAAGTGGCTTCCCAAGCAAAAAAAGCTAATTTTGTAGGAACTCTCTCCACCCAAATTTCTTTTTTGGGAAAGAAAGTAACATTGGGACTGATCAATAGGCTGTACGCCTTCTTAGCCCCAAACTGACCGTTTTTAGATTCCTTCCAAGAAACCGAGTCTTCCTCCAAGTTAACTCTTTGACTGCTTAACACTTGAAGTAAATCCGCTACAAGGTGCATTTCCCAATCATTAAAGGCTCTTAGGAACCTTAAATTCCAGCCTCCAAATCTGGAATTCTGGTCCCACACATCACCCACAGTAGCGTTCCTGTTGGCAGCCAAATTAGAGAGCTGGGAGAACCTATGGGACAGCACCTCACCACCACACCACGGGTCAGACCAGAATCTGATTCTTGTGCCCTTTCCCACATTGAAGACCATGTTCTTCCAACACCAATCAGCTTCCTTCATAATTTCTTTCCAAACTCCAACACCAAACGCCTCATTGGCCTTTTTAGTCCTCCAACCAAAATCCTCTTGCCCATATTTGGCCAAAAGAACTTGTTTCCATAACTCGTCCTTAGACCTAGCAAACCTCCACACCCATTTGCCAAGCAAGGCTTTGTTCAAGGGGACTAGCTTTCTCAAGCCAAGCCCCCCCTTTTCCTTATCCGTGCACACCGCCTCCCATTTAACTAGATGAGCTTTTCTTTCCAGATTTCCCCCTCCCCACAAGAAATCTCTTTGCAACTTCTCCAACCTTCTTGCCACTACTTTGGGCATACGGAACAAAGACAAGTGGTACAGCGGCATACTAGCCAATGTACTCTTTATGAGAGTGATTCTTCCGCCTTTCGAGATATATTGCCGCTTCCAAAGGGCAAGTTTCCACCTCATTCTTTCTTCCACCCCATCCCACATGTAAGAGGACTTATTGGGAGCCCCCAAAGGCAGCCCTAAGTAAACAGAAGGTAATTGGCCAGCCTTGCAGCCAAGCTCAGCAGCCAAACCAGCAACATCCTCCACCTCCCCTACAGGGATGACTTCACTCTTCTCCAAATTAATCCTTAAACCCGAAGCCGCTTCAAACCACATGAGGATCCAACTCAAGTAAGTCAAATAATCCTTCTTTGCTTCACAAAAAACAATAGTGTCATCCGCAAAGAGGAGATGAGAAATAATTGCAGCTGGCCCATTACCCCGCCTGATATTGCACCCGGAAATATAGCCCCCTTCCACAGCCCTCCTAATAAGAACACTCAACACCTCCATGCCCATAACGAACAAATAGGGGGAAAGGGGGTCTCCTTGACGTAATTCTTTAGAGCTAGGAAAAAATCCAGCAGGCACTCCATTCACCAAAATTGAGAATTTGGCAGTTGAAATGCAGCTCCACATCCAGCTCATCCACTTGGTCCCAAACCCCATTTTTTGGAGAACCCTCATCAGAAACTGCCAATTAATGCTATCATACGCCTTCTCAATAGCTAATTTGCAGATTAGACCCTTAACTCCCCTTTTTTTCCAATAGTCTAGCACTTCGTTTGCAATGAGGGAAGCGTCAAGAATCTGCCTCCCCTGAACAAACGCGTTCTGGTCCAAAGAAATCACTTTTCCCACCACTTTTTTTAACCTGTTGGCCAGAACCTTAGCAAGTAACTTGTACAGCCCGCCCAGTAAGCTTATTGGCCTGAACTCTCCCAAGTCCTCCGCCCCTCCTTTCTTTGGTAGCAGAACCAGAAAGGTGTTGTTTAAACTTCTGAGGAACGAATTTTGTTCATGAAACTCCATAAACATCTCTAGAATCTCCTCTTTAACGAAGTCCCAGCAGAACTGCCAGAAGGCCATGGTAAATCCATCCGGACCTGGAGCCTTATCCCCATTCATGTCCCTTAAAGCCGTAAGAATTTCTTCTTCAGAGAAGGGACACTCCAGAACACCCGCTTCATCCTGGCTAATCTGCTTTAAATCTAGGCCTCCTATATCCGCCATCCACTCCGAGTCCTCTGTGAGCCTTTGATGAAAGGCATCAGCAATCCCTGTCCTCATTTCCTACTCATCAGCCAGCCACACCCCATTAATTTTTATTTTGTCCAGGAAGTTCCTTCTCCGATGAGCCGCAGCCATACGATGAAAGTATCCCGTGTTTCTATCCCCTTCCCTTAGCCATAACTCCCTGGATAGCTGCCTCCAGTGTATCTCCTACATATTAACCCATTTAGCATAGTCCTCTTTTGCTTCTTTTTTAAAAACAGTTTCCTCCTCAGTCAAGCTTCTTTCGCTTTCCACCTTATCCCAGTAATCCACTAGCTGAAGGGCTGAGGCTTTATTGTTTTCCAGTCTCCCAAATACCTCCCTATTCCAGAGTTTTAAATTTTGTTTGATCACCTTCAATTTTGTGGCCAACTTGAAACTAGCCCTTCCACTAACCTCTATCCCTTGCCACCAACTACAGATGAGGTCTTTAAACCCATCCACTTTGAGCCACATGTTTTCAAACCTAAAGGGTATTGGTCCTCTTCTTTTACCACCCCCCTTTAAAAGAATAGGAAAGTGATCCGAGATTGGCCTAGGCAGCCTATTCTGGGTCACATTACTAAAGAGATCTAGCCAACTAGAAGACACCAGGAATCTGTCTAACCTGGCCCAAGCTTGATTGTGGGTACCCTCGCTCCACGTAGAAACACCTCCCAGGAGGGGAAGGTCCACAAACTCAAGCTCGTCAATGACCTAAGCGAATCTCCTCATAGCTGAGGTTAAATTCCCCCGTCTGCTTCTTTCCCCCTGGGAAAGAGTAATGTTAAAATCGCCCCCCACACACCAGGGGTCTCCCCATAATCCTCTGGTTGCCCCTAATTCAAACCAGAGGCTCTCTCTTTCCTTTTTGGAGAACGGACCATAAACGCCTGTAAAGACCCACACTACCCCATTTTCAACAATTCTGAATTTACAAGAAATTGTAAACTGACCCACTTCCCAATCCATAATTTCCATAAACCTTTTATCCCAACAAACCAAAACACCTCCTGCCGACCCTGAGGCATCTAGCGTCCTCCAGTCTAAGAATCTCCCCACCCCTAAACTTCTCACCATCCCTTCAGACATCAGATGGATTTTCGTCTCCTGTATGCAAAGTAAATCCACCTTCTGATTTCTAATAAAAGCCTTAATAATCTTCCTTTTAGAACTGTCATTGGCTCCCCTCACGTTCCAACTCAAAATTTTGAGATTCATTTGACAACAGTAATTTGACCCCCTCTGCCCTGAACAGTATATTTCTTCTTACCCTCCCCCTCATAATTAATTGAGCACTCCAGCCTCTTAAGCTCCCTTACAAATTTCGACTTCTCCAAGGTTTCTTTGCTAAGAATCCTTTCCCGCCTCTTTCTGATTTTAATCAGAAAGCTTAATATTTCCTTTTCCAGACCTTTAGTTGGAAATCCCAAAAAAAGGCTAAATTTAGCCAAACTACTTTCCTCCCAACTAGTCTCCTTTTTCTCCCTTTCTTCTTGGGACTCAGACCGAGCCAAACACCACTCTGAGTTGTGCACCTCCTTACTGGCACAGTTGAATTCAACCAAATCCCAACATCCCTTACTCAGCTCTATGGGCCCTTCTGCAGCTGCCAAACACATCGAATTTTCTTTTTGATAATTTTCCACCCCAAAATGATCGTAAAACTCCCCCTCCGGAGTCCGATCTAAATAAAAAGGAGAAGAAAGAGAAGCCCCCAGAACCCTTAGCCCCCGCGATTTTGAATCAAAGCCATACCTTGAAGCTTCTTTCGTTAGGGCATAATCTACCATTGAGCTTTGCACTTCCAGCTGCTGTTTTCTTCTCACTTCTTCCTCTCGGTGTTTGAGAAAATCCTTCTCTGCATTACAGCCAAAGCAGAAATTTACTGGCTGAGGCCCGCTATCGCTGGGCTGAGACCGGACAGGCCCAGAGCTATCTCCAAGGAGGCTTGAAGACCCCCAAGGCAAGGACGTCCATCCCTCGTCAGCCCAACCCAAAGGCGACCCAACCACAGGCCCAGCTTCACCCTTCCCGTCTTTTTTTGTGGACTTATCCCCCACAGGGCCTTTCGCAGACGGCCCATCAATCCATAGAGAGCCCACCAGCCCTTCAGCTGGGCCAGACGAAGACGGCCCAGCACCCGAAACATTGGCCTGCCCAGGAGAGGCCCAATTTTTCAAATTGCCTCTGCCTTCGTTTGTTCTCTGTTCTCCAGTCCCATCATCTGACCGCAGCTGCTCCTCGGTCCCCTCAATCAGCAGCTCTTCCACACGTAGGCCAGCGCGTGAAACCCCTTCACCCCTAACCTCATCCTTCTGCTTACCTTGTAGAACGCTACGGTCTCCTGATTTCTTCCTCAGCGACGGCGTGATCTCCCACCATAGTTGCAGGGAATAAATTCCTTCCGCGACTTCGATCTCCAGAGTGTTCGGCAAATCCTCTCCATTAATTTTAACTAAAATTCTAGCCCACTCAAGCTCCTCCAATCTTTCCGTCTGTGAGTCCACGCCTAAAAACCCTCCGCAAGCATCTCCCACTCTCCTCAAGATCGTCGGTTCCCACAGCGATACTGGGAGTCCCAGAATCCTAACCCAAACTTCATCCCTCGCTTCCCCCTCTACCAAACACCCAAGGTTTGGATTCCATCGTTCCAGACCCAGCTGAACCCCTCCCACTGTTCTTTTCCCAGAGGCAAGAACCCTTCTGGCTTCCTCCACAAACTCGAACTCCATCAGAGCTCGACCTTTTCCCATCCTTGCCTAACCTAACTTTCCTCTCAACCCCCATGCCTTGGCCACACGCCATCCTAAGCCCTCCAGATCCTCCTCTTGATGAGTCCTAGGGTTCCAATTACCTACCACGCAGTGCTCCAACCTTGACAATCTTTTCCTTATCTCCTCCTCCCTAACCTCCATTCTGACCATTTTATCCCTACTCTTTGAACCCTTTACCACTTCCACATATGACCTTCCCGTAACCCTTTCTTCTCGTTTATGAATCTTGTTTTCGTTACCCATTCCCAGAGTCCGTAATGTTTCCACCATGGAATCCCAGCCCCCCTTCTTTCCTTTGCCTTTCGGAATGCATATATTATACCTCCTCTTCTCCGCATCGGTAACCGTAAGGCGAAGGAAGCATCCTGCCCTATTTGCCTCACGCACCAAATGATAACAACACCCTTTTTCTTTCCAACCTCTTTCCCATTTTCCTTCTTCCCTTTCCTTGGGACACTGCTCCATTCCTTCCATAAGACACCTTGCGCTCCCCGGCCCCAGACGAACCCATGACGAGATCCCTCCCTTACTCTCAACAATAATTACTTGGATTTTGCCTTTTCTCTCCTCAATGCCGACTTCGAACACTTTCGACTCCACCACGAAGCTGATGCCCTTCCGTTTCCTACGATTTTCCCCTCTGCGTTCACCCTCTTCGCCTTCGCTTGCTCTCTCCCCCTCACTCTCTCTCATTTTTTCTCCCACTGAACTTGATTTAAATGGAGCGCCCAACAGTATATCCAAATGAACTGTGGGAAACCTACCCACCATACAAGACCAATTACTCTGCCTCCCCTACCTTCCTACTCAGGGTGAGTTCATTTTTCAACAGATAACTTTAAGCCTGATACCATCTCAAAGCTAAGGAAAAATCCATTACAATTTACAACTACAAGTTCATCATTGTCACTTCTCAGAAGATCTGCAAATCATCAAAAAATAATCAGTGAAATCTCAACCCCAACATCTTCTCTGCCTCCCACTTCAAATCCGCTAACAATACCACCTTCCACCTGTTGATAAGGCAAGTCAAAATCTTCATAACTAGAATAGAATGATTAAGAGGACAGGGGTTCCTCTGATGTAGTCCTCAAGTCTGAAAACATATATATATCCCAAAAGGGGGAAAGATGCTTGAGAATATCATGAATGACTTCAGGTTAAGAGCAGCAGTTCAAACCACTCTGGGTAAAATAGGGATAAAAGTTTTATTACTTGATGTTCTAATGTATAACGCATGAGAAATGGTCTTTACCACATCAGAAATCCTTTGATGAAAACTCAAGCCTCATTGGTTTTAAATTTTATACCACATGAAACTTGACCAAGGATGTTATCCATTTGGTTTACATCCTTGCTAGAGAAGCTTTTTCTTTCATCTGATCTTGCTTTGTGATTTTTGAATGGTTAATCCAAAATATTTTTAATTAACAAGATCATTAATTTCTCTTCACAAGTTGGCTTGCTTTCACTTCTTTTGTGAGATTAAGATGCTAGCTTGGTTTTGTAGCTTTTGAAGTATTTTTAATTGTTTATCAAACTTGATGTTTCACGTGAGTCCTGGTATTGATGTTGACATTATTATCACTCAAGTCTATAACCTGACAAAGATAAGCTATGCATATTGGTCAGACCAACTTGACCTGAAAATTTTGAACTATGGCCTTGCAGCTCAGTTAATTGAACTACCCAGATATGCTGGAATCAGAATCCAGTACTCTCAGGATTTCCCCCATTGTATTCCCCTTTGCTGATAACTATATTATATTATGTGTTTATTTTTTGATGATTTGCACGTCTCAGAGGAAAGTTATAACACAGGGTAGGTATATCTCAGTTGTTCCTCTTCTTCAGTGAAAAATACTTTTGTCCCCATTTATTTGAAGTAATAAAAATTGGAATAGGTATTCATGACCAAAGGGGTTTTCTTCCGATCTACTCTCCTTAGAGCCTTGATGGTTTGGAATGTAGTTAGGAATCCTCCCAGTCAGACAACGATAAAGAAATTACTGCAGAATAAAGGTTTTCTCCCCATTCATAGGGTTTTATAATTTTATTTTCCCTTCTACTTTCAGAACGAGTGTTCTGGTGCTGTTGCTTGATGTTCTCTAACTTCTCAAGTGGTCAAGCATGAAACGTGGATTCAAGTCTGCATGCAGCCACTTCATGTAATATGCTGAAGGTTAGGTCTGTTACTGGTGCACCCTTCCCATAACCCTGAAAGGGGACCTGCACTGGGTAATGACCTTTCTAACTTCAGTATTCTTTCGTATTTTCCTATCTTAAAGAGGACATTTTCAGTCTGAATTGCATCCAAGTCCTGCTAGTTGGGTAAACTGAATGGTATATATCACTGTAATAAATGAACAAAAAATTTAGTGTTTTATTGAAGACATTTGATTAAAGGGATAATCCATCTTCTTCCAACTTCAGGTATGATTTTTTGTTCAAAATTATAGAATAGAGACATCTAGACATTCTGCAGTTGTTGCCCACTGGATCAGTAATGGAAAATTTAGGATCTAACGCTTAATGGTTTTCCATGATTATGTGCCAATGTCTATGGTGTTTGATCTTTTTCTTGTTTCAATTTAGGACGTCATATTGATGACACATGGGTGGCATACATTGGTAATGATTTTCGGAGGATGTTGAGGTGGGAGAAGATTACTTCAGGCATTCCAAGTGGCCGGTTTGGGCACACATGTGTTGTCATTGGCAACCATCTTGTCCTTTTTGGAGGGATCAATGACGATGGTATCCGTCACAATGATACATGGGTAGGGCAAGTGGTACTCAATGAGACACTGGGTTTCACAGTCTCATGGAGACTGCTTGATGTCGGTTCAGTTGCACCTCCGCCACGTGGGGCTCATGCAGGATGCTGCATTGGTAACAACAGGATGGTTATCCATGGAGGGATTGGGCTGTATGGTCTCAGATTGGGTGACACATGGATGTTGGATCTCTCTGAAAATCTTTGTTTTGGAACTTGGCATGAGGTTGTGACACAACCATCGCCTCCAGCTCGGTCAGGACACACATTGACTTGCATTGGGGGAAGCCGGATAGTTTTGTTTGGAGGGAGGGGATTGAGTTATAATGTACTCAATGATCTCTGGCTCTTTGAATTTTCTGAGGTTTACTCGAAATGGGTACAGATTCTGTATGAATTACAGAACATTCCTGGAGGAATTGCCCTCCCAAGGGTTGGTCACTCAGCTACACTCATCATAGGAGGACGAGTGCTGATTTATGGAGGAGAAGACTCACAGAGACACCGTAAAGATGACTTTTGGGTGTTAGACACTGGTGCAATCACATCAGTTAATCCAATTAATCCAATTCCACTGAACTCAAGAGGCCTGTTAGTGAACATCTGGAAAAGACTGAACGCCGAGGGATATAAACCCGAATGCCGGTCATTCCATGGAGCATGTACAGACCGTTCTGGGCGCTTCTTGTTCGTGTTTGGTGGAATGGTGGATGGGTTAGTTCAGCCGGCTGAACCTGCTGGCCTGAGGTTTGATGCTGAACTCTTTCTTGCAGAGCTTGTGCTTCAGCTGTAGCAGAGGAATTAGAAATTGTGGATCTTAGTTGGAGTAAATGCTTCCTCATTACGAGTCTTGTATAGACTGTTTCTCATGTAGCACATCATATGTCTCATGATTCGGGTCGATAAAATAGCCTTTAAGCAACTTCAAGAGTCTTGAGTTATCTAAATGCAGCAAGGGTTGTTTGGGAATCCCCTAAGTCCGTGAAAGTATCCTTTGGATGAATTCAAACCAAGAGCTGGGGTCTTGACCAGAACTTCTTGAAGACAATTTGATAATGAAGACAAGCAGCATTGATATCTATTTGAAAAGTAGTCAGCCATATCCCAGTCTATGGAGCAAATCATAACGCCAGCGTTTCATATCAGAAAATAATCACCATGGAGTGGTGGGATAGATAGGTGATGACCCTTTGGTTGAAAATGAAGGAAGAATGCAGTGTTGAACTGGTGCAAGTAAACCTGAGATTGGTGCAGTAATATGGGTCCAGGGTGATATGATCAAGGAAAATGAGTTTTTGAGTGTCTTTGATGGTTTGAGGCTTTTGAGTCTGATCTCTTTCATCGAGTCTGGGACCATTCTTAGAGCTTCAGAATAATGATCTTGTTGATAATGGACAGATAAATCTTTAAAAATGTATTAAAAAAAAAAAAAAAATCGTCTGTTTTATTGCCAATTTTATAGTTAGTGTGTTTGTTACATGGAACAAAATAGGATGAAAATGGAGGTGAATCACAATATCATAGAGAAAAGCAAAATCGACAAGAGTAAGATTTGATTTTTATAAAAATATTTTTTATTCCTACTTTCATTTATGAAAAAAAAATGCAATTCAAACTTGGTAATGAATGAGAAATTGAATGGATTTCTACTTTGATTCTCTGTTCCAGCACTACAAACATCCCAGAGTGATTTTCTGACCTAGGATGGGAATCCTGCTCACAATGTCCATTGGAATCTCTAGGGTTTCAAAATAGGCAGATACTATTGATTTTTTAACTGCAAATCGATCAGTCTGGGCTCCGGAACATCCAAATTGTAACTTAAGTTTTTAGAAAAATTGGTAACTTAACATCATGGTCATAATTAAGCTTTTAGAAAAGTTTGTAACTTAACATCATAACAAAGCCTAAAGTATTGGATTTGAGCCTCTCCTGCAGACGTGAGAAAGTTGGTGACTTCAACAAAATGTTCTCACTTCTCAGTTAAAACCATCAGCATCCAACTCAAATCAAGTACCACCAGGAAGGGATATAAGATGGCAAAGACCATAGGAAATCAAGCAAAAAGGACTAGTTGATCTGAGAAATCATATAAAAATTGAATAATTTGATTTCACAAAACTGTGTTTACAAAGGCTAAGGTAATTGATCTTAAATTTCTCCCCATATATATGAGGGAGGGGGAGGCAAGCTTGATTATATATGAAGTCAATACCCTTCAGGTGGCTCTATGATACATATTTGAAGTTATACAAGATGACAACTTTGATAATATTCCGACTCCCTAAGAAGAAAAAAATGGTAAGCGATGACTAGCCTGAGAACAAAAATGATTTTTTTTTTTTTTTTTTTTTTTTTACTAAAAGAATACAGAGATTTGATTTGAACAAAGGCTGAACAGTGGTAGGATTGACAGATAATATCATCCTGAAAGAATGGGCCGAAAATAGATCACAAGCTCAATTTGGTTCTCCACATTTCTCCAAGGACCTTCCTTGGTGCAGGATCGTCTGGTCCTTTGTCTCGCTGCCCTGACGTGAAGTACAGCCATCCATTCCAGAAACCAGCTAGTGTGGTTTTCACACGGTATGGAAGTTTTCCGATCACTGACCACTTCTGCATACATCATGGAGCAAAGATAATTCAGGGTTCTCAACAGAGATCACAAACAACTGGATATAATGGCAAAGCAAAAGGGTAGAAGGTCAATACCAATGAATCCAAATTAAACTGGAACACTTCTCCCACAAGTACCATCTTTTTTGTTATGGGATGCTTTTCTGTTGTGCCACCGACGATAATGATGGAATGATTAACCATAACCCAAGCAAACTCAATATGGGAATCGGGTTTGGGCATAGGAGGTAAATTTTTCCATTTCATCTCATTATCCAGCATGTATACATCACTGAATACCACCTGAGACAATCAAGCATTTTTAAGCTACAGTGCAGCCGAAGACAAAAGGGAATTGGCATTGAGGACAAAGAAGCTAAAACTATAAGAATAAATGTAACTACGACATAATACTTACTGAAAATGCCACTTCAAGAACTTTTAAAATTTTGTTCAAAACTCAGTTCACTGTATAAATGAAGCAAACTACTCTATTTGGCATCTCCATAATGGTTAGAAGACATCTTAGCTCTATAATGGTGGCTACTAAGAGTTGTTATTGATCTTGATATAGAGTCAAAACATTATTAATGTCTTGGTTCACGTAATAGGATTAATCAGGGTGTGAGAATACTAAGTGGCTGCTTTGAAAAGTAAAACAATCATTAATGATTGTAAGTTTGTAACTGAGTTTGATATGTAAAAACTGTAAAATGGCACAGCCCTAAATTACCCGAAAACCCCCAAAGCCCTAAATTAGTTGCTCTCCACAGATTCTAGCAACCTAATTTTGGAATTGCCGTGACTAATTACTTTCAAAACTCGTCCTAAACCCCAAACAATTAACTTCCTGTGTCAGAGAACCCCAAAGCCAAAGATCCAGACCTCAGCCCACCAAAGCAGGATACTGACAACATTGTTCAGGTCCAAGTGTTTTCCAGTCCCATGAAAAGGCCAAACCTCCTTTCTTCCCCCATCTGCTGAAAGTTTCCCAAACCTGAACTCAACCTTATTTGAAGGCTTCAATTATTATCGGGAATCAGGTTTAAAATTCTACACAACTTTCAAGTTTATCAAGTTGACCACCAAACACTTCCAATTTCATTGAAGCACTATTTCAACTTCTAGGGATTCAGCATCCAAATTCATTAATTCAGCTTGTGGGAGCTACAAGTTCAAGCAGCATATTTTTTACATGCAGCTTACGAACTGTCTTCAGTGTACACCTTGTAGATATGAAAATTGATATTTATCAACACATTTAACTTCCAAACATCCTTGAGTTTGTGCAAGTTTTTTTTTTTTTTCTTTTTTGAAAGGTAACCATTTTTTCCTTCATAAGAATTGAACCTGGAACCTACCACCTACCACATCCCCACCCCAACCCCTTTTTACTTGAGCTATGCATGGTGCCCAAGGCAAAAGGATATAGAATTCTCTTTGCAATAATTGATACAGTATAATCAAAACCAATCAAGTAAAATTATTTGAAGAAAACACATTAATCAGCTTACCTCATTCCTACGGGAGCACTTAAAAATAGGTGATCCAGGTTTTGCCATAAAATCACCCTCTTGACCACCAATAACAAGTAACCGATCATCAACCACAATACAAGCCCTGCATGATAAATAACATTGAAAAGTGAAAATTTGAGCTAGTTATGTAACAGGAGTTGAATTTTAAAAATGGTTATTTTCATTTTTGTAACATAAAGGCAATATTAATAAGACCAATGCAAATCGACATTTTCAATCATTTCATATCTATGTCCTCCTAATAGAACTTACTGTGTTATATGCCAATTTGATGCCTTTAGGAACCCTACAACAACTTAACAAATTATGGAGAACAATACTCGATGCATATAACCATGAAACTCCCTAGAATTTTGTCCAAGGAAATTTTAACCATCAGCATATGATATATCTATGGGAACTTAAAAATCAATCTAGTCCAGTGAAAGACCCACTTTGTAGTTTTGTTTCAAGCAACTACTGAAAACTAAAACACCAAAAATAGTGCCATTAATATAGAGCCCAGAACCTTCTTCATTTATTCACCTTCCTTTTCCATTTCAAGATGCAGACCTTCAAGATAGAGATCTTCATCAAAACCCTTAATTGGCAAGACCATCAACTTTAAGGATGAGAGCTCCAGCACCGTCAACAACATCACGGCCAACACTCAGGACAAGAAAGAAGGCTTCCTTCCAAACCAACAGAGGTTGAATGGTTGATCTTCATCTTTAAAGACAAGCTCCAACACCATCAACAACACCAATTCCCAAATTCCAGACAATATAGAAGGTTTCCTTCCAAACCAGAAGAGCTTAATCTTCCACAGCAAGGAAGACAGACACTCTCTGGCCATTGCCTGCAACCACAACCAAATGCATGTCTCTCTCTCTCTCTCTCTCTCTCTCTCTCTCTCTCTCTCTCTCTTCCAATCTCGTAAACAGGCCAGTCAGTGGGAACAGATATTTCACATTTTGGGGTGGAATTTTATGCTACCCACCCCATTCCAAGTTTGGGATGGAAACAAGGCTGTCAATTTCCACTTACTGGAAGGGGAGGGGGAGGGGCGTCACTCCTGAAACCACCCCATTGACATCTTAAGCACCAATATAGAACAATTTGTGCTTTGAAGCACAATCATCCATATAATTTTTTCTATGGTTCATTCGCCAAAAAAGCTTTGAGTGCTCAGTTCAGTGTTCAACAAGCATGGTAACATGACCAAACTTGGAGCCATGACCTTGTGTTGGAAGAACAGAAGGAGGATACGATCATACAAATGTATGCTATCAAGAACATTAGAAAGTAGGGGTAAGTAAACCAGTTCCACAAAGTAGTAAATTCATAATTACAACTCAAACTAGTCAAAACAGTCAAATGATTAAACTCCTAAATGCAGCAGAAGATAACTATAAAATCTTTTGCAGGACATAATTATTTTCTAGCAGAAGACAAACTACATACCTATGAGGCCCTCCACGAGGAATAGGTATTTCAGACCTCCACTCCTTCTCTAAGGCTTTGCCATTCTTTACAGCAAGGCTCCAATGCTCTAAAGCAGGTGTATGTCGATTCTCTCCACTGCCACCCATCACATGGAGTCTACCTCTCCAGAGTTGGGTTGCCGGTGCATACCTGAAATTTATTTATTACGTTAAAGCTTATCATTCAAATTATGGACTGCAAAAGAAATTTTCACACCATGAATTCTTTCAGACAAAAGAATGTTTAGATCCAACATAAAATTCTGTTAGTTCCATTGGAAAAAAAATACACATTAGTCAGGTTCTATCATCCATCTTGTAGCAATTCTCAACCATTATTTCAAGGCTCCATAAATTCCTAATGAGCTATGGCAGGAAAGTCTCTTAGACCAGATTAATGGAACCAATCTCAAGTTGCCCAGCAACCAAGGCAATTGGCAAAATCAGCAACAATAACAGGGCAATTGAGTTGACAAACACAGCATTTATCAGAGACAAACGCAAGACTACATCAACTTGCCTTGTGTTAGATGAGGATTCAATGGAGAATAAAAACAACATCCACAACAATAAAAATAAGTCTCCACACATGTGCGCGCGAGCGCACACGCACACAAAAAACATTGGATTTTTTCCACCTTGTCTTTTTTCTGCGAATAGGTCTTCTTCATTTCTTCCTTCCACATAGAATGCGAACATCAATTATGCAAAAAAAAAAAAAAAAAAAAACCAGTATATTATAGTTTGAAGTGATCACTGATACCAAAGCATATCAAACACTATGTTTCAGTTTAGAAGGGTCCAATCCAGATATAGAGACCACCACCAAATTAACCAAAAGGAAATGTTTTACATGACTCAAAAAATAGACTATACCTTAAAGCGTCATGAGAGGTATCAGCAAATGTACAACTTATAAATTTCATAATAGTGAAATGGACTTATCAAAAAAAAAAAGATAATAATAATAATAATAATCGTGAAATGGTAATGATTAATTCTTTACCCAATTAAAGTAAAGAATAACCACTTTTCAATAATATACTCTCATATCTAGACATATAACACAAACCCAATTGATAATAGATGATAAAATTTCTGATGGTCTACAAAGAGATAACGATTTGCATTTTTAATGCATTTATGGACATTTTAAAGATACTTCCAAACATTGGTATCCAAGTCTTATGAATTAATGGGATAGACAATGCAGTGGAGCATGTGGCATGAGGCAATCTTAGGCCTTAAAATTAATCTAGTGAAAAGTGAATTAATTCCTGTTGGGGAGGTTGCCAATGTGGACAAGCTTGCTAGGGTATTGCATTGCAGAGTGGGTACCCTTTCATCAAGATATCTTGGCCTTCTATTGGGAGGTCCTTTCAAATCAGCTTGGGTTTGTGATGTGATTGAGAAGGGATTCCAAAAATAACTTGCTATGTGGAAAAGACAAAACTTATCAGAGGGAGGCAAATTGACTCTAATTAAAAGTACGCTTTCTAGCTTGTCTATTTACTTCATGTCTCTCTTCATTATTTCACAAAAGGTGAATTTGAGGCTTGAAAAGATCTAAAAGGATTTCCTGTGGGGAGGAGGGGTGTCCTTGAGAGCAAGCCATGTTTGGTCAATTGGTCCTTAATTTGCTAGGAGAAGAGATATGGGGGTTTGGGTTTTAGAAGATTGTCCATCCTCAATAAAACTCTACATGGCAAGTGGTTTTGGAGATTTGCTAGCAAGAGTGGCTCCCTTTTGGAAACAAGTAATTACGAGGAAGTATAGGGAGGGGGGGGATGGTGCTCCAGAGGAGTGAGTGAAGGGTATGGGCTGGGAGTGTGGAAGGCCATCACAAATAGGTGGGAAGAAATTAAAAGTGAAGCGGCCTTCAGGGTGGGATGGGTAGAGCATAAAGTTTTGGACGGAAAAGGGGTGGGGGGATGAACCCTTAGGTGAGGCTTTCCCTATGCTAATCTCAATAGCTTCCTTGAAAGATGCATGAATAGTGGAGATGTGGGAGCAAATTGGGGAGAGTAGGTGTTGTTCCTTAAGTTCACAACATAGATCCATGATTGGGAATTGGATGAGGTGGAAGCCTTTTTTAGGAAACTATAGTCATTGTCGATTTGCAGTGGTACAAAGGATAAGATGGTTTGGTAGCACAAAAAATGTAGCAAATTCTCTATTAATCTCTTTACTCCTTTTTGCATTGAAAATTTAGAGGTGTTCCCCACAAGCTTGGTTTGGAATCCTCAAGTCCCAATGAGGGTGAGCTTCTTAGCATGGAAAGCTACTTGGGGGAGGATTTTGACATTGGAACAACTTAAAAGGAGGGGATGGAAAATTCCAAATAAATGCTTTATGTGCAAAGGTGATGAAGAAACAGTTGATCATATCCTCCTTCATTATTCAAAAGCAGCCACGTTGTGACTTCTTATTTATGCTCTTTTTGGGATAGAATGGGAGATGCACTCTACTATGAGAGAGGCCCTTTTAAATTGGAATGGTTCTTGTCTCGGGAGGAAGAGGATGAAGGCTTGGAGAGCCGCTCTTTTGTGTTTATGTTGGACAATCTGAAAAGAAAAAAGAAAAAAAAAAAAAAAGGAGAGCTTTTGAAAACATTGAAAAAGTGGACCAAGTTATCAAGCATACTTTCATGTACATTTTTAGGAGTGGGTTAGAATGTACATAGGTGATAGCTCTTTGTCCATGTTGGACTTCATTGATTGGCTAAGCTTTAAGTAAGGCAAGGGAATTGTTTTTTGTTTACCCTCACCTCTTTTTGGCCATTGTGGCATCTTTGTAAACACCATGTATACCTTTTTTGCCTTCTGTTTGGTGCTTTATTATATTTTATATTTGCCTATAAAGAAAAAAAACTTTGTTTTATCATATTATATTATTTTTTTTTAGGTAAATAAGCAGAATATATTAAGGCATTTGCCAGAAGGCACAACAAAGTATACATGGAGCATACAATTAAGGCCAAAAGGCAAGCAAGAGAAGAGAAAAGGAAAACCCAAAACCCACCACCCTAGCAACAAACAGCCAGCAAAGGAACTGTGATGCTAGAGAAAAAAACTGCCCACTCCAACCTAAAATTTGAATCCCTTACCGGACACTAGAGCTTCCTGAGCCTAACTCCAACCCCTCCCCTTTCCCCTGACAATGGATGGAGAACTATTGTAGTTGACCAAACACTCTTTAACTTTCAGATTTCCCTCTCAAAACGAGAAGAAGGAACAAATTTCTTCTTTCCCCCCCCAAACCCCTTAACCCCTTAACCCCCCTCCCTTTTCTAGATTCCAATTTCTTAAGAAGAGAATTGATTTCCTTCTCGAAGCCCACAACTGCCATCCCCAAACCACTGCTGAACTTGACAATGTTACTGGGCAGTCTAACAATTTCCTCCCCCTCCACAGCACATTCAAAGCCCAAATCACTAGGAGGATTCATCCCCTCATTCCTGACCACCAACTCCTTAACTGAAGGGCCCTTCGCTGCCCTTCCCAAAAGCTCCAACAAATGGCCATCCTGAAGCAACATCTTTAAAGGCTGACATCATATTATATTATATGCAGTCAACCATGCATTAATAACCATTTCATTGCTTATCTAGTGTTATTTTTTCATGGTTTTTCCTTTTTCTCTTTCAGTGATTGCTAATGCATTATTCCTTTATTGTTTTGCATCAAAGTAAACTAATCAATTCCAGGTTGTATCACTAATATAGAGTTGCATCAAGTCCCTCAATGCTGTTACCAAGAACACAACCCATGACCATGAAGCAATTGTGCATGTAGGTTTGTACCAAGTGTCAGAATGTGAATAAAAAGCTCCACTTTTACACATGCAGAGAGGGAATCCCAAGGAACCTTTATAATATATCAGTACAATTGCATTTTGAAGTGTTGTGACCACTTCTGATATTTCTCTGACTGATACAAGGCAGTAAGGCACGTGAAGGTTAAATGAGCAGTGAGGAAAAAGTGGATGACAATCTTATTAGCAGATAGAATATTTGATCTAGTGATTTCTTTTTTTATTAAAAATACTTGCTTTTAGAGGGAAATCAATGGATAGTTTCAGAATTCAATAATAAGACCCATGTGTGTCTTTCAACAGAACATAAAACTAATTTCATGCATATCTTGATTAATGCACATACCTCGGGACTGGTAAAGGGGGCATGTCACTCCATTGCTTTGTCTTGGTATCCAACACAAATGTGCGAGCTGTAGGCCCTCTACATTGTGGACCATATTGCCCTGTGACCACATAAATGTATCTTCTATCTGTTACCATCCCTAAATGTGAATGTGCCATTTCTTTTGGCATATCAAACCTTCCTCCCCAGGTATTATCCGTAAAATTGTAAACATCAACATGAGAGTGCACCTACCACATATGGATACAAAAAAACAAAAGACATTAAGCCCAACAGCTTTATGTCCCTAAAATGTCAAAAGAAAAATATTTTTAACAGGTAAAGGAGCAAGCCAGTTTTGGAAAAATACATATAACAATAGACATGCCAGGTTGCGCTGATGATCCAAAGTGCAGGTCAATAAGCACAAAACTAAATTGTTTTTATTTTTTCTGATAGATAAACTATTTTTTTCCTTCTTTCTTTCCTTTGTCCCTACTAGGACTCGAACCTCAAACCTCCCACAATCCCATTCCAACCGATTACCACTTGAGCTATGTATCCTAAAATTTAAGTAAATGACGTGTTAGAATTATAATGCAGTTAGTGACTTCAGCACCCAGTAACCAGGATAGGGCCCAAGTGATGGATTGATGTCAATCTCAATCAGATAAAGGGATGAAACCTGAACACTTTCGTTACGCCAGACCTAAATGGTAGGAGCAAGGTCACATTGCGGTCATGGAAATCTTTTCCGTACCAGACCTCTGCATCATATTGGTTTTAGTTCATGAATCCAAAAGACCTAGGTAGTACCAAGATAAGTACATAAGTCAAATTTCTGCTTGTACTTCGCTTATTCGATCATCATTTCCAAGATTTGCATCAACTAAGAGTACAAGGAACTGGATTGATACAGCTTGACAATATTGCCCAAAAACCAACAACCAAACAAAAAAAAAAAAACCCAAAAATGCATTGCTTGAAGCAAGCTGTAAAGAACACAAAGAAGCTTTCTACATAAAATTTAATGCAAGAAAAAATATTAACCACACTCCAAAAGAGAAAATGATTAACAAAAGCTCTTGTAAATCTCCTATATTCTGCCAAATAGAAAAAATTCAAACTAGAAAGCATTTAGTTAACATATCCAGCCTTTCAATTAACCAGTGAATATAAGCACTCCAGGAGTTAAAACTTTCTTTCCTTTGTAATCTTTTTGCTTAGGTTGGCTTGTATATAAGTGAAGGTTCATTGCCTTTGTTTGATTTTATAGAGTGGATAGGATCCTCTTGTGCGTATTGGGTGGTTTTTGTTCTTTTTTTTTTTCAAGGCCGTCCTTCTGGTGCTCTTTGTATATGTCCCATGTACTCTGGTATATCTTCTTCTATTTTCTAATATATACTTATCTAACTTTGCCTATGAAAAAAAAAAAAAAAAAAAGTACTCCAGGAGTTTATCAGGGTCTTACAAAATCAATGGTGCCATATCCAGCAAACACATATAAAAGATTCTTAATCTGTATTGCAGCACCATCTAGACGAGGCACTGGTGCAGGTGCCATCTTCTCCCATTCTAATTCAGGCGCCGGCAAATCAGCAAAAGTTGCAGATAACACTCTCTCAGGAACATCAGCCTTCTTCTTATCTTTCACAGCACTTCCCTGTAAATATTGGGCATTCTGTAGGTCAACATAATTCAAGCAATTTTGCATTTTTATAGATTTGAAATGACTAAAATTAGATCACTTACAATATTTCATAGAATATAAATTTATTCCAATCTTTTTTAGGGCATGATAGGAAGTTCCATACAAATTGAAAACCATTGTTGTATTTTATATTGCAATTGAATGCCATACAAATTAAATATATTCAATTTTCATCCATATTGTTTCTGGAAATTCCATTCTAAACAATGAAATTGTGCATTCAAATACCAAAGTTAAATAATTTTGTTACCATTAAGTTTCAAATGCAAAAACATATAAAACACAATGACAACGGAAAACATGAAGAAACCCCAATTTTTTTTCACTTTCTATTATCCTCCCACTTTTTATCTTCATTCGAAAGGAAAAATTATACATTCAAATGCCAAAGTGAAATTTGTCCCAGGCACAAGATTTCTAACCACCCCTTTAACAATATTACAAGGAACAACATCAAAGAAACCCCTAACTTTCCCTCATTTTCTTTCCATTTAGTCCCCAAGAAAATGGTGAAGCCCCTTCTTTGAACTTGGGTGGTTGCTGCTGAGGTACAATGAAGTTGCTCCAGGATCAATTAGAAACCAAATTGTACACCACCTTATCTTAGATAGCATTTTTTTTATGAGTTCCTCATCTTAGATAGCATTAGAATCAACAAAGTTAATTTCCTGCAAATAAACCATTCTATTTCTCTAAATCTAACTCTAAACAGACAAAATTCATGAACGCAAATGCAAGTGTGAAAATTCTGTAACCCATTAGGTTTCCAACTGAACTAATAAAACCATGACACAAACAAACAGAAACCTTAATCCTACTTCATTTTCCCTCCCTTTTTCCCCATTTTCTCCCCAACCAAACAGAGGACACGCCTCTTTAGGCATGAACTTCTGCATTTGCCGCTGGGGCACAATCAAGGTACTATAGAGCTAGTCGGGAACCAAATAGAACACAACCGTTGTGCTTAGATAGCAATATAGTATTTGAATCAATACGACATAAGTAATTCAATTTCTCACAATAAACCCATTTTATTTCTCTAAATTGAACTATAAACAGACTAACATTGTGCATTCAAATGCTCTTTAAACTAAAACCATTTTTTTTTTATGAATGCTCTTTAAACTAAAAACATATAAAACCCGTAATTCTCCTTCATTTATTCCTCTCATTCTCCCCAACAGAACAAAGAACCTATTGTGTTTAAGATAGCATTAAAATCAATACAAACTAAACACATTCAAACAAATCAACACTATTTCTCTAAAATCAACTCTAAACAGACAAAATTCATGGACCCAAATGCGAAACTGAAATTTTTCCATGATCCATTAGGTTTCCAATTGAACTAGCAAAAGCCCATGGCACAAAAGAAACCATAAACTCTAATTCTCATTCATTTTCTCCCCAACAAAACAGGCAAAACCCACCTCCTTAGCCTTCTGGGGTTGCTGGTGGGGCACAATGACGGTGCTCCGGGAATCGTCAAAAGCCCAATTGGAGGCAATGGAGTGGTACCCAGAGGACGACTTGGAAGAGGCCCAGAGGAGATCCGCAACGAGGCCGGCAGCCAGAAGGCCGAAGCAGGAGATGACGAAGATGAAGGTCCTGGAGGCGTGCTTGGGGGTGGATCTCACCATGGCATTGAAACCCTTGACAGCGGATTAATGTAGACAGAGACAGAGAGAGAAGAGATTGTGATACAGAGGAAGAGTAGATCTTGAGAGAGGACGATGATGCGGAAGAGTGTCGGCACTGGCAACCGAGAAGAACCTATGCTGACATTATTGGGAATATATATATAAATTTAGGAGATAATTTACAATTTATGTGTTTTTTTTCTAATAATATTTATTTTATTTGTTTTTAGAATAATTATTTATTTTCTATCAAAAATTTCTTAAACATATTTTCTAAGTTAAAAAAATTATTTTCTACTATAAACAACATAAAACTATTTTTAAAAACATTCCAACTAAGCCCTTTAATTTTCCAAATCCTAAAAATACTTCATATTTTTTAAATTTTAATTACATAAATATATAGACATCAAAATTTTTAGTAAATTAAATTATCATTAAAAAGGGTTTTCAAAATTGTGCTTCCCAATTTAACAAAATTTAGGTTCCACAAGTAATGGGTCACACACATTTGACATGTGACATATATTTAAGACACGTGACATATATTTAAAACACGTGGCAAAATTTGGTTTTACAAATCAAATCAAATCTTCTAATTAAAGTAAAAGGAGAATTAAAAATAAATATTCTCTTGTTCGCATATTATCTTAAGGAAGAAGACTACTTGTTAAAATTAAATAACCAAATTCTTTGTATTGAGCAACTTTGAAGAATTCCAAATTTAATCCTCTAATCTCACCTATATTTGGGTGACTTTCTTCAACGAGGGGACTTAAATGGCAAAACAATTCCACGCAAAAAAAGAGGCTTCACAGAGAAGAAAATGTTTCACAAAAAATTCTTCATAAGTCCAATAAATTGCAAAAGAACTACATTCGTATTCTTCATCTTTCAACGAAGTCATTCGGAAATAAGTCATTCTATGCCCTGGATTGACTTTCAAAACAAATAAAACACTTTTGTCATTTGCTTTTGGATTGTGCTCAAAGTCATTTAAGAATGGGAGAATTACTCTTAAGGGTAAGCTGGGAAAAAAAATTACTGAAAAGGGTGGGTAAATTTGATAATTCTTACGAAGGCCTAACACTTTTATTAGACCAATTTACCCTGAATTTTTCAAGTCTATTTACTAGTTGAGAAGTACATCTTCTTTCTTGACAATTATAAAATATAAGTACAATACAAATGCAATATAGTTACAATGAAAAAATATTAACATTGCAATATATTACAATATACCAAAATGACAAAATATTGAATTCGTTTTTTTTTACTGAACTAGCATTTCTAGGCTATCATGTTGTATTCCTATCATAAAGCATCCTTGCAAGTCAAAATTATAAAAAGACAACAAAAATACAATATTGTAATTTTAACACATAAAGTTGTTGATGGTAATCCAATTATGTATAAATAAAAAAATATATAAAATTAATTTTTTATATAAAAATATAAATGTACAATAAAAAGATACAACAATTATAATATAAATACAATAACATTACGATACATTACGATAAAGTAAAATTTTGAAAATTTCAAATTTCTTATGAAACTGGGCAATTGTGGGTTTTTTTATATAAAAATATAAATGTACAATAAAAATACACTATAATTACAATATAAATATAATAACATTACGATACATTACGATAAAGTAAAATTTTGAAAATTTCAAATTTCTTACGAAACCGGGCAATTATGGGTTTTTTTATATAAAAATATAAATGTACAATAAAAATACACTACAATTATAATATAAATACAATAACATTACGATACATTACGATAAGGTAAAATTTTGAAAATTTTAAATTTCTTATGAAACTGGGCAGTTGTGGGTTTTTTGGCATATGCATGTCTAATATACAACAAATATTGTTCTTTATTATATAAAATATGTATCAATTGATTATAATTTTCAATTTTCAATGAAAATCCAAATATGTTCATAAATACCCAAATAAAGTGGTTCCAAACAAGCATGAAACAATTCAATTTTTTTTTTCTTTTACCATGTCAAAGAAGTCTTAACAACAAAACTAAAGTGCAAACATTTTTCATGGAAATCAATAATAATCATATCAAATAACCCACCCGAAAAATAAATTAAAAATAAAAACACATCATCAATATGACCAAAATAATATAAAAAAAATTAAAATAATAAATTTAAATAACATTTTACACAAAAAATGTAATTTCTTTCTCAAAACTTCTTTCAATATTTCATATATAATATCTTAGATCTATATTGTTAAAATTATTAACTTTTCATTCCTTCATTCCGATTTTTAAATTATTGATTTATTTTTTACATAAACTGACGTATTTGTGTTTTTTTGGCATTTAAAAAAAAAAAAAACTTACCTTTAATGGATTTCTTGCTAAATTCACACAAAAAAACAAGCTTTGTGTAAACAGTTTCAGAAGTGTTGGACATTTTTTCTCTTTCCAGTTTTTCTTCTACAACACCGACAAGTTACAGGTAGGTTGAAGAAGACTTTTTCCTTTTGCTGCTGCTTTTCACTCATTAAGGGCAGTCTTGGCATTTAAACAAAATAAGGCCTTTAGAAAAATTATCATAATTTCACCCTACCCTTCACAAGAATTATAAAATTTACCCACCCTTTCCCATCATTTTTTTCCCCAGCCCACCCTTAAGGGTAATTCTCCCTTTAAGAATAAGTCACTATAAAGACTTCACAAAATTTTCCTACAAGTTCGAGAAATTGCAAAAGAACAACATACGTATTCTTCATCTTTTAACAAAATCATTCGGGAATAAAGTCACTCTAAGCCCTCAATTGACCTTCAAAATCAAGAAAACACTTTCGTTGTCTAGCTAATTTCGAATTGTGATCAAAGTGAAATAATCAAAGGAAAAATATTTTTTATAAAGAATATTAACACTAAAATTGTAACCTACATTTATCAATTTTAATAAAAAATTTGTTCGCATTATTTTCTTAGTTTTTCAACCTTACCGTCTAACACATAAGCATGCATCGATATATGCCATCCCCCTTAGTATCCCATAAACTTTCCTTCAACGGTTCTTTCCTCTTAAACCTTATTTGTTTAAATATGGTGTCCTCTCATAGTAACCTTCTTAAGACTTTTTTCCTTAAACTCGTAATTTCAATATTCTTTAGCTAAAAAAATGAAGAAAATTCATTTTATTTTATTTTTATCTTGATTAGAAAACCTCCTTCTATATGACTCAATAAAGATCTACTCATACCATTTTGTTGGAATTGAGCCCTTAAAAGTAAGACATAATGTAACAAAGTTAAACTTAATTGTTTAATTGTTATCCCTTTGATATATTGACATTGATTTGAGCATTCAGTACATATCTCTTACATTATACATGACTTGAGTGCATTAAGAGTTGTACAAATGATATAAGTCATGAGTTTCTTATAAGTAGATGAGTTATCCACAATCAATTCATAGATTTGGGCAATTTAGTAGAGACTATAGTGCACCACCTCCTAATTGGGGAATAACTTGTCTTGTCGATTGGAATGAGTTTCTCATGATAAATGCACAAGTGTATGTGATGTACACTAGATAGGACCTATGGTGAATCATAATGCAACACTAACAATTATCATGATTCACCAAGTAACTATATTGTATGAACTTTCAACTTTAAGAGGATATTGAGCTTGTGCATAAATTATCAGTGACTTTGACCTATTATAAGATTGTAAACTAATTATATATTCCCTATGGATTGGATCATTGTTGATGGAAGCTGATAATAACAAGTATTCTCAATAGAGGCATCATGATATCTCATAGGATTGAGACAATGTGCCCCCTTGGGTGATCCAAATGACATGTGATCGGGAAATTTGTGGTGCCATAGTAATTCCTTAAATATAATTTGACATATGCTCTTTGTGAGTTAGAATATGTCATTTGATCACAAAATAAGTGAGATATGTAACTCAAATATTTGAAAGGTAATCTTGATAAGTGATGACACTACCTTGTTAGATTATAGACATCGATACATGGGGAGCCTGCATGTAGTGAATAGTAGGTTACGAACCCGAGATTCGTCTCATTGTTATTTATATAGGATATTAAAGTGTAGTTGATTCTCTTTAGTGGAATGTTGAATTAACTTTAGAATTGGATTATGAGGGAATTGGTACTCCTATAGGTCATAGTGATCCCCACTCTGAGCTTATATACCATGATGACACGATTTATGAAGGTTAAATTGACTTTAGGTTTACTTTAATGTATAAAGACATTTTGGTAATTACATAAAATTGCATAGGAAATAATGAACAAGATCTCTTGATTGGGCTAGTTAATTAATTAGATGACCTTGTGTAATTAATTAAACAATTAGAATCCGTTTTAAACTAAATTAAGTGACTCAAACCTTAATGGGTTGAAGTTATTTAAGCCTAGTAAGGGAACCTTATAAATACTCTCTTAGGGGTTAGGGTTTTCATCACTTTTTTAGAGACAATCGTCTTCCACCTTTAAAAAGAAAAAAAGTCACAATTTCTTCAATTTCATTGCCCAAACTTTGGAGTGGTAAGATCGTGATTTGAGTCATTAGATGGAGGATCTTGGGTGTACAAAACCTTCATACTTCTTCTTCTCCATGTGGAATTGATTTGGGAATATCCAAATCCAAGTATGGGTTTTTTCTTCTCTGGATCTATATCTTAATATGGTTTTTGTAGTCATATGTTTCCATTTTGATAGATTTAGAGAAACTTAGGATAGTTTGCATGCACCCTATAAGATCCAAGGATAGGGGAGGGAGAAATCCAGATATTCCCAACACATTTATCCCTCAAACATCATCCTAACTCAAGTTAGAACAAGGTCAAATTTCCTAAACATGGTTTTTTTTTTTTTTTTTTTTTTTTTATCAAAATTGATTTTAGCTTATGTAATGAGCAAAATATCAATGACTTCTAACTACTTAGTTTAGGCACCAAGGCTTAAAGACACAAGGTCATTACCTCCTTGGATAGTTTATTAAAAATGGTTGTTGAGAAAGAACCTCCCAAAAATGGTTAATTGGGAATCAGTCAAACCAATTGCCCTTTCCTAGTTGTGATATGATCCAAGCTCCAAAGAATTTTATCTTTTTTTAGAGTTTGCATTCCTAGTTGAGGCTTCACCTTTCATGGTCAAGGGTTAGTAAAGGCTTAGAAAGGATCGACAACCACTTGTAATGCATTTAATACTCAACGACTAGTCAATCAATCAAACCAAAGCATGACTAATTGAGGTTCTTTTCTATTGTTTGAGGTGTCAAGGTTGAAAACCCATAAATTGAGAGTTTTTGTTCTTTTATTAATAAGAGAACACTTGCATTGAATTCTCTAACTACTCTTTTCTTTTATTCAAAACTCTGAACTCCTTGTACATTAATCACTTATTTGCAAATCATTCCTATTGCACCATTTTTGTATTCATCTTAATCTTCTTTGTATTTGTTCATTTATTAAGCTGGGTTGAGTAGATTAAATCTTCATTAGTTTGAGAAAGGTCAAGTGTGGAAGCTTCAAGTTAAGATTGAACTTGAAGAGGTTCTCATACGTGCCTATTGGAGCCATGGAATCCGAATGTAAAACTTGAGGGCTTGCTTGGAAAGCCTTAATCTAGTGGAACCCTTATTCAAAAGGAGTTCGAGGAGAGTGAACATAGGTGGGAATTGTGGAACCACTATAAAACCAAATTTGGATTTTTTTTTCTCTCTTTCTCTTTCTTTTTACTTTCATTAGGTTATTTATAGCTTAATTAAGTGTGTTTTCGAAAAAAAAATTTAAAACCTAACTCACCTCCTCTTGGGTGTTTTACTTAATCTGATTAACTTTGTTTTACAATTGGTATAAAAGTTACACCTCTTGCTAGAGATTTAATCATCTAAGAGGATATGACTAATTCATCTAATTCATCTTATTTGAAAGGTTTTTCAACCACCCGACCTCCATTCTTTATGGGAAATGATTATGCTTATTGGTATAGTATGAGAGCAACCAAGGTAAAGGAATGTTATAGTGTCAAAAGGAGACCAATTGTTTATCATTCACCTTCTAAAATCCACTCTTCTACTCCTCCATTGTTGTCGCCCATAGGATTTTCATAAAATGAAGATTCATGCCTTAAATCGACAAGTGTAGGTGACGAAGATTTGAGGATTTTGTCTCAAGATCCAAACTCGTAGACAATAGAATTTTAAGGTTTTAGGGACTTTGGAGTTTCTTAGATTTTAGGGATTTCAAATTTCTCAGATTTGTCCCTTACTTAGGTCTCCTTCCCATTTTCAAAATTACCACTTCAACTGTTCAGACTTGACATGAGAGTCTCCATGTCTAATTTTTTAGAAACCCTATTAAACATATATTTCTACTTCGTTAGAGTAATTATGCAAAATTTGTGGCCTTTAAGACTATCATCACCTTCGTCTACCCTTTTAATATAATTGTCCCAAAATAATAAGTCTCAAAATAATTTGACCAAAAGAAAATACTAACAAAAAATAAAATTCTTTTTCCAAAACAACAAAAAGTTTTTGCTAGGATTAAAAGAAGTTTTGGCTTTCAAATAAGCCAATTGAAACAAAAGAAAAAAAAATCCATTGTCATGATAAGAATAGAAACTTAAACCAATTCAAATGGAGCTTTAAATCTAGAGACTAAATATCAATTATCAAAGTCAAATAGAACATTAAGAAGTTTTATTGAATTGAAAAAAAAAAAATCCCTATTTAAACAAAGCCTAAGAAAAAAATGATAGACTATGTAATTTTGATATTATAAAATTTTCATTAAATATGAATTGTTTTAAATTAAGCAAAAGTGTTTTTAATAAAAAATATGTTGTACTTTTTAAAACATTTTTTTTTTTTTTTTCCTGATGCTAAAGTTTGTTTGGTAAAATTAATTTTAAGTTATTGAATTGACATATTTACCCCATTAGGTGTGATTAATATTTATTATTAAAAATTTTAACTAACATTTATTTTTATTAATTTTAAGTAATAAATTTTTTTATTAAACATTCATACTTACAGTGTTGTAGATTTATAAGATAACTTTAAAATATTTACTAGAAAAAATGAGTCATGGATTTAAAGTCACAATTGTTAAATATATTCTTATTAGATGTGAACAAATAAATAAAAAAATTGAATTGAGAATAAGTTAACTATTTTGATTTAATATTTAAAGTTATTTTCTCAAACATACTTCATATTCTTAATAACTTAAATTAAATTATTAAGTCACTTTAAGTCATTAAGTTGATTTACCAAACAACTATTAGAGCTTCTTTTGATTCTTGAAAATTACTAAAGAAATAAAAAATATTTAAAAAAAATGATTTTATCATGTTTGGTTTTATCATAAAAAATACAAATACGAAAGAAAATCAAATATAATTAAAATTAATTAGAATTAACATATTATTAAATTATTTAATTTCTACATTAAAAAAAAGTAAAATGAGTTTAAAGTAACATATAAATAATTTATTAATTTTAAACGTATATTTATTAATTTTAAACATATTTTTTATTTTTCTTATATTTTCCCTCTCTATTTTCTTTCTTTGATATTTTTTCTCAAAAATTTCAAAAAACAAACTGTAGACCCCTCCAGGAGCGAGCTCTTTTTTTTGGATTTTTTGTTTTATGACTGCCTCTGAGGTGGGCTGCTCTTAGGCAGCTAGAGAGAATGGGGGGCGGCCACCAGATGGGACGTGTAGCAGTAGGGGCGATGGCTAGCCATGCTTGCTGAGATGATGAACAGGAAAGTAGGTTATGGCTGGCAGAAAGAAGATAGAAAAGAGAAGAAAAAGAAAAGGAAGGGGACGGGCAGAAAAGCTTAGTGGAGGGCGAGCAAATCCGACTCCAGGAAGCACTCCAAGTACGTTCATTGTGAACCATATTTTTTTATTCTGGGTATCATTTTACTGGATGTCTTTGTTGCTTTATGTGTTCGTTTATACACTTGTGCTGTTGGTTCTTTCTCTGTTCCATGGATCCGGCTTGAGAAACTGATAAAGGCCTTCGTCTTATCCATCATGAGACACCAGAGACATGGGTTGCAGTTTGGTTTTGACTCTGTATATGTTTTTTTTCCACTAATATGAACCCATTTCTCTTTCCATCGTCGCCACCCTCTCAGCTCCATTTTCATTCACCGGAATCTTGTTTCTGTCCCTGAAATATCAACTCCCCCTCTCGTTTTCGCCGACACGATAGGACTGCGTTTCGGATCCCAGTCCGATAAAAATGGCTGAACACGCCAAAGGTTCGAGAGCCGCATCTGAATCCTCGCTGGAAAAGATCACCGACGAGTTGCAAAGCCATGATTCGTCATCGTCCGACTCCATTTCCGATCCTGATAAAACAGTGTCGCCGTCGTCCGTTAAAGCCAAGGATTTTCGCCTCTTTGGACGAGAGAAGCTGGTCCATACAGTTTTCGGCGGAGGAAAACACGCTGATGTATTTTTGTGAAGGGACAAGAAGATCTCGGCTGGAGCCCTTGGCGGAGCTGTGCAGAGACGAGAGGATGCCAGCAAGTCTGCGCAGCAGGAACATGAAACTTATCTCTCTCATAAAACGCCACCAATGCTAACTTTAGTTTGCCTTTGATTTTAGGAGTAGCATTTAATGAGAGTGCCATTAAAAGTCTCAATTTCCAGTTTTCATCATTAGTCAAATGTTTTTCTCTTTTTTTTATCCATAAAAGCCAACCATCATTCCATGTTGTAATTTCCATCATCACCACCGACAAGACCAACCTACTACCAATCTCAATTTTTTTTTTTTTTTTTTTTTTTAATTCTTTCATATGTTGATGTCTTAATTTAATTTTTAAAATTCTGAATTCTTTTAAAATTAATTTTTCAAACTTCATTTTCTCAATTTAATATTCAAAACTCTAATTTCCGAAATTTCATTCTTTTAATTTTTTAAATTTAATTTCCAATTTCTAAAATTTCAATTTTTACATTTATTTATTTAATAATTACTATTTTCGTTATTATTATTATTTTATTTTTAAAATTCCATTTTTAAATAATTCTTCAAAATTTCGATTTCCAAATTTAATTCCCAATTCCGAAATTCTAATTTTCCAACTTTCAAATTTAATTCCCAATTTAAAAATTTTAATATTCACATTCATTTATTTAATTCTTATTTTCGTTATTATTATTATCCTATTTATTTATTTATTTTTCAAAAATTCTACTTTCAAATAATTTTCAATAGTCCAATTTTTATAATTTAATTTTCATAGCTCCAAACTCTCAAATAATTTTCAACATTCCAATTTCTAAAATTTCAATTTTTACATTTATTTATTTAATAATTACTATTTTCGTTATTATTATTATTTTATTTTTAAAATTTCATTTTTAAATAATTCTTCAAAATTTCGATTTCCAAATTTAATTCCCAATTTCCGAAATTCTAATTTTCCAATTTCCAAATTTAATTTCCAATTTCTAAATTTTCAATTTTCACATTTGTTTATTTATTTATTTATTATCATCATTTTATTTATTTATTTTCAAAAATTCCACCTTCAAATAATTTCCAAGATTCCAATTTTCATAATTTAATTTTCATAGTTCCAACCCTCAAATAATTTTCAAAATGCTAATTTATTTCAAAAGTTAATTTTCAAAATTCCGATTTTAAAATTTAATCTCCAATCCTCACACTTATTTATTTAATTTGTTTATTTTCTCATTTCCATATTTTATCGATTGCTATACGTGATTGGCTTGTCTCACTCTATGACATGCATGCGATTATTCTGTATTTTTGCACTAACCTTGTCTCTTATGATAGCGCTCGGCTTGTGACTAAGGTACGTCTCGTGCTCGATTGTGTTTATTGATTTATTTGTTATCATGCGTGTCTTGCTTTCCTACATTTGATCATTGTTCGGTATCTGTGTTTAATCAATCACTTGCCACACTTATCTCATCTTATTAGTAGAGACCCATTTTAAGGGCTTAGAGGGGTGCTACGGTTTTTATCGTACCTTCCCAATAGGTAACCTGACCCCCGAACCCAGTCTCGGTTTTTCACAGACCACCTTTTCCGAATAAGGAGTCACACTTAGGATTTTTCTTTCTTATTTTGTTTACCCTTTAAAAATAAAACAAAAATAAGTGGCGACTTCAAGTCAAATTTTTCTTAATCAATAAAATTCATTTTTCAAATAACAAAAATCGAGCTCGCCATGGAGTGGGAAGCGCATGAGCCGAAATACGGGGTCCACACAAACACCACCTAAGTATCTATTGAAATTTGGTCTTTATATTAATAGAGGTCATAAAGTTCCTATTTTTCCTCGAACCTTTTGGGAATCAAGCATATCCTTAGTGTACATTGAAATCGGGAATTTGACCTAGCAAAACAGGAAAGTTGCCTATAGAAATAGTATCTCTTCCATTTTTCCTCTATATTTTATTTCTTTGATTTTTTTTCTCAAATATTTTGAAAACCAAACTTAGGCTAAGTGTCCACTGAAATTGGGTCTTTATACTAATGGAGGTCATAAAGGTTGCATTTTTTCTTCGAATTTTCTATGAATCAAGTTTATATAGAAATTGGGTAAATAGAAGTCATAAAGGAACTTGGCCTAGAAAAACATCCAGAAGGTTGCCCATTGAAATTGGGTAGATAGAGGGCCCATCAAAACAGCCAAAAATATGGAAATAGTATATAGGCCTCAAATTAAGCCCAAGAAAACAGTCCAACAAAAGGTAGGCCAGGAAAATAGCCCAACAAAAAGGGACAAATGAGAAAAATAAAAACATTTTTTCCGTTGCCGGGACTTGAACCCGGGTCTCTCGGGTGAGAGCCGAGTATCCTAACCAACTAGACTACAACGGATTTTGATTTGTTTGTTAGAATATTTTTGTATTAAACTATGATATTTGATAGAATGAAAAATCCAAATCCAAGCATACCTGTTTCATTTCCTATTACCATAAATGATAAAACACACCCACTATAAAATTGATTTTTTTAATTTATAATTAATTTCTTCATAAATCACCTTTGTATTTCATTATTGAGAAATTATATGAAAGTAAATATAATTAGGGGGTGTTTGGTACCCAAATAAAGAATGAGAATGAATATTTTGTTTTCATTCCCATTTCTTGGTAAATGAAAATAAATTTTGTGATTTTATTTTTAGCTTTTCGATGAATTTAAGAATCCAAAGTTGGAATAATTATTTGTTTTTATTTCAATCCAATCCAATGTTCGATAATAATAAGAATAAAAAAAAATATAAATTAATAATAATATCCTTACATATAATTTAAAATAAATTTTGATTTTTTTACTAAATAATAAGACTAAAAATTATATACATATCCGATAAATAAAAATTTGACCATAAAAAATCATACAACCCTAATATACAAATATTTAATTTTCTTTTTATAAAAAATTTGAATAATTTGTCATGCTTAAGCAATTGTAAAATTATATTTTACCAAAAAATAGAGAAAAATATATTTATTATAATATTTGAATGAAATTAAATGATAAAATGATAATTTTATATTATTTTGTAGTATGAATAAATCAGAATACCATCTAAATTTAAATCCCACTTGAAATTTGATTTGTCTTGGAATCATTTTTTATTCATTTCCAATCTTCATAAAATTTATCAAAATATGGGAATTTGGAAGAGAAGGAATGCGATGTCTTTTTGCTCTCCCCATTTCCCCTACCAAACACAACTAAGTTATTGGATTATTGAATTTGGAATAGGCAAAATAAAAAGTGCTCATAGAAGATTACTTGGTAATTTAAAAAAAAAAAAAATTATTAAAAATGTATTTCCCTCCAAATATTTTGGCTCCAAAAAGCAGACGCACTGAAAAGTGCAAACTGGAGAAGTCGACAACTTTCTCGGTACAGAAAGGAGGAAGGAACGCACGAAGCGGCGCCGTTTTGAGGATGCAAACCAAGATCAGCTCCTTCTTCAAGCCCTCTTCTGCACCCAAATCACCTCCAATTTTCGACGACGATGATGATGATGGGGACAATGAACCGACACCGTTTTCTGACAAGGAGGAACCTCCCATTTTCGGCGGCGACGACGAAATGTTGTCGTTTTGGGAGAAGGAACCAGAGGTCGTCATCACCTACAAGCGCAGAGCTTCGAATCCAGATCGGTACGACGCCGTTTTGCTTTCCCTTGATTTTGCTTCATTTGGGTGTCTATGTATTCCGGTTTTGGTCATTAATATTTGATGTTTTGGTGTCTCATTTTTTCTTGAGGGTCTGTTTGGTTGCTGAGAAAATGTGGGACAGTGGGAGAAATTGTTGACACCCTGCATAATTGTTTTGATTCTTATTTATTTGTTTTTATTTGGAACCTTTCGGGGGAAAAAGGGGAAAATTTGGCTGAATTTCTTCATGGGTCTGTTTGGCTGCTCAGAAAAGGTTCGAAAGTATGAGAAATTAGTACTTTTGAATTCTTAGCTAGTTTTTCGTTGTTTAGAAGGTTTTGGGGGAAATAGTAATTGCACAAATTAGGGAAGTATCAGAAATCGTTGAAACTCGAAATCATTGTTTTGAACATTTCCGGGAAAATATCTGCAAATTTCTCGAAGGTTATATTTGTTTGCGGAGAGAGGTAAGAAAATTGAATACGGTGAAACTTGAATTCTTAATTATGTGTCATTATTTAAAAGGGGTTTCTCTTTCTTTTTTTTTCTTTTTTTCCATTTTTTGGTTGGTGTGGGTGTGGTAGTGAGGGGAATCGGAGGAGTAGGGGTGTGGAGCGAAATTCCACTGATTTTTTCCTCTGTTTGGGTGCTGAGAAACTGCAGGAAAATAGAAGAAAATAATTTTGTGATTATTATTATTATTTTCTTATTATTCAGAACATTTTAGTGAAAAAGGAGAGACTCTGCTAATGTTTTGAGGCAGGAAAATTCCACTAAATTTCTTTAAGGTTTTCTTTGTTGCTTTGAAAAGGTAGGAAAATAAAAGAAATCAGGGTGTTTGATTCATAATTTTTCCTTGTTTTGAACATTTGGGAGGAAGAAAAAGAATATTCTGTTTTGCTCAATTTCTTATGTTTCCCTTTGGTTGCTGAGAAAATGTAGGAAGAGAGGAGAAATAATAAATTTTTAATCATCATATTTGAATAATTTAAAATATTGGGGAAAAAAGGATATTCCACTCACCTCAATTTTTGAGAATCTGGTTGGTTGCTGGGAAAAATGTAATGAAGTAGAAGGAATCTAATTTTTGTTTGTCATTGTTTAGAAGTTGGAACATTTGGGAAAGAAAGTCTCTCAGTTGAATTTGACACCACCTTTCTTTGGATTGTTAAGTTTGGGGTTTTCTCTTTTGCCAAACCAAGACAATAAAAAAGTATTATACTTAAAATACATATCCATGTATATTGCCTTTTTATTTTCTCCTAAGGGTGATGAAGATCTTCATTTCAATTTGCTGTAGATGAGTTTCTTTTGGGTTAGAATGAAACCATTTTTTTTCCCAATTTTATTCCTGTTTCACATATTTTCAACCTTAGTATGTTTTCGGGTTCTTGTATTTTTCAACAACTTGGGCTTTTTGGTTCTGTCCTCAAGGGAAAAAATCGAGACGGATGGTGATTTGATTGCTGAAACCATGAAGAAACCCATTGTAGTGGATTCACCACTCCCCAGCAGAACCCTCAATAAGAAGAGAAGCTATGCTCAGTTCCATTTAGAGTTGGGGCAGTCTGATTTCCTTCTGCATTCATGCTCTACATGTGGGCTTAAGTATGCTCCTGGTGATGAAGGGGACGAGCAAGTTCACAAGGCATTCCACAAGAATTTCACCCATGGAATTCAATTCAAGGTTCCTTAGTAGGAAATTTTAGCATTTGGCTGTGTTTGTCAGCTTTGTTTTGGTGTTTGTTGAATCATATTGCCATTTAATTTCACAGGGTTGGCGCAATGAGAGAATCATTCGTATGCCTTCAACTGGAGGGGGACGAATCGTTCTGGTATTGGATGGTGACCCTCCTGCTCATAAGAACAAGGTTTATATCAATTTCTCGTTCTTGGATCTGATGGGTGAAGTTTTTTACATGTTGATCTTGACCTTTGGTCATTATTGGGAGCTTTTAATTAGGATTCTTTGGTATTGGCAGGTCCATGAGGTTGTGAAGATCATGGAGGTTGAATTTGGAGGTGGATGGATTTTTCATAAGGACTGTAAGGTGATTAACATCAAATTCTACTTAGTTTCTTTGGAGGTTCCATTATCCAGTTTGCCTAAACATATTTCTAAAGTATATTAGATTGCACATTACCTTACATTTTATCCCTTCTAGTAGTTCACAACCCATATATTAACTTCCCATATGCATATTCAACAAATTCCAAATTATCTGCTAAAATTTGTCTAATTCTTCTACTTGAGAAATAGTAGCATATGCTTTCTATTTTCCTATATGCTTTGGTCTTCTTGGAATACTCATCCTCAAGTTTTTCCCAAATTTATTTTTGAAATTTTGATGAAGTTGTTACCATCACTGACGTCTAGACTAATTCTAGAGTAATGATTCTCAACTCCCAATTTCATATCTATGATATTTTTTTTTTTTTTTTTTTTTTTTTCCGCATTTTTTCTCATTCTTATGGTTGCAGGTGTATCTATTCATTTCCTCCCAAAGGGTTGCTGGCTGTCTCGTTGCAGAACCAATAAAAAAAGCCTACAAAATTCTCTTGTCCTCAGCAGATGAAAGATCTGATGATACTAGCTCAAAGGAAGCAGGACTGAGTTCAAACAAACTTCAGTTTGGGACCGTAAGTTTTCAGAGGGAAGTCATCCAAAGAGCCCCTTCTGTTAATAGCCGTGAAGTATTGGATGGGACACCCAATGGACCTATAGTCTGTGAGAAGGAAGCTGTACCTGCTATCTGTGGCATTAGGGCCATATGGGTCACTCCCTCCAACAGAAGGAAACATATTGCTAGCCAACTTCTGGATGCTGTGAGGTGAGTTCATGAACTTCTGTTTCTTTCACCATCTCCTCTTGGTATTGGTCATTTGATTTCCCCTCAAGAAACCAACAAATTGTGTGAAGTAAAAAGAAGAAAACTACATGAAATTGAATGAAGGGTTTTGTGTGATATCCCAAATGATCAATTTAGGTGCCTTGTCTTGAATTTTACCGAACAAATGGGAAATTTTTTGCTGCTGTTTGATGATAAAGTAACCAAAGGAATCATAGCCGAGTTTAATGATTTCCAAATGTGAGCTTAAGCACTCAGAATGAGTGTAAGCCATTTTTTGTCTTCCCTCGAGTCTGAAGCAGCCTCCAAACAGAGGTTGATTGTTGCTTTTCCTGTCAATTTGCTGGTTTTTCTTTTCTTCTTTTCTGTTCTTATTTTTTCTCCTTTAATGCAGGAAAAGTTTCTGCATGGGGTTTGTCCTCAAGAGCTCTCAGCTGGCATTCTCTCAACCAACATCAGCTGGAATGGCATTGGCTTCCAATTATTTTGGTTCAGTATCTTTCTTGGTCTACAGGACCGATAAATCAATCTGCTGAATGGTATGAAGAAACACAGATTATTAGGTTGAGCTCCATCAATTTTGCCATTGAATGTTTTCTCATTCTCATTTTCATCCCAAGTATTAGAAAATTGACAAGTAACAATATGTATTTAAATTAAGATAAAGCATAATAAGAGTAACTCGGTGCCTTTACATTCAACATAGTGGATTTGGATACATGCAAAAGCATTTCAGAGCTACAAATGCTGCGCTCTGCATGAATGATAGCTCTGTATACATGTTTGAGATGACTGATGTAAAATGTCATAAAAGGCTTGGTTTCTTTCATTGGATGCCAATTAGTTTTTGGTTCAAGTAGTCAAAACTCTATTTCAGTAGTGTTAGAGTGAAGAACACAGGTTCAGCTCTTCTAGAATGAGTGATGTCAAATATTATAAAAGGTTTGACCTTCCTCACTAGACATCAATTAGTTTTCAAACAAAATAGTCAAAGTTGATCCGATACTAGTAACATATTTGGGAACTTTTTTTAAAAATGAAAAACTATTTTCCAGACTTGAAAACACATTTAGTAATTTTTTGAAAACTTGTTTTGAAAACAAGGTGTTTTCTAAAAACATATTTGAGCTTTTTTTTCACATACCCCTAAAGGTTGCTTTGAAAAATAATTGTACAAATATGAAGAATGATTAAAAATAGAGCATTGTAAGTAAAAGTTATGTTTGAGAAATATTTGGAAACACAGAAAATATGTTGAAGACATTTCAAATTCTCAAACACACTGTTGCTCTAGAAAACATTGAAGAATTATTTTTGAAAACTGTTCTCAAAAATTGTTTTTAGAGACATTTCCAAAGTACAGTATTGAGAATGATTCCGGTTCCATTAGTCCCCTTCTTTCAGTACTTCGAAGTCTTGATGAAGAAAGGGCAATGCAAGATTAGCAGTGGGAGAATATATCCCTGAGCGTGAGAATGCTGAAGTTGTTAGTGCCATGTTTGAAGTATTTATGTCATTTTGATCTTTGACTTTTTCCTTGCACTCGTGTTTTAATCTTTAATGTGATGAATATTATATTTACTTGTAATGTTGACTTCCTGTATGCATATCAAAATTTTCTGTTACTACTTTAGGCTTCTATTTTTTTCCCATCATAAATGTTGATTCTTTGGTAGCTTCTGTTGCATTTTTTTTTTGGTTCAGAATATGGGAAATCTCATTCATCTGAAAAAGGCGTCTTATGTCTTCCTGCTATACAAACAACATGAACAGTCTTCACAAATGCAGAATGTACAGATTAGCAGGTTCTGTTTGTGGTCATGGAGTGCCTATTAGTTATTTGAGCCTCCTTCTTGGGACAATCTAATAACACTTATTTTTAGGATCCAGCTTGGTGGAAAAATGTCGAAGAGATTGGAAAGGTGAAAGAATCGAATAACTTTGGATCACCAACAATCATATAATCAACAGAGTATTTTCATGTGGATCTCTTAGATAGGACTAATTTGTTTATGGCCCTTATCTTTTACTTGCAAGCTGTGACTACCAGATATAAGGTGATTCGATATTGTCTATGCTTATTCGATATTGTCCTAAGGTACCTGAAAATAGATCATCTTGATGGGACCCCATAATCTTATTGTGTAGATTGTGGGCATATGTTAACATAATGTTACATGATTGAGAATAAGAATCATAACATATGACCATGACCCTAATCCCTTGGAAACCTAATTTTTTTTAAGAGTGATTCAAGGGTTGATAGCTTGAAATTTTTAAAAACCTAGGCCATGTTGGTAGTTAGTTTCAAAAATAGTTTTAACAATCAGTTTTTGAAAATTGTTTTTTGATATTTTATAGAAAAAATATACGTAGAAACTTGAAATATTTTTAACTTGTATTTCGTTGTTTTTAAAATAATTTTTTTATGTAATATTTTATTTTTAATCATTTTTTGTATTTATATAATTATTTTTTAAATTAATTTTTAAAAAACAAATAAAAACAACTAAAAAATATTTTCTAAACATGTCATGTTTTCTATTTTTTAGAATACTAATTTCTAGTTGCCAAACTTATTTTCTTGTTTCAATTTTTTTTTTTTTTGTTTGTTTAAGAGAAAAACACTATTTTAAAAAACAAAAGGTAATTATAGATGCAATTAATAAAAATTTAACCTTACATTTAGTACTTAGAACTTTTGAGTGAGAACATGAGAAAAAGAAAATGGTAAAAAAGAATTAAAAAAAACTAAAAGTGAAGAATATTTTTTAAAGTTAATAAATTATTTTCACATATTTATTTAAATTTATCTCACTTAATTTTCTTCTTTTATTTAAATAATTTGAAAATAAGTAAGTTTGTAATTATTTTTAATTATATTTGATTTTCTTATTATTATGATGCATATGATGTTTGGTCTCTTATGAATAGTTTGAGCTTGTCCATTTTAAATTCAATTTAAGGGTTTGTTTGCTATGCGTAAATTAAAATAAAAATTAAAGTGAATTACAATACCATACATAAGAGAGGAATCAAAATCCTATTGAATTTTTTTTTTTTTTATATTCTTATATGTAAAAAAATAATCTAAACAAACTAATAAAGAACAAATAAAATAATTTTTTTTATTCTTGCATTCCAAATATGCCCCCAAAAAAAACCAAATATATTTTCTATTTAGATGTAACTTGAGCTTTGTTGTAAAGTCACGTGCCCAGGGGAATAACCCCATGTGACAAGGGAGAGATTACTTCTTTTTAATTTTTCTAATTATATTTTATTTTTATTTATTTATATTCATATATGTAATTAGAGATAATGTGAATTAACCCAAAAAAATAAGCAAAGCAAGATAAATAATTAGAATAAATTCCCACATGTGATAATAGAGATGATGGGCTTAGCAATCATCTAACCATTAAATAAATAATTATTAAAAAAATAAAATTATAATTAAAAACTTTGTACTATTGTCCATTTCCCTTTGACCTTTGACCAAACAATGGGGTTCCACTATCATCCAATATTTTAATTCAAATTGGCAAGTGATCATCATTTTAATTCCATATTTGCTACATCCACTTTGTTTATTGATTTGTTTTAAGAATCCATTTCAACTTCCAAGATGTGAATGAATCCAACACATGGTTTTCTCTTGGAAGGACCAAAAACCATCATTAGTCAAATTACATTGAAATATGCAACATTTATGTGTACTACATGTATTAAAAGCCCAACATATGATGGATTCAATTCAAAGAAATAACTACTTTTTCTTAATAATATTAAAATTTTTATTTAAACCATAACCCTATTTTGGAAACAATTGGATTTATGTTCTAAAAATATATTCATAATTTTAACATTTTTATATAAACTTAAGCTTATACTTCTTAACACTCTTTATCAGGTGCATGTGCATCCCAAGATGCCATAAAATTATAAATTATTGTAAATCGATTTCAAAGAATTACAAATAAAAAGAGGTCGAAAAAATAAATAAAAAAAACAAACATATAAATTACGGAGATGTAGTCCAAATTTGTGACCTTCGTCAAACCAAGTTTTGACATTATATTGAACTATCAATTTTCTTCAAATTTTAAATTTATAAAATTTGGATTCAATATATATATATTATATTAAATAATAATATTTATATTATATAGTTTTTTAAAATCAACGAATATCCAAAGGACAACTTAGCGACGATTAATCATTCTAGAGTTGGTCAAACGATAAAAGAAAAAAAAGTTAGTTATTAAAAAAGAGAAAAGGCCATTGATGTGTTGTTTCATTGTGCTAATACGTCAACTTGTGAGCTTATTGTTTTTTATTATCCTTTTGATTTCTCTCCATAAAGAAATGGGCATTTTCACATGGAAATTTGTGGGCTTCCCATCTTCCGCGATCTTCTAAGCACCTCAAATCCAATAAACAAAACTAGTGGAAAAACAGATAATATATAAATTAAAGACATGAAGATGCAGATACCAAGGCAAAGCTATCTAGGTTTGCCTTCTAGTTTTTGACTGTTGGGGCAGTTGCACCTGTCTCCAAGTCATTAAATATCCCCTTGACACTCCATTCTATTTTACACTCGAAAAAAATAAATAAATAATTTATTTTTCAAATTAATTACCCCTTTGGATGATATAGTATAACGTGTTATTTTATAAAATTAAAAATATTTATAGCTTATATTTAAGTGGAGTATATAGCATTAATATTCACTCTATCATTACTTAAAAAATTAATAATCAATTTATCAAACAGTTAAAACCTAATAATTAAGTAGATAACATTATTTAATTTTGTAATGTCTTGCATTGTGTAGTAGAAAAGTTCTAATCTTATGCCCTTACATCTTTATATCGAGAGAGAGAGAGAGAGAGAGAGAGAGATCAGTGAAGCAGTAGAATTAAGGAATACAGAAACCAAGAGAGATAGAAGCAAACTTCAAAAAGAAATCTGGAAACTACCCTTTCCCGGTCCTCAGTTCATATATGTACACAAAACCCTTGATGGGTTTTGATTCTTGAGGCAGTTGCACCACCAACCGACTGTAAATAATTTTTCATATTATAATCTTCCATAACAGAAGAAAAATGAATAAAAAAGTGAGAATCCAAAGCACCCCACAACTTTAAAATCTCTGCTCCCTCACCCCATTTGGGATTCACACACCCACACCCACAGGGCCATAAAGCAAAGAAATATTTTTTTAGTTTAGCTTACTTGCTGATCAGAAGCTCTACGTCATGGATTCAAAGAAGTCTAACAAGATCAGTGAGATTGTTAGGCTTCAGCAGATCCTGAAGAAGTGGAAAAAGCTTGCAAATGCACCAAAAAACAGCAACAAAAATGGCAGCCACAGCTCTACTTCCTCCTCCTCCAACAATGGCAGCAAGAGCATCAAGTTCCTCAAGAAGACTCTCTCCTTCACAGACACTAGTTCAATGCTTTCTACCGAGGTCGTCCCAAAAGGGTTTCTGGCCGTGTGCGTGGGGAAGGAGCTGAAGAGGTTCATCATCCCGACAGAGTATCTGGGTCACCAGGCCTTTGGGGTTCTGCTGAGGGAAGCCGAAGAAGAATTCGGGTTTCAGCAGGAGGGTGTGCTCAAGATCCCATGTGAAGTGGCTGTGTTTGAGAAGATCTTAAAGGTGGTGGAAGAGAAGAGAGATCATGTGTTCTTCCTCAATGCAGAGAAGGAGATGATTGGTTGTTGCTCATCCCCAGATTGTGAGCTCACACCCTCTCATCATCCTCAAATGTGTAGATGATCAGATTTCTCATACAATATTTTCATATATATCTTTTTTTGCTTGATTTTGTGAAGGCAGTGTATGAGGGAGAGAGCAGAGAGTAATGCTAGATTTTGAATAAAGTAGGGTACTTCTTTAGAGTGATCAGTTCAAATCAATGAACCATATATGATACAAAGTATTTGATGTATCTTCCATCACTATGATATGTGTAATGAATTAATTCTCATTTACATTAACCTCTATGGCAAACCTTCCAAACCCACCATAGGATATGATTTTTCCTCGGGTCCCAAAAATAATTTTCAATCTTTAAAAACAAAAAATATAGTATTTTTAGATAATATTTTTTAGTTATTTTTTAATTATTTTTTAAAAATAATTTTAAAAAATAATTATATAAATATAAAAAATAATTAAAACTAAGACACTAAATATAAAAATTATTTTTAAAACATATTAAAAATATGAAAAATAAGTAAAAATATAAAATTTTAGAATTAAAAACAGACTTATTTCACAAAACATCCAAAAATTGTTTTTCCAAATAGAGCCTTAAAATCTCAAATATTTCTCTATATGTCATGAGAGGTGACTCCTTTAAAATGTGTAGGCATATTTTGATTGGGATGGTCTTTCTTTTAATTAATTTGTTAATTAGTGTTTTATTCATTAATTCATGTCCGGATCTGAAAACCTTAACATATTTTTTTTCTTTTTGTTATGTGGTCACATGCCCACTTAGATAGTGCTACATCAGCTTGGAATCATCTTGTCTTCCTGCAAATCTCCATTATTGCCTTTCTCCACCATTGTTTTAGTCACAACTATTAATAAGCAGCCATTTATTGATTATGATAAAATACCAAATTAAGTACTTGAGATTAGTACTTAGTATTTTTTAAGTTGATTGTCCTACCCAATTGGTAATTTAAATTTCAATTTGTACTAATAAATTGGCTAAGAAGAAATATATATACAATTTTAGTACATAAAAACATTGTTATATCAGGAAAAACACATGCAGAAACTGATTTTCATCAATTTTGAAACACAAAATTCTGAGCCCATTATTTTTCTGATGCCCGGATTCTTTCTTGCTAATCTTAGATTATGGCATGGATTGATTAGGGTTACTGCAAGTGGGCAGCCATGCATGATCTTGTTACATTATGTACTTAATAATACTTTGCTCTATCTTGGCTTCTGGTAAAATCACTTAGGGTTTAAATGAATGTTGACTGATAGTTCTTTAAAATTTTTCTTAATGATGAATAATGTTTAAGTAATGACATGAAGTCAAGACGTTTTGTGCATCTACATAATTAAGAGGGACTTGTATATATATTATAAACTTTTCCCCCTAGTTAATATGAGAGATTTTTCTCCCTACTTGATTGGGATCTTATAATTTCCCTCACATGCAGGTAGCATATATCATCTAATTGTATGTTTTTACTTAACCGATCTGTGGGATTTCACCATCACTCTCTCAAGCAAGACTAGTCAAAATACTCATCAAACTTCATATATTATTATAGATTCACTTTGATACTATTTATAATCATCTATTCTCTCTTATATGAATCCACTCTAAAAATAATTTTTTTTTTTAGACGATATGGAATCTCACAATTTATGAACCCTAATGGTAGTAATTAATCTTTATCGAGGTTATTAGATTACTTATTTTTACGAATGTAAATATAGTTTTGAACATGGGGCTTGCTTATAGGAAAGACATGTAACAACATAGTATAATGCAGTCCTCATTAAGTTTTCTTTAAGATCAAGTGAAATCCTTGTGATCCTGCACCACCAATGAATAAGCTAAATTATACAAGTTAATTTTGGAGCTTAAACTCACATGCAACTCCGTATTTAAATCATTAAAAATGAAACCAATCCCGATTAATATAAATATCTAAAACATGCAGTAGTTAATTAGATCAACTGTCACGTAGCCGTATGGTTTTGTGTACCCTTTCTCAATATATTGTCCCAAGTCAAAAACTTTGATTGAAGCTCCATGTGGGTGATCATCATCTCCTCTTCCCTTCATTAATTTGTTGTCTAGGTCTTGTTTACAAGTCACAAGGCTCCGAATTTTTCTCTTGGTGCTCTCACTTATAAATTATTATGTCTAATGCATAATTTTTTTTTTTTTTTGGGCTAAGAATGGATGAACCAAATCAAGATTAATGGATTTTTGTTCAAGAATAAAATCTTATTTGGTCAATTCATCCTTGGAATCACATCATATTTTGAATCCAATGAAATAAGGTGAATTGAAGTGATATTTTATAAATATGTAATTAATTTGAATATATTAACCATTTCTTTATTTTTCGGTGAATTAAAAGGACCGAAAATTTTGTTCTTTCTTTAATAATTTCTTATCCGAATATTAATCCTTTTAGTAGGGTTTAAAAATGTTTTAATATCTAGCCATCTAGGTATGGACCAACACAAAAAGACAAATTTAATTACTGGGAATTTTTCCTACAAACCATACAATACAAAAAGGAAGAACATTTAAATGAAAGAAAAGATTGAACATAATAACACAAAGCTTACTTTGGATTGCATTAGGGTTCTGTAAATTTTCCTTTTGTACGTGTATATTTAATTATGAACTGTTATACTTCAAACCCGATCTTATAATTATTATTCAAATTAAGCAAAATACTTAAATAATTCTGGGATTTTTCAGCAAATCCTCAGTCTAAACAGTCAGCAAATAGTTCTTATTGCACCCAATTGATCGATCTAAGGAGAGACCAATCTCATCTCCTTGAGAAAGGAGAACGCCATTACACTAAAGGTTATAGATACATACTTATAAATATATATGAGTGAACTATTGATAATTGATGATCTTCTCCATCAATCACTTTTGTGGTACTCCTTTATGTTTCTTGTTGTCGGTGTTCTTCATTTTATGCCTTGTCAGACACTTCCCCAGTATCTCCTCAAAATCTTCCTCCTCACAAGGAATTTGCAGTCCACCTTCTTGCTTGAACTCGAATTCATTGGCCATTCGCTCCATCAAAGCCCTAAAGTCGGGCATGGACAAGTAGCTGGTAGGGATTACAAACCGCCTTAGTTCCGGCCCAACGTACACTGCCAAGAAACCTCTGGGGACCTCCTTTAGATTCCATTGACACAAGTACTGGCTGGCCAGCAATGACTCCCTCGAGTTCTCGGTCGAATGATCTTGAAAAGCCTCCTTCTTCAGTGGCAATGCCGGAGGCCTACGCTGCTTCTTAGGCGCCCACCATAGCCATAGCTGGCGAATCTTCTTCGACCTCATAACCATGGCAGAGTTTGAAAAACTATCTATCTGAATATATGTATATGGAAATATTTATGTTGTTGGAGACCTCTGCATGCAATTATACAACATGCACAAGGTTCATCTAAAACCCTAAAAGAATGAGAAATTGAACTTAGAAACCATTGATTTCATGCAAACCCCATGTAACAAAATGAAGAAAAACCAGCGCCATCATCATGATAATGAATCCATTTTTCTTCTAAACTCTTGAAAACCTGAAAAAAACGGTGAACTCAAGTACTTCAACTGCATCATGTAGTGCACAAAGAACAGGGTTTAAGAATTTTTTTTTTCTCTCTTCTTTCTCTACTAAAGAAGAATGAATATCTTGAAGAGCATGGCAGCTATCTTTGTGGGGTTTAACTTGTATAGAATAATATATATAGGAAATTAGTTCCACAGATATTGGTTTGTCCACCTAATTTTGGCTTCTGATGCCCTAAATTTAGCTGCAGTTGCACCAAAAAATGGTTAATTTTGTTGTGTGATAGTGCTTCTAATGGAGTTCCAAAAATCCCACCAATGATTTGATCATATTTTATGGAATTTGGATTAGATTAAAGCCAGTTAGAACCGATTATTCTTGGGAGTCTGATCAGTTTGCAAGGGGTGTACACTGTAATCTCAGTTAAGGGTTTTCAACATTTGTTTTTTCTTTCAGTTTGTAGTTTTTTGTTGTGTAGAGATTTTAAGGCTGGCTAAAGATGATTACTAAAGAGGCTAACTGGGTGGATTTGAGGTACGGGAGATGATTACTATGGTGAGGTCACAAAATAACTAATCTATGTTTCTCTATCAACTTTGAAGATATCAAATTTTGTACAATGAAACCCAGCCTCTGGCCAGCGTAGTTGTCATGGGCTAGTGTCTTTTGGATGGATTATAAATAACCCAAATGTTCGGGTTAATGACTACATAATAGACTTAACTTATTAGGTAATGGACCGATATACATAAACTTGGTTAAAATATACTTAACTTTTAAGTCTATTGATAGAAAAACGTAGATTGAATTTTGTATTTAAAAATATTTTTATTAAACAAAATAATTATAATATTTTTTAAAATTTTAATTAAATAAAAATCTATATCCATTAGTAAAGAAAATATTTAAGTTCCATATTTTTTTGGGACAAAACACAAATAAATCATGTTCATAAATGTGGGGCCCATAATTAATAGTTGTCGAATGCCCTTAAAAATTGTGTTTAACTTTCAAATATTGTCTTTAACGTTTTTGAAGTTAAATGAATGTAAATAGATATAAAACCAAAGGTTCAACTTTTTTAATAGGCCATTTGGGCCACATTAATTTCAGAGCATGACAAAAAGTTGGGCTTTGAATTGGGCCAAGTCCTTTTCCAAGTGGATTTTAGGCTAAAAGCCATACAATAATACAAAAGAAGTGACAACATTATCATATACTTTTTGTTTTTATTTTTATGTCACACCAAATAAACAATTGAAACTTCTACATCCCAATAATACAAAGTTGCCTTCCAAAATACTGGGAGCAAGATAGCTGATAAAAACATATGGTTATCATGTGTTGATGAACCTTCATAGACTTCAACGTCCATGAATTTATTTATTTATTTACTATTATTATTATTTTTTAAAAGTTCCATATGGATATGAGGTTATTATTATATTCTCTCAGGACAAAAAAAAAAAGTCTTTATAAGTTATTTAATTTTCACTTTTAGTATTGTAAAAAGTAGAAGTAAATATTTTTATATATTTTTTTAATTAAAAATAAGAATAATTTTTATATTTTTAAAAATTTACTTGCATTAAAATTTGTTTTCTAGATAATTTTTTAGCAAAAATATGATCAAACAAAGGTAAGGATCATGCTTAAGAATTCTATCAAAACATTTGAAAGATTGCTTTTAGTGTTAAAGAAACCCTCAAAATGGAGTTAACATTTTCAAAAAAGGGTATAAAAATGGATGAATTAAGATTCACAAAGTAAAGGGATTCAATAGAATGTTGAGGGTCATATCATAAAATTGATGACATTTATTCATAATAAAGAGTTGTTTGTCCTACTTCTTTTGGACACATAAGAAATGTGGAATATCTATGGACTATTAAAAAAATATATTTGGAAGGTTATTGATTTGATTAAAAAACTTAAAGGATTGTTTGGAAGGTTTTTGAAAATAAATTTTAAATATATATATATTTTTAATTATCTTTAGGAATAAAAAAAATTTTGGGAACCCAAATATATACATATTTAAAAAAAAAAAAACTCTGCTTAATCTTATATCAATTTGATTCGAGATCTTGGAATTGGAATGTTGCTAAAGTATTCTTTATATTTCCAATAATTTTATGATATGAAATATATTAAATTGTTTTGGAGAATAGTTTCTAAATAAACTTACAATTATTAGATACTAGCTTATATTTTTAGAAAACATTTTTAACTTAAAAAATATAATTCAAAGAAAAATTAAGTGTTTGATAAAATTTAATAAATATTTTAAAATTTTAAAAAATAATTTATAACATTAAAAAATTATTTATTGCATATTTAATAAAGAAATTTGAGATAAATGATTCTCTTAAAAACATATTTACTAAAAACACTTTGAATAGAAATACTATCAAATATAATCTCTCACAAGCATCCCATATCCATCCATAAAGAATATATGAATAATGAAAATCCAAGACTTTGAATTCACCGAAGTTATGCTATAGATTGATTAAAAATAAAAAAAACTTAAAACAATCAAGTAAAGGGACCATGATGATTAAGATGAATTTTACACCATTCGATTTCTATTTTCCTGACATGGCCAAAAGATAATGAAAACATGGTTGATTAACCAGGTAAAGCAATATTGCTGTTAAATCATGCTTTAATCTATTGATTCTTCAATTTGAAATATAAGATTGACAACTATGTCAAAGGAACACAATCATACAATGCAAAAGTGAAGAAAGATTACCTTCAATCAAGGATAATATGAACCCCACTTGGTCCATAGAATCCAATCCCACTACCTTAATTTGATGGCCCCCAAAACATGGCATGGAGTCCTATCTCATACATTGTACTTTCTTTTAATTTTTTTTTCTTTGGCCCCAAACATGGAATTTTTTTCTTTTCTTTTTTTGGTCCTTCAGACATAGTCTTTTGTCCCAAATTTGTACAAAACTGCAGCGTACGGTACCTTGAAATTTTCAGTACTCTTCTTGAATCTTATACATGTTTTGTCCCTTTGTTTTATCTCGGAAATTTAAAAAAAGAAAAAGAAAATTCATGAATATGAAGAAGAACAATTACAGAAAGCAAAGAGACAAACAACAAAAGATTAATTGTCGGCCTACATGAATGAATGATGAAAGCGACTTTTCCCTCAAAGCTTGAAGACCCAGTCATGGTCTCTTTCCTCTAAATTAGTTTAATTACCACTGTGTAATGAATCTATTATAACCCTATTTTGGATACCATTTGATTTTTATTTTTAATACTAAAGAAATAGAAATAGATATAATTATTACTGTGATGTGATTGAATTTAAAAGTGTTTTTATTAAAGACAAAAATAATTTTAATAATTTTAAGATTTTTATTTAATTAATAAAAATCAGCTTTCTACATCATCCTGTAACGTCAGAAAGGGTTTTCTTTTTCTCGAGAAAATGATTAAATTTCATTTGAAAAGTATAAGATCATGTTTAAAATATTTATCCAAACATTCTTAAAAATCGAAAGTATTATTTAATTGATTGCTTTTACGGTTATGGTTGCACTCCAATTTGGAGAATCTTCCTATTTATACATACATATCATCTTTTTCTTTCTTCAACCTTGGTCCTAATCATTCTAGTGAACTCTATAACCTTTTTTTTCTCTCTCTGCAACTTCCATGGCAACCTCCGTTAAGATCAATCAAATTGTAAGGCTGAAACAGGTGATGAAGAGGTGGAAGGCAATGAGCATGAAGCTCAGACATGCACCCTCTCCAGATGCCACTGACAGTAAGACCGACCCCGATATTGAGGCTTGTAAGCCCCGCACTCCCTCAGGCTTCCTTGCCATCTACGTTGGATCGGAGCGGGAAAGGTTCTTGATCCCAACTAGGTATGTGAATCTTCCAGTGTTTGTCACCCTCTTGAAGAGAGCTGAGGAGGAGTATGGATTCAAGTTCAGTGGAGGGATAGTGGTGCCTTGTGAAGTAGGGTTCTTCAGGAAAGTGTTGGAGTTTCTTGAGAAAGATGAGAAGAAGTTTGGGAGCTTGGAGCTGGATGAATTCTTGAAGATATTTTCTGAAGTGGGTTTTGATTCTTCATGCAAGACAAGTAGCTACAACATTAATACTTGTCATGATCAGTTCACACATCTGATGCACAAGGCCAGCTAGGGTTTGATGTATGGTTTGTAATTCTCTGGGGTTGCTTTGATGCATGCATGGTGGTCAGCTAGAGTTTTCTTCCATTTTCATCAGTTGTAGAATTAGGGTTTGTAACTTGGAGGATTTTCCTTTCCTTTCCTTTCCTTTCCTTTCCTTTCCTTTCTTTTCTTTTCCTCCAAACTTGGGAAGCTACTAGAGCTAGGGTTTAGGGAGATGGATGTTAGATTATGGGTGGTTTGGAGAAATGATTGTGTTTGAAGAATGTTAGTGACCATGATCATGAAATTATTTGAAAAAAGTAAGGGATTGATGATGGGGTTAAGAGCTTAATTATGATATTTTTTATGAAGTTAGTGGAAAAGTGTATGCAAATTTTCATTCTAAGCTTTCTCTTTAATGATTTTGTCCATCACTAAGTATGATAAAAGTTAACTAAATAATAATATTATTATCTTCATAATCTATATTTTTATGTTTTTGAGGGAATGGGCATGCTCAAGCAGAATGATTGATTTGAAATAATAGCTACCTTCAATGCCAACCATACTGAATATAATTTCATTGAGACCATCATCTCCTTTGAATTCTTTAGGTTTTTAACTTCTAGGGTTTATCTCCACTAATTGGAATCCAATTTTAAAACAAGAATGCTAGGTTTTCCAAAAAATCAATTTTGATCAAGGGAGTCTTTGAAATGATTCAATCTTGCACTTTTTCTTTTAATATAAAAAGAAATGCTAAAAAGGTGTTCCAAAGTACACATGAAATAAACAAAAGACGCCTAAAGGTATCACAAAAAATAGAGAGGGACAACAAAAAACAGCACTCCCTCAACAAGATCCCAACCCACAGTAGATAAGAGACTTAGAGTTATAAAATATTTAGACCATACCCAAATATTACAAAAAAAAGAATGTTTGAACCTTTGAATAGAATTTTCTTTACTTTCAAACGATTTATGACTTTTTTTCTTCCTAATTGTTTGAAAAAGGTCTAAAGCAATAACAAGTCATACTTATTTCCCTTTTTTTTTTCCTACAAAAGAGTCATTCTAACCTAAAGATGTCTCTATGACAAAAAAGGGAAGCACTAAACAGAGAAAACAATAAATAACATATGACCCTTGTCTTAACACATTGAATAATGATGTGACTAATTTTTTTTTTCTCCATATGACAAAGAAAACATCTATTCATTAAAGACTATCCTCTCCTTTAAATATGATTTAGAGTTAAAATTTTATTCCACCTAGCCTCCCAGGTAAAGAAGTCTACCTTCAATGGCACCCAAGAGTTCCAAATAACTCCTATTGGGAAAGCAACATGATTTCCCAACTCTAAAGCCATATAATGGGCTTTTGTAGAAAATTTTCAATTCTTTCCAATCATTTAGCTGCCTAGAGCAATGGGGATCCATCATTACACACTCTCTTGAGAAGTAGTTAGGAGTACTTAGCTAAATTGGATCATTAAGAGATCGATGATAATTATGTTTATTGCTTGTGAAAAAATTAATTATGCTTTCATGCTTAGGGCTTTAAGGAATAAAGTAGATATTGGTGGTAGAATGATGTTCAATTGAAATTTATGAAGTTTCTAGAAATATATAGTTCATTTTTCAAATAGAATAACATCATTTTTTTTTTCATATTTAGTTATTTTAATAAAGTTTTTCTTTTATTCTTTTTTATGGACAAATTTTTATCCGCATTAGAAGTTGAAAAGCAGGACCTCACACAAACCTTTATCACTTGAGCTAGGCCTCAAGGGTTCAAGTTATTTGAATAGAATGTTTTCTAAATTCAACAAGAGTTCAACATGAGACTATGAAAAATATCTCATCTCATAGAAACTTCTTTTTTTTTTTTTTTTCATATTTAATTAAACTTTTATATATTAAACTTATCCCTTTGCACAACTTTAATTTTAGAGGTTTCCAATTGATATTAGAAGCAAAAAGATATCACATGCAAATTTTTACTACATTAGGCAGCATGAGTTTATTATATACATGCAGATATATATTTTTAGAAAAGAAAATGGATATCAACTAATTCCATCACTATCATAATCATAATATATTTTGTGAAAGTACTTGGTTTAATTTTTTACAAGCAAAGATGCCAAGATGCATCAAGATCCCTAAAATTAATATTAAATAATGATAATATCTTGTTCAAAAGAAAGATAATTTAACAAAGGCAGCCACCTGAAAAGTACACAACTGTACCTATCCACTTGTTGTGTATTAAACAATGAACAAAAAAATTAGTTATAAAGTGGTATATATCTAGAAGGAGGTTTAGTTGATTTTGTATTCATCATATTGATATATTAATATGCAAAAATATCCTATTAAAATATGATAAATTCTACACATCACATCAAAGTGCTTCAAGATTGGAGATCAAAGAGACCCCAATTGAATTATAAAAATGATTATGAATAGGCATTTAGATAATATATTAATAATTATTATGGAATTTATGATTTTAAGAGATGACACGTTAATTGTTAGAAATAATAGATTTATGAATTTTTAAGATTGATGCTAACTAAAAAATAATAATAAATTGTTATAATAATATTCCTAATTTTATTAAGTTATTTATATAAGATATTTGAAAGTTAACTTACGAGTTAAATGTTGTTATATTTATAGAGAAACTAATAGAACAATAGATGGTTTAGCTAAAAATAGATATGATGTAGAGTCTATGATTTGGAGGTTAAATTTCTCTAAAAATGTTATAAAATTTGAATTTAAAGATTATTATAGGCTATCTTTTAATAAAATTTGTAAATACCCTATCTCGTAGTCTCTTTCTACTTGAAAAAAATGAAAAACTATACCAAAGTTTTGCACTTGCTTATATTATTTGTATTCTAATTTTTATTTCTTGTATCTTAGTTATATTCTTAATACTCGTATTTTACCAATATACAAATAAGAATGGACAAAGACATGATCGGATATTACAACCAAAAGATTTTCAATACCAGTATTAGAATCCATTTGAGAATGATTTTTGCAAAGTTAGAAATGTTTCTCTCAACGTTAAAAGTATTTTCCCAAGCATCTAATAAAATTTAAAAAAATCTAAAAACTGGCTTGAAGGAATTTTTTAAATAGCACTTGATAAGTACTTCAAAAAATCACTTTCTTATTATATATCCTATTACCAAAAACACTTTAAAAAAAAAAAAAGGAAAAACATTTTTTTAAAAGTTTCTAGAAGAAGCTTACTTGCCTCCCTTGTACTTTGCTTTGTATGTATTTTTCTGCTATTTGTTGGCTTGTGACCAAAAGTTAGTCCTAGACACACTTCTTTTAGGAATTTTATGGTATCTCCGGCTACTCTTTGCAGCCAAGTGGCATTCAATATATAGCTTGGACTTTAGCTTTTGTCTGTGCTCCAAATAAATTATATATATATCATAAAGGATGTGCCAAGATTTCACACTTGTTTTTTTTGCATAGGTTAAGCTAATTTTATCTGGGAAAGCTCGAGTTGAATCCAATATGCAGAAGAAAATCATTCATCTGACTCACTAGATAAAGGTTTAAACTCCGGTGTGGCCTTCCTCAAAGACCATTTTCAATGTATATCATCTCATCATCTTCATGGAAAATTTCACTCAAGTGATTGAAGAAAAAGAGTACAAAAAAGTTACGGCTTCATTTATACCACAAGATTTCATGTCTAGGATAATCTTCTGATAGATTTACAAAGACAATTGAGAATTTGCGCAATGCCATGAGCAATGATTCGAGCACTTCTTGACTTTCTTGAGCTCTGAAAATCACAATGTAAAAACAGAAAGAGAAATTTAAGAAGGAAAAAAAAACAAAGAAAAGGCAAGAAAGAGAAAAAAAAAGAAAGAGGAAAGAGGAAGAGAAAGAAATACTTAGGTTATCTTTGGTGCTGATACGATTACATCTGTCTAGAACACAACCCATGTTGCAGAAATTATAATTGCTTACATCAAAATTGGATGAAACATGAGAACAATTTTTCGAACATTGCGAGGCACAATCAAGAGGATCTCTCTGGTAGTCACAACCAGAATAACATGGGGAATAGCATTCTATGATAGAGGATGTTTGTTCTAAAAACATCCCTAATATCAAACCAATGACTATGAATGCCCTAACTCTTGCCTCCATATTCTTCTTCTCAAAAAACAATATCTAATTGAGCTGAGAGTATACACAATGTTAGCTTATATATTTGAAAATATTTGGAGTACCATTAATTTTGAATATCAACATTGATTTTGTTTTTTTTTAATGGTGATATATATTATGGAATGTGAATAAGGAATATGGGCTCATTTATTATTTATATGGTAAAATATATTTGGAAAATGAGTTTGACTTCTTGCACCTTGCAATAATAATTGTAATTATGATTTTATTTGGTAATTATTTTAAAAAACAGTTCTAAAAAATTATTTTTGAGAACTATTTTTAAAAACTGATCCGTGATATTTTGTAGAACAAAAGATTGTTTAAAAATTTGAAATATTTTTAATATGATTTTAATGCTTTTAAATATGTTTTTAAAGTAATTTTCATATTTAGTATTTTATTTTTAATCATTCTACATACTTAAATAATTATTTTCTAAAATAACTTTCTAAAAACACATAAAAACAATAGAAAATAATTAAAAGATGTTATCCTAAAACACTTTGTTTTCTATTTGACAAATGTATTTTTTTTTCTTTTAGCTGTTCTGGAAAACAATTATCAAACAAGTCTTATATGACTTATAAATGTTTTACTTATTTTTTGAGTAAATATTATTTACATGATGCATATACTTAGAATTAATTAGCTGAAATGATGTTAATCATTGCACAATATATTCTTACATTGCATTGGATTGATTTTGTATTTACTTTATTCTATTTTGTAATTTTCTTGATTTATAATAAATATTATTACAAAAATCTTGAGAATTTGTGTACCCTTTTCCTCAAGGGTTTTACAATTTCATCCCAAATTTTGTAATGTTCACCAATGCTTGGATCCATCAATTTGAGCCAACAACATAGTCATCTCTTTACTATATGGCAAGGGTATCACTATGGGATTTTTGCCATAGATATTAACAATTTTTATTTTTATTTTTTAAATAGGCAATTAGAAAGTAGAGAATTTTTTTTTTCTTTTTAAGTCAAGGATATGTTACTTTTCCTTTTAATTGACTTCTAATTAACTTTTTCTTTTAATCTATTATATGTTTGCATAATAAATATTTTATGTAAATGCTATATTTTGCAATAAATATCATGAAAATATAATTATAGATACCTTATATTAGTTCTTCCTCCTTGCACCCATACCCATTTCCTATTTTAGAATTCCTATTTTTTTTTTTAATTTTCTAAATCTAAATATAATATTATATGTAATGTACTATATTTATTATATTATGTTTTAAATTTTATAAATATGCAATTATATATGAATAAATGTATTTAATAATATTTTATATTTGTATATATATGTAATTAGATGTGGTAATATATTAATTTTAATTATGTTAATAATTTTTTTTATAATAACTTATTAGGAGTTTTTTTTTTCAACTTTCTTCTAAAATTAGAAACTCAAAAACATATACATTTTTTTTATATGTTTATATAGCTTCTAGAAGGAACTAAAATTTAAATTTATAGAGAAGGAAAACACTTTTAGAAAATAGAAAGTTTAGAAATATGAATATTAACTTCATGGAGAATTTTCCAACGAAAGACTTTCCGAAATTTCCACATATACAAATGCATTATTCATAATTGCTTTTTTGCACACGACTATAATACTTAGGTGGCAATGATGGAAGGTGTCTCAATTTTATTTTTAATTTTTAAAGTGATTTTGATATTTTCATATATTTTTATAAAAAGACTTTCCTATTATTCTAAAGGAAATGTTCTATTCTAAAGTTGATATTTTCCTATCAGGGTAATATCTCAATCAGTAAATTGATTGGTTAATCGATTAATAAAATTGTTAGTTGGGTAATGAGCATGGTAAATTAACTTAAAAGTAGCTTAAAGATGATTGACAATAGTGGAAATTCTTTGCATGCATACCAGTAGTTATACAAGTTGGAAGCTTAGTCCGATGCATGCTTAATTTTGTGTAGTTGAAAATTCATTTAACTTTTTCTATTTATTTTTCTATTGTAGAAGTCATTTGTCATCTTAAGATTCATTTGAAAAGGGGTTGGAATAAGTGTTATAACCTAGTGACTAGTGGAACACTTAGAGTGCTTTATAATTAGACACCAAGCGATATCTTCATAAAATCAACTAGCTACTAGCTTCAACATCTACTTTTAATATGAAAACTTAAATGTATGAGAATGGAGAACAATAACAAATTTTCTCTAAAAACTAGAGTTAGAATTGAATGGAAACCAAAGGAAATAAAGTTGAAAGTTGAGGAGACTTGAATTACTTTGTAAGTAAAGAAGTTTCGATTTTAAAACCTCTATTTTCTAATAAATTTGGGAATTGGAAATCTAATATTTAATTGATATTTTTAATGACACTTGAGTTGTCAAATAATTTAACACGTTGGATTATGCATGTATGATGATATTTTGACTATCTATGAAGATTGAATGAATAACATGATGATTGATATGTTGATCAGACTTGTTGCTCATGGTAGAGATATATTATGTTACATTGTGATATTTTGTTTTGTTGGAACTAATCTAATAAGTAGTATGAACAATATGGAGGGTGTTGAAGGCACTAAAAAATTTAATTCCAAAGCACCATGATAGGTGACCTAAAAACAAATAATAGGGATGAACGATTTATCCCTAGGTGAAAGTAACAAAAGGAAAAGGGTGAAGTATTCTAAGGTGAAAAATGCAAAACATCTCCACGAAAATCCATGAGTAGATATAATTGGTAGCATAGACATATATCATTGGGTAAGAGTCACTCAAATGCATGTGTTATGGCTATAAAAGAAGAAGCATTACTTGGTACGCTACAAGGAAGCCCTTTGAAAGGTATATGTGAGCTAAAAATGAGTTATTGTTGATATGCATGTATCTATTGATGGAAATTCATGTTTTTATACGAATTTTGGTGTGTTGCTATTGAAGAATATTAAACAAAATTATTTTAAAAGTCTTTTACTATACTTTTCTTTGAGTTTTGGCTCACTTTTTTTTTTTTCAAAAAATAATTTTTCCGACTAAGCTAGGGAGGCACAAGAAATGAAGAACACTTAAAAATTTTATGAAGCTTGAAAACTTGGTATTGATTATGTTAAATATGTTTTATTATATATTTGAGGGTTCTTTATTGCTAGGCTAGGTGGCAGTAAATAAAAGGAACAAAGGATTGTACTTATGACTATGTAAAAACTAAAAATAACTACTACTTTATAGAACCTAATGAAGGTTCATCTTTTTGGAGATGTAAAAGTTCAGTTTTGATCATAAAAATTCAAGGTTTTAATTGTAAATAAGCTTTTAAAGTTCTAAATTATTAAAAAAAAAAAGTGAGTTTCAGAAATTCCAGGTGTGGAAAGTTGGAGAAAATATGAAAAACAGGAAAATTTCAAGGGTTGTTGGAGGTGCTAGGTGCACCAAATTAAGGCGCACAAGAATTTTTTTTAAACACCAATGGCACATAGAAGGCTTGGTAGGACATGAACAGAAATAATTTAAATGAGAAAGAGTTAAGCAAGATGTTTAAAGGGCAAGGTGTATAACCTAATTAAATGGTTGTGCAACTTAAGTGGTGGTGTACTGAATCTATTCAAAAGGTAAAGTGCATGAGACTTGTTTTACAACAAAAGATGCACGACTTGTACAACCTAAGTGATGCGCCTCTCAATGTAATTGGCACACCTCTCAATTCAATTATACCATGACTCCAACACCTTAGCATAGTTGTATCCTCAAATTTTTATTATAAATATTTAATTTTACGATTTAAATAATGAAATACCCCATAATATTTGAATTTAATAAAAATGATTTTAAAAGCTAATTCCAAGCAAATCAAAATATGATTTTTCTAATTTTATTTATAAATTTATAGTATTTTTTAATTTTCTTCAAAAAACAGTTTGCTTGAGTAATATTATCAAAGATAAAAATTTTGAAAAATTATTTTGAATATAACCAATTAAGTTTTAAAAAAAACGTAAAATTCACCACATTTTATCTTAATTTGAAAGTTTTAAAAATGATACATTTCTTATTCTTAGTGAAATTTCTGCACAACTAATATAGCATAACGGCATATATGAAAACTCTTATTTGAACCATGTTATACATATTCTTTAAAAAAATTAAATTAAATTTGAAACTTGTATATCATTATAAAAAATAATTAATATTCAATAATAAATAAATAATATTGAAAAAATGTATCTTCTTATTGTTACCAGACTAATAGAACTAGAATTTCTAAATATGAAAAATGAATGATTAATACAATATATTACGAACGTTATATCATTATCCATTAATTCACATTTCAAATTATAGAGTTACAAATTAACCCTTTTATAAACTATAGTTTTAGAATTTGAGGTGTGATAACTTAAATATACTTATATATATATAGTCATGCATCTATTAGAGAGCAAGATATTTTTTCCCATTACCTAATATGATTTTGACTCTAAAATTTCACAAGGATTAATTAATTAGTTTTGAAAGATGGTTTGGCTTTTAAGTTCATTAAGGCAATTAATGAAGAGTATATCATCTCGTTAATTGTTTTTATTGCTAAGCATAGGCTTATAACATAGAAAAAAATTCATATATATATATAGAAGATAAAATATAAAGATATGCTAAGAAAATTCTCTCTCTATAGAGAGGATAAAATACACAAAAACTAAAGTTTTTATTTTATTGATAGAATAAATAATTCATTTCACTGGAGAGAGTCCTCTAAGAGACTTCCCTGAGCAGGAATCAACACAACCTTTGACCTCTCCTGCAGCTGATAAAAAAAATGTAACCAAAGAAACTATGAGAAGAATGGATATATATGTAGATATACATAGAGAGAGAGAGAGAGAGAGAGAGAGAGAGAGAGAGAGAGAGAGAGAGACTTAATTACCAGGTTTCATCATGGTACTGATATTGGAGCACAGATTTAAGGCACAACCGAACTTGCAAAAGTTGTGAGCATTTGGCTTGTTAGATGAAGGGTTGGTGCATTCTTTCAAACAATCAGGAGAGCAAATTAAAGGATTTTTTATATATTTTATTTTAATGACAATTGTGAAAACGCTCTGAATAACATTTGGTAAAAGATGCTGCAGAAGAATCCCCAATACCAAACTTACCATTACAACTGCCTTTACTCCTCCCAATATATAAGATTTTTTTTTAATATCTTATATATTCTAATAAAATAATAAATAATATAATTTAAAAAATAACAATGTGATAATGTGCAAGTTCAAGTTTGGAGGACTTGTTGTACCTTCAATTTATGCCAACCATGGACTAATATTTGTCTAACCTAAGTTCAACCCTAATTGTTTAAACCTTATCCATGCTGATCCAAACCCTGGGTTGAAGCCTTATACATACATATGTAAGAAAATGTTCATTTTGTATTCTAGGCATCTCCTTATACAAAATTGTAGTCTCGCATTTCATTTACTCTCTCTGAGCCATGAAAGTAAATTTTTATGGCAAAATATCAACTGCAATTTTAGTTGAAAATGAAAAAAATACGTACAAAAATAAAAATACTGAAAATGTGAAAAGTTTACTATATTCGTAATGCCAATTCTAAAAAATCCTCTAATTTCAAAAACAGAAATCTTACTATTCATTAAACACAACTCAAATCTAATAGAAGAAATCTTCTATCTTCATATACCTTAAGTGCCTTAAAATCGAAGTATCACACGAAGATTTCAAGTTCTAAGATAAATGTAGCAATGATTTTGAGTTAAGAAATAAGATCTCCAAAGATAGTAATCGAGAAAGTTTCTTGAGTTTGGTGAAAATAATGTCTAATTGAAGAATGTTTTGAGAATTCAAGAGAGAATCTATAATTAATGTCTTATTTCTTTAGCTAGTACTTGTAACTTGAGTAATAGTGCTACCTAATTGTGGAATCATTTAATTAAATAGGTCACCATGACATTAATTAATGAGAAAAAATTCCCTATATATATTTTTATTGTGAGATATGGGTCCGCTAATTCTGATTCCTTTTTCTTATTGACACGACAAAATTTTAATATAGAAATAGAGTAGAACAAGCCAAACCCGCTTTAACATTTTTACAAATTTTCAAAATTTTCTTCATATATTATCCTTATTTTTTTGTTTAGATTGAAGATCAAGTCTCATTCCTCCTCCTTCCTTCTCTTTTGTATTAAGATTAAAACAGGCCACATATTCTCTATAACATAAAACTCTATAAATAGCCTTCCCCTCATTCATTTGATAAGCATATTTGAGATAGAGCATACAATTATCATCAAAATGGACTACTACATTGTTGGCATACTTCTTTTCATCACTCTCTTTAGTCCCTTCACTAAGAGCGAGCCTACCAAACTTGATAGACCATCCAACGAAACCGAGCTTATCCATGGCAATAGTAAGCCTAATTGCAAAGCCGCCGAACCCACCAAGGGAAAGCAATGGGCAGTCCTAATCGCTGGCTCGACCGATTATGAAAACTATAGGCATCAAGTGCGGGTTTCTTCTTCTATTTTTTTGTTACATTTCTTACGTATGGTTTTTTTCAATTGTATTCATAGTCTTACTAATTGATGCTTTTATTTTTTAGGCTGATATCTGCCATGCATATCAAATACTGAAGAAAGGAGGACTGAAAGATGAAAATATCATTGTTTTCATGTATGATGACATTGCTTTCAATGTAGAAAACCCTAGGCCTGGTGTTATAATCAACCAACCGGGCGGAGACGATGTTTATGAAGGAGTTCCAAAGGTCTTTTTCTACTAATTAGGTTCATTGCTTTAACAATTAGCTGATGCAATCTTATGTATGAGATTTGTTTTGTTCCAGGATTACACTCAATCTGCCGCCACTGCGGCCAACGTTTTTGCTGTTTTACTTGGAAACAAGACCGCTGTCCAAGGAGGTAGCGGCAAGGTTCTAGACAGCGGTCCTGATGACCATATTTTCATATACTACGCTGACCATGGCGCCACAGGGATTATCGGTGAGTAGAGGCTGAGTAAAACTACGTTGAAAATGATTATATTAGGGTTTATCGGACGATTTTTTTAAAACCGTTCTAAAAAATAGTTTTTAAAAACAGTTTTTGATTGTATCTAGGTTAGAAACACAAATATGAAAAACAATAATTCCTATATCATTCTTCATATTTTTAATTATTTCTCCGAGCACTTTATAATAACAACTAAAAACATCTCAATTCTTTTTTCAAAAAACTTATCAAAAAATTGTTTTTCGTTCTAAAAGCTAGAATATTGTTTTGAGAATAGTTGCTAAATAGACTCTTATTCAAAGTCTCGTAACATTGCAAGTTATTATGTAAGTAACAAAAGTTTATTTAAACATATAATATTATAATTTTCTTGTGATCTAACAAGAACTTCTATCCTTTCCTATATTTAATAGACAATTATGCCCTTTGATGCCATGGAACTAAAAGGTTGAGCATTCATATGTGCAATCGTAATGCAAATTTTTTAGGCATGACTGATGGTTTAATCTATGCAAAGGATCTCATCGATGTGTTGAAGAAGAAGCATGAGGCTAAAGCCTACAAAACCATGGTACTTAATCATACACAACTTCTTGTTAATTAATTTTTATTGCTACTTGTTCACAATTCATAGTCCGGTTGGGAGCGATTTTGAGAGAGGTTAAACGTGCTTTCTAATGCTTGGAAAGGGTTCTCTTATAAAACTTAAATGTTTGGTAAATTTTTTAAAATCACTTTCAAAAATTTAAAGAATCACTAGAAGTGATTTCTTGAGGAAGAACACTTGATAGGTAATCTTAAAATGAAATAAAAAAAATTTAGTAAAAAGAAAACAGTTTTGGTTAAATTCATTTTTAGCATTTTTTTTCTTTTTAGTTTATGTTCGATTACTAAGTGATTCTTTTTTTAAAAGTGTCGATCATGAAAGAGTTTTACCTAAAATCACTTCCAAACAGGCTCTTAATCTATATGTGTAACGATTTTTCATCATTTTAATAGTGTTTTTACATGAACTTTCAGGTAATCTACATTGAAGCATGCGAGGCAGGGAGTATGTTTCAAGGCCTCCTTCCGAATAACTGGGATATATATGCAACCACAGCAGCTAATGCTGAAGAGAATAGCTTTGGAACATATTGTCCCGATGATTATCCTTCTGCTCCCTTAGAATATGATACCTGTTTGGGGGATACATACAGTGTTGCCTGGTTGGAGGACAGGTACTGGTATACATTCACTCCTTTTATATTCATATATCTGATTTTTCGGGTAATTAGGCATACTAATTGTCTATCCCTTTGCATTTTATTTGCAGTGAAATGCATGATCTTCGCTCTGAAACCCTAGAGAAGCAATATAAGAGGGTAAACTTTTCGAATCTTAAATTCTATATCGAACTAGAAATTGTGGTAGCACTACCACTCCATATTCAATGTGAACTCCAAACCTCTTTGGTAACCCTATATTTGATTATTGGAAAATTTGAAAGAAAACACGGTGAAAAGAAAATTTAAAAAAAAAAAAAGCATAAATTGTTTCTCCACGAAGGAGCAAATCCCATTGGGAAAACTTATAATTACACCTATTAACTACATGGGTTATCAATACTTTTTGTGAAATTATGGCGATTAGTCTTAAGGGTTTAGCGGGTTTTTATTGTAATTAATTAGTACCCTTTAATATAAATTGTATGAAAATAATGCATGCCCTAGTTGGAATAACAAGTTATGATTAGTGCATTTGCAGATTAGAAGAAGGGTATTCACTCAGGATCTGGATTTTAACTCCCATGTCACTCAATATGGGGATATGAAGCTAAGCAAGGAGTTTCTCTTCACCTACATGGGCACAAATCCCGATAACGATAACTATACTTCCATGGCCAACTCCAAGCCATCTGGTTTCAGCTCTGCCAGTCAGTATGATGCTGAACTCCTCCATTTTTGGTACAAGGTCTGTTACCAAATAATGAATTTCTTCAATTGATCATTTCATATGAGAATGCCCCCATTTTTGCCCTCTCTAGTGAAGAATTCAATGCTTTGGTTTCACAGTTCCATAGAGCTCCTGAAGGGTCCACTAGGAAACTGGAAGCTCAGAAGGAGTTGCATGGCAAAATTTCCCATAGGATGCATGTAGACCACAGCATGAAGGAGATGGGGAAGCTCATACTTGGATCAGAAAATTCTACGATGATGTTGTTGAAGACGGTTAGACCTTTGGATCAGCCTGTTGTAGATGATTGGGACTGCTACAAAATGCTAGTAAGTTCTTTCTTATGTTTAATATAGGACTGATAAGTTTGTCGAAATGCTTTGCTAAACTCATAAGTTCTATCAATATAGGTAAAGACTTACGAGGAACACTGTGGATCTCTATTAAGGTATGGGTTGAAATACACCCGAGCGCTGGCGAACATGTGCAATGCTGGGATTACGATGGAGCAGATGGCTGCGGCTTCAGCTCGAGCTTGTGCCAAAATCAAACCCTAGTTCTTGGAGCTCTTCTTATGATGAAGTTGAGGAGTTGATAAGAAAAATCCATGCATACTGCTTTTCTTTGATCTTATATATATATATATATATATATATATAGAGAGAGAGAGAGAGAGAGAGAGAGAGAGAGAGAGAGAGAGAGAGAGATTGCTATATAGAGTATGCATGAATGTGTTCATGAATATATGAAGTTTTAAAGCAATACATAAGCCTAATTTGTCTCGACTTATAAGAAGTTAAGATATTTTTTACTGAATTTTATTAAAATATCTTATGATTTCAAAAAATGATTTAATATGAAATTTAGAAAAATATTATTTTTTGTATAAATTTTATTTTAGTTAGCCTTATATAAAATTATCAAATTCTTGTTAAAATTTTTACCATACCATTATTAACTCTTTAAATATTATAACTTTGAGTTTGACTTCAATTTTTAGCTAAAATTAAAAATAGAAAACTATACCTGTCCAACCCATAGTATGATAACTTCATGAAAATTGGAAACCAAAAAACAGGTGGAGAAAGTGGACCAATTCCCCTCAAAATCACCTTAAGGGATCTAAACTTAAGAGTAAAGGCTGAATCCATCAGTATGGAATTAGCAAATCTAGCTAGCCTTACATAAAACTAGTTCGTGTTTGTTAAAGTTTTCACAATACAAATATTAACTCTTTAAAAATTACAACTTTGACTTTAACTTCAATTTTACGCTAAAATTAAAGATAGAAAACTATCCCAAACCAGTCCATAGTATGATAACTTTAT